>JAJPUD010001537.1:294159-357456 GCA_023553655.1 Myrmecobius fasciatus | reverse complement strand
GAGAGAGAGAGAGAGAGAGAGAGAGAGAGAATAATGGAGAATTAAATCAATGGGAATTATTGGTTTAGAAACAAGGACACAGAAAATACTAGCTAAGCATAAACCTCTTGGGAACTGAACTTGGTCAAATGTGATGGAACACTCTAAGGCATTTTAAAATACTTTTAAAATTATGTCTTTAGGGGGAAATAACCACACCAATATTAAGTTTTGAAATTTCAAACTTATTTCACAAACTCGCTGGAGCCTTTTCTAACCAGATCCAAAGGTTACATAAAATCTAAATGCTGTGGAGCTCTCTTGCCCATAGTGCACAGAAAAAAGTTGAATAGATAGGGTGTGATTTGGTTTTTGAGAATTTGTTTGGATTTCAGGAAATGAACAAGATAAGCTGAATGGCCTTTTCCTGCCTTTTTTTTTTTTTTTTTTTTTTTTTTTAAAAAAAAAAAAAAAAAAGTCTGGGTAAGAAACCCTTGAAAGAAACCACTGACATTTCCTCACTTCAAAAGGAACACAAATCTAAAGAGAAAGGAGGTGGGGGTGGAGTGAGGGAGGGAAGGAATCACAATCAGAGCCATGTAATGCAACAAAGACATATCAGGACAGTGGTAAGAAGATGATAAAATTAGAACAAATCAACCAATTGAAGTGTTATCTTCTTGTGTTGTAAGTTTAGTGTCAGCTTTCCAGTTGAAAAGAATGGAGTGAAAGTTTATTGGTCAAGCCTGGAATGTTTCCCCCATCTATCTCCTGGATTATTACAATAGTTTCTTAATTGGCCCCACTGTCTCAATCTCTCTTCTCCAATTCATTCTCCTTACAGCTGCCAAAGTGATACTTCTAAAACACTGGTCTGACCATTTCACTCCCCTGCCCCCAAAACTCCAATAGCAACCTGTAGATCTAAGATCAAATACAAAATACTATGTTTATCATTTAAAGCCCATTCTAATTTGAATTCAGCTTACATTTCCAGTCTTTTTGTACTCTCTTCCCCTCTATAATCTCAGTGGTTCAGCCAAATCAACCTACTTACATTTCCTAACATCCTTGTCCTTTTGTCTTTGCACTGGTTGTTTTCTAGACTTAGAAATCTCTTTATTCACCTCTTTTACTTAAAATCTCTGTCTTCCTTGAAAGCTCAGCAAAAACACTTCCTTTCGCATAAAACATTTCATTATAGCCCCCAGCTCTGTGGCATACTGGTAAATATTTAACACCTGATTCTGAAGAAAAAAAATGAAGAAGCTATAAGATAACACTTTGAAAATTGCTCTGCATTATTTTCTCCATAATTCTATTAAATCTAGAAATACTAAATAGAATCCTGATTTGTAGCATTTAACTATTTCTGAGATATAAATACTTACCTAGAAACAGCCTAGTGACCGGGCATCAAACCAATTTTTTCTAAAATATCAAAAATTTAGCAATTGGCTGTGGGAGCTGGCTGTAGTACTTCCCATTCCTATTCCCAACTCTCCTTCCCCCAAGGAAAAGATTTTATATTTGACACGCATCTAATATTTATTTACATATGATATATTGTTTTCCCTGATGGGATTAAAATAGGTTTTCTTTTATTTTTGACTTTATATCCCTAAACCCTAGATTATAGTAGACCCTTAATAAATTCTTGTTAATTTTTCTTCTTCTGTCTTCATCTTTTTCTTCACACAAAACTAATTATTAATATAAATTATGTCCTAGAAAATAGGAACTTTCGGGTTAATTCCCTCTTAAAAGTTATCAAGATCTATGATTTCATTATTATAGAGAACCTCTTCCCTTTAGCCATATGGATCAACATTTCCCAATTTTTGTCTTAATTGCATAAGGCTCTGAGATGTAGTGGTTAGTCCATGGTTACACAGCCATTTACCAAGTCTTTCTGTCAGGCCGGCCTTCTTTCTGACATTCCATGTTGTCTCTTTCTTTTTTAGAACAATGTAAAGAAATGATTAAGATAAGTTCTATTTTTTTTTGGCATTATGAAAACTAATGATATATTGTGACCACTTGTTGAAAGCAATATAAAAAAAGATCCTTAGTCAGGTATAACTTAGACTAGATGGGCTAATTCCCAGGAGCTGCAACTTTTTACATAAGCATTTGTACAGTAGCAACATTTCACAAAGTATTCTAGAAAAAAATTGTTTCTATGCCTAGTCACTAGGCTGTTTCTAGGTAAACAAGTTGTTATTTTTCCTGTAAATTGCCCACAACGAGCACTACCACTATGAAAAAGAGGTAAATTGTTCCATAGACCAATAGGAAAGTGTGCTCTTTATGGTAGTTCACCATCTGGATTTTGATCCATTGATCATGAATAAGTTCCTTTCTGCGCTAAGGAGACCTTTCTATTCCTTACAAAAGGCATCACATAGTGATCCTCTCACCACTGAAAGGTTCCAGTTTTATAGTCTTCCCTGAAAACCTGCTGTTCAGCAAAATCAATGGAGGACCACTCTACTATTTTAGGAAATGAGAAAAGAATAGAATAAGAAGCTAGGCTTCCAACATGGTGTGTGGCAAATCTGGGCTCTCTGAAGAACTAAATTATTCCATTTAATTCAGCAAACATTTATTGAGTAAATATGAATTATCATTATGTTAGATGTTGGAGAAACAAAGCTGGAATTAAAAATAAAAAAACAGTCCACGCTCTTTTCTACAATGTAGTGATTCAAGACAATTCCAATAGACTTGTGATGGAAAGTACCATCCATATCCAGAGAGAGCAATTATGGAGACTGAATGTGGATCAAAGCAAAGTATTTTCACTGTGGCTATTGCTGTTTGGTGTTTGCTTTTTTTATTTCTCATTTTTCCCCTTTTAATTTGATTTTTCTCATGCAGCATGATGAACCTGCAAATATGCTTAGAAAAACTGCATATGTTTAACCTATATCAGATTGTTTGTTGTCTTGGGGAGGTGGGCAGGGGGAGAAATGGAAAAAAATTTGGAATACACTGTTTTGCAAAGGTGAATGTTGAAAGCTATCTTTGCATGTATTTGGAAGTAAAATACTATTTTAAAAAATAGTCTATGACCTCTAGACCTTAATACTCTATTGAGATTTACAACTTTATATAAATAAGTATAAAAAGAGAATAAATATTTATATAGCACCTACTATGTGCCTGTCACTGTAGTAAGTACTTCACAAATATTATCTTATTTGACCCTCACAATACCCCTGAGAGGAAACTAAGAAGAATATAGATTCAGTGATTTGCCAGAAGTGTCACAGCTAGTAAATATCTAAGGACATATATGAACTCAATTCCTCTCTCTACCAAGCTTAATGCCCTCTGGTATAAAAGAAAGAGAATGTTTGTACAATTACACATGAACTGGTTTATCAACCTTCCCATAGCACACCTTCCTTATGTGAATGATGTGGAAGAGTGGAAAAAATTCCAGCTTGAGAGTCAATCAACTAACTAGAAGTTTCTAGAATGCTACTATTAAGACCAGTACCTCAGATTCAGTCTCTACATGATCGTGTTAAGCTTATTTTGCTTCATGGACACATCCCCAATCCAAGCCAACTTCTGTCATAATAAGCACATGTAAATAGAACAAGGCTGAATTGGTTTAAATTAATTGCTAGTTTACCTTAATAGTTGTAGTATTTAAATACTTTTTCACTCACTCATTCATTCATACAGAAAGAGGAAAAAACTAAGGAAAGCACATACTATCATAATAAAAATAAACAAATAATGGATCATATTACTATCATGTTTTATGCTACAAAACATTATATCATTTGTGTATGTATATAAGTATATATGTATATGTGCATGCACACACACATATAAAAGTTTAGCCCCTATCACTTTGTGAGGTGAGATGTCCACATATAATTGTATCCAGTTCACAAATTGAGTGTTTAAATGAGTGAGTGGCAGAGAGAACTTGAGAGAACTTGAACTTGGTTTGTCTGACTCCAAACCTTGATTTCTAGGTATTATTCTACTCAAACTAAACTGCCAAACTTTCCAACTCTTCTGCAGAGAGTACAACTCTGTTGGGCTAGTCACATGGGCACAAATGCCAAATGTATGCTTCACAAAAAGACTATTTTATTGTGAAATCACACAGAACTCACAAGGTGGTCAGAAAAAGTGATACAAGGGCACTTTCAACATCTCTCTTAAGAACTTTAGAATTGATTGTATAATGTGGGAGACACTGGCATAAGACTGCCCAGCACAACTTGCCCTCATCAGAGAAGGTTTTGTGCTCTATGAACAAAGCACATTTGAATTAACTCAGAAGAAATGCAGGATGTGCAAAGTTAGAGAATCCACCCCAAATATTAATGGGGGCTATTTATATCCTGTAGGGTATGGGACCCTGCTGAGAGGGAGTACCAAGGCCGTCTTGACCTGTGGTGAACAATGAGTTTTCTGCCATGTTGCAGAAATGCCCTTGTTGACCAGGAGCACTGTTGTATGGCATGGGAATGGATGGAGCCTGAGGGTCACAGCTAATTGCTCGTGAGCAGGGATACCTTGACAGGGCCTCTCACCTGTGAGCAGGTTGCTGACATGACTGGGTCAGCTCTCCTCCCATTGGCAGATGCCATGCATACACAAAGCCCACGAGCTGCTTCTCTGAATGGTGATTGGGGACTGCCCATGTGCTGATCACGCTTGCAAAACTGTGTATCAACAAGGCTGTGCAGCATAATAAACTGGAGCTCTTTTCACATCCTATGAGTTCCCCTGCCTCATTCATCTCGCCCCTGAGATCAAAGGGCTCATACAAGGTGAGCTCTTAAAAGACAGCTGCAACAATATCTGACCTGTGGCAGAGCATTCTGAATTCATATTAATCTGATCAGCCACAGTCAGCCACACTAACTTGACTCTAACATTGTTTTCTTTGGAAATGAAGGACAAACAAATGACCAAAAGATATGAAAAGACAAATTTCAGATGAAGATGATCATTTCTAGTCATATGAAAAAAAATGTTCTACATCACTGTTGATCAGAGAAATGCAAATTAAGACAGTTCTGAGGTACCACTACACACCTCTCAGATTGACTAAGATGACAAGAAAAGATGATGAATGTTGGAGGGGATGTGGAATAACTGGGATACCAATACATTGATGGTGGAGTTGTGAACAAATCCAACCATTCAGGAGAGCAATATGGAGAATGAAGGACAACAACTTACACCAAAGGTATCAAACACAAGGCCATTGGCCATGCAGCCTGCAACACTCATTCCCTAGTGCAGTTTGAACCAGATTAAAGTGTAATTGGAACATATTTAACAAAATAAAGACACAATAAAATATAAATTACATTTTAAAACTAAGTCAATATGCAGCTCATGAGGCTTCTTATAAATGGATTAATGGATCCCATGTCATTTTGACACTACTAAGTGACACTATGCTAATGGAGAGAAATAATTTAAAATTTTTAAATTTTAAATTGGGCTAGTAACATCATAATTACTTGTGGTGGATAGCATAGTAGCTAAAACAAGAAAACCCATTCAGTACAAAATCCTAGAACATTTTACTGCCTGCTGGACATCTCCACATTTCAAACTTGCACTCATCACCTTCTCTTCTGAACCTACTCTCCTAAATTTTCCTATTTCTGTCAGGTGTAGCACCATATTGTAGTTTAATAAGTAGCAAGAGGACAACTATGTGACACAGTGAATAGAGAACTGGACCTCGAGTCAAGCAGACACCTTCCTGAGTTCAAATCCAATCTCAGATGCTTACTAGCTCTGTGACCCTGGGCAAGTCACATAACTCAGTTTGCCTCAGTTTCCTTATCTATAAAATGAGTTAGAGTAGGAAATGGCAAACTATCGCAGTGTCTTTACCAAGAAAACCCCAAAGGGAATCACAAAGAGTCATATATGAATGAACAACAACAAAGAGCAACAGCAAATAGTAAAAGTTGTTCTATATTGGAATGAGAGGACCAGGATTTGGAATATGGATCTGGTTCTTTTTACTTGTGGAACCTTGTACAAATCACTTAATTTCTCTTGCCTGTGTTTCTTCATTATAAAATAAAGAGATTGTACTAGACAATCTTTTTAGCTCTAAATTCAATAACCCTATTGTAAAAAGGGTCCCATTTGATTCTGGTAGCCCTTGCTACCCCAGTTTGATGAGATGTTTTGAGTCATAATTATGTAAATACTATTTCAGCTTACCAAAAGACCAATAAATCAAAGAAACATAAACTAAATTTAAGAGGAACATGATATTAAAATAAATAAGTGTGAGAAGTAACTGATCACTCAGCACTCCCTACCCACTCTCCAATCCCCATATATGAAGAAGTACAATATTCTACAGTCTCTCATGGAAGTGGGAAAGGGAACACTCCCTACATGACTGATATTCCTCATGTAGCATCATAGCTGGTATGCTTCTCTCAGCTCCATCTCCTTTTAACATATTTGACTTCATTGATGTTCTATTCTGCCTCTGTAGCTGAGACTCTTGCTATCTCTTTGCTATGTGACAGCTGCCATCTGTCAGGGATGGCATTTGCCGCTCTGGTTTATTCTTCTTCACCAACTGCTCCTACCATCTTCCTTAGCTGCCAAGGTTTGTGACCCTGGTAAAGCAGTTAAGCTTATTTCAGCTTCATTCCCTCATGTACAAAAGGAGATGATAATAATACTTACCCTGAAAGGTTGTGATGAAGATACCAAATGACACAACAGATGTAAAATGCTTTGAAAACCTTAAAGTGATAGGTAAATAATAATGGTTATCACCAGCATCAATATTGTTATTGTTATTATCTGACGGAACTTCTTACTGGAAGGGAGAATTATCAGTCTTTAGCAAAATTCCTAGCAAACATACCTGTGAGCTAATCAATAATACAATTTCACTTCTTTGTTATTAAAGAAACATAATCACTTCTCAGATGATTGCAAAGTTTTTTTTTTCTTTTTCTTTATTTGACCCTGCTTGCTCATTGGGAGATCCAAAGCCCTCTTCCTCCTACTGGCATTAAGATGAATGAATTTTTTCTCATCACCCATCATGCCCTTTGACTTCATCCTACTCCTGCAAATGACCATGAAGCATTTAGGTACCTAGTGACACAGTAAGTAGAATACTGGACCTGCAATCAGGAAGACCTGAGTTCAAATATGACCTTACTTACTAGCTGCTTGACATCTTTCTCTTCCTCAATTTCTCTATCTGTAAAATGGGAATAAAAATAGCTCTTTCCTCCTAAGGTTGCTCTGAAGATAAAATGAGATAATAACTGTAAAGCACATTGAAATTTAGATGCTAATTATTCTTATTCTTATTATCTATTAACTTCAAATAGGCACATAAGGAGACTAAAAAGGAATGAGTAAATTTTGCAGACTTTTCTCTGAATTCCTGCCATTATAACAATAAATGAGTTTTTTCCTTACATAAATTCCCAAAGCGCCTACCACCACCGTAAAGTGTTACTGGTTTGTAAAAGACTATGTATTGATCATTGAAGAACAATACCCAAACAGTTCCCAGCACTGGAGAGAGGACTGCATTTGTTCTCTCATCAATGGCCAAGATACATATCAGATATGAAGGTGATTTAAAGACATCAGCCATACTTTTTAAATTATCTGGCAGGGTGAGAACATTATGGTTAGTCTAAAGATAAGGATCATTTCTATAAAAACATAAAATATTTCAATTACATTTACATGGATTTATTCATAACCAAAACATAAACATGTAAGAGAAGGGTAAGTGCCTATCTTTCCTGTAATAACCTACATTGTTCTTTAAGCCTTTTCAATAACCACTTTCTGATTTTTCTAAGAAAATTTTGATTTGGTTTGGAAAAAACTTCCTTTGGATAACCTACTTGCTTTCTGAGACCAGGAAGCAAAAAAAACTTATTCCAACAGATTAAATCAGAAAGCCTTGACTTGAATAAGCCACTGTGTTGCTCTCCAGTTTATGAGAGATATCATTTTTGGCTATTTTTTGCTGTTTTTTAAAATTGACCTTCATCATTTCAGTTCTTTGAAATCTTTACCAAATCTAGAAAAGAAATTCTGAAACTTTTTTTTCGTGTGATAGATCCCAATTAAAGCCCATTGAAGCTTACAGACCCCTTCTCAGAATACTAATTTTAAATGCATGAAATAAAATTTGTGGAATTACAAAGGAAAATGATAAGACAAAAACCATTATCAAATTTAAAAATATAGACCCTCAAATAATAAAATAAAATGTAAAATATTACAATTTAAAAAAAAAAAAAAAAGCAACAACAACAACAGCAAAATCCCCGGTTAAGAACTCTTCACCTAAAAGATCAAATATCTCAAATTGAAACTATCTGAGTCAGTCATAACATCTGAATGCATTTTTAAATAAAAGAATTAAGTTCTTACTATTTACTATACAGTTCTTCCTATTTTCACTCTGTTGAGGCCTGGATATGAAAAACAAAAAACCAAGTAAAACAGTATTATCCTCAAGGATTTATATTCTTATTTTGTTTTTGTCTGTTTGTTTCAATCGTATCTGACTCTTCATGATCCCATTTGGGGTTTTCTTGGCAAAGACACTGGGATGGTTTAACATTTCCTTCTCTAGTCCATTTTATAGAGGAAGAAACTGAGGCAAAAAAAGATTAAGTAATTTGCCTAGAGTCACATAGGTAGTAAGTGCCTCAGGCCAGATTTGAATTCAAGTCCTTCTGACTCATGGCCAGGCCCTATATCTACTGTACCACTTAGTTTCCCATTTATATTCTCATAGAGGAAGATAATACATAAAGTAGGGTGGAGGCCAGGAAGAAGTGGTTCTTGGTTGGGGAAGTCTGAGAGAATGGTGACTGAAGTACTTGGGCAATTAACTGACACATCCTTACCAGGACTGATTTGAAGGATTTGATTGGGAACAATGAGATGGTGGAGTCATACAGTGCAAGGCCTGGAGTCAGGAAAATCTGAGTTTCAACCTGTCATTGTATTTCAGATCTTTTAATCTTGGTTTGCTTAAGTTTCTGTGGCTTTAAACTGGGAATAATAATGACACCTACTTCCCAGGTTCATTGTAAAGATCAAATAAGATAATAATTGTAAATTGTAAGTAAATTATAAATCACTTAGAACAATACCTGGAACATAGCAGCAATAAACATTATTATTGATTTATTGCTTTTTATTATTATTACTACTACTACTTTTAGGACTAGAGTTGAAAAGTAGGATAAGAGTTACAATGAAGTGGTATGGAGATGACTAGTGGGCCTGAGATTAGACACCATAGGTGAAATGTTTATCAATCAGAGCTTGATGCCACAGGGCCGGGACCTTCTGTTCTGGATGACAAACAGGTGTATGGCATGAGGTGGTAGACTTGAAGGTCGTATTCCACAAGAGGGGAAGGGATCATAAATGATGCCTTCTGCCATCTTTCCATATTCCTTTCCTTATCCAGATTCTAAGAGAAAATTTGCCTTTGCCTCCCTTTATTATGATTATATCTTAGATTCATTTGAGATAAAGGGCCCATGAAGTCATGCACAGCTGTGGGAATTCTGTAGCTCTATCACCAACTTTTCCGATGACTGGGCTAGCTTCTGAGTTATTCTCTATCTATAGAGGAGGACTTTGAATCTTTCTAGGTTGCATTGCTATCCAAATCTAATCTAATAACATTCATTCCAGTTAGGATGAATGAAAGAGACGAGCTTGTGAATAAATTGGGATGTTTCACTCTGACTGAAAAAAGAACAAAAACAAAACCATTCCATTTCCACAAAAAAAATACCTTTTCTTACTCCTTGAAATCCAGGGGAAAAAAAGTAATTTTGAAATGTTGCTAATAAAAACTCTGGAAATTGTGGTGTGAGCTTAGATTGGAAGCTAGAGCAATAAGCTCCATGCTGATTCTTCATTTCTTTTATTTATTTGCACGATTTGAACTAATTTCTCAGATGAAATCAACACCACCCTGCAACTTGTGAACTTCCCAGAAATCCTCAGGATAAACAACTCTCACATGGGGTCTGCTTAGTCTTTAGTGTCTACTGCCAAATTGTAGTGGCCAAGCTTATTAATTCCTCATAAAGGATCTTGTGAAATAAATAAAAAAACAAAGGAAAGTGAATGGCCAAAGTCAAATTCCATCTTTATTGGATGGCATCATTGGGTTCTTTTTTTGGGTCACAGACTAAATGGCAGTGTGTGTGTGTGTGTGTGTGTGTATACACATATGTGTCTTAGAATGATGAACCTCACTATCATAGTGTGTCCCACATGGAGGAATTGAGAAAAGGTATAAAAGACAAAAGTCACTGGAAATATAAACTGTCTACTTCTTATCCAGAATACAAATTTGTTGTGTTTCCTCGCCACCCCCCCCACCAAGACATAGTTCCAAAGAAACATTAGAATTGCACATGAAAGATTGTTCATTTTATCCACAGGTTGAGGAGGCAAAATCATTCTTTGAAAGAATGGTGCCTTTCTTGTTTTCCCCACACATAGGAACAAACCTACTGCATGTGTGTGTGTGTGTTTGTGTGTGTGTGTGTGTGTGTTATTGTCTTTGAACAATTATTTCTTGACTTTCTCTTCTGTGAGGGATAAAAAAAAATAATTTGCTATTCCTGCCTTCCTTGAGTTTACTGTTTATAAAAGTAGTATCAGACAAATGCACAGATAAAAGAGATGAGATGAAATCAGGAAAAAAAGGTTGGAATTCTGACAAAACTATGTTGTATCTGATGGTCTAAGTATCCTGGGTTAATAGTTCTGGTCTCCAAATCCTGTGTTTATCCTCCCTACAAGTCAAAGAGATCTATGCCAGTCTCTCTTTGCTAAGTTGAAGAAGATTCTTAGAACTTAGAACTATCCTCTAGAGACAGAAGACAATTATCTCTGTATGCGTAGGTAGTTTATGGCCTGGGTAGTGATCACCAACATAGGGTAAATGCTGTAATGAGGTTTGTTTGTTTTGGTTTGGTTTTTTGACACCAATTCATTAATTAAATTTATCAACTATTTTAAGTGAAAGAAAACAAGTGGATCTTAGATGGAAATGATCCTACAATTTAAATAACCATATTCTTAGGCTGGCTTATTTAAATTTAATCCCAACAGCCTCCCACACATAAGCCTCTTACCTTCCTAAAGTGAATTTATACCTGTGACTACTGTTGAGTACTTCCTTGCTATATTCAAGATCATTTTTTCATGTCTTCTTAAACAAATTAGTATAAACTTAAAAACCATTAACAAAAACAGAAGGTTTTTTAAAATTGATTTTAATTGAGACTTAAAGGAAATCAGTAAAGTTTTTAAGTAAAGCTGATTAGGGAGAGACATGAGCATGAGAGAAAACCAGTGACAAAGTACACAGTCCAGAGGTAGAGCACTCTATGAAAGGAGCATTTAGGAGGCTGGTGTCTCTGAATCAAAGAATTTGTGGAAGGAGTATGAGATTAGAAAACTAGAAAGGAAGAGTACAGATTTTGAAAAGTTTTAAGGAACCAAAGGATTGTATATTTGATCCTGGAGTGAATAGGGAGCTATCAGAATTTATTTAATAGATGAGTGAATGGCAAGATGATCTGAGCTTTAAGAAGGTCACTCTGATAGCAAAGGAGAGGGTGACCTAGAGCAAAGAGATTTATGGCAGAGACACACCGGAAGAATATTTCACTAGTGTAGGTTTGAGGTGATAAGGGCCTGAACCAAGATGGAAGCAATGACAAGGGGCAAATATTTGAGATATGATACAGGTAGAATAGACAGATTGGATATGGGATATGAGAAAGTGAAGAATCGAGATGACTCTTAGCCATGAGCCTGCGAGAATTGGAAGATAATAATATTATTTTTGACAGTAATAGGGAACTTAGAAGAAAGAATATGTGGGGAGGGGAGGAATAAGCATGTATTAAGATGGTACTATATATATATTGATTGATTGATTGATTGATCCTTACAGCAACCCTGAGAGGTATGTGCTATTATTATCCCCATTTTACAGTTGAGGAAACTGAGGCAAACAAATAGTAAATGTCTCAAGCTGGTTATGAATTCAGATTTTTTCTGATTCCAGGTCCAGTCCTCTATCCTTTGTTTCACCTAACTGCCTCTAAGAAGATAATGAGTTCAGTTCTACAAATGTTGAGTCTAAGATGTCTATATGACATCCAGTTTGAGATACAGCATAGGTAGTTGGAGATATGAGACTGGAGGTCAGGAGAGAGATTGGCTGAATAAATAGATCTGAGAGCCAGCTTCATAGAAATAATAATTGAATCTATGAGAGCTGATGGGATCACCAAGCAAGAATAGAGGGAGAATAGACAACCTAGTAAAGAGTCTTGGGGACACTCATGTTAACAGGTGCTACCTGAATAAAGATCCAGCAAAGGTGATTAAGAAGGAATGGTCAGGAGAAATTGGAAAGAATAGTGTCACAAAATCCTAGAGAGAAAACAGTTATCAAGAAGAAGAGGAGGATCCATCATGTGAAAGACTGCAGAAAGGCCAAAAAGAATGAGTGAGAAAAGACCATTAGATTTGGCAATTAAGAAATCATTGCTCACTTTGGATTATTTTCCACCCAGAGGAGAGAGTAAGCTTTTACCCTGAATCCCTCAAAAAAATCATAGTTTAATATTGCAAATATCTGATAGATGATAATCATAATTCTAACCTAATATCCTTCTCAAAGATAGGAGAGTAGGGGAGTGAAGGCTCAGCCACAGCTCTTTTCCTAACTCTGCCAAAGGTAGAAAGTTGGAGTGGGGGGTTCTAGATATTAGCTATGTAAACATGTCCCTGGAACTCAATCTGCTTGAGTTCCAGTGGCCAATGTTAAAACTATAACAGTAATATTTAAAAGCACCAAAATATGCAAAATATTAACATATCATAATTTGTTCAGTCAATAACCATATATTGGATATATAGATTGTTTCCAAATGTTTACTGTTAACAGAAAGAACAGTGATAAATGATTTTGTATAAAGAGTTTTTTTTTCTTTATATGATTATTTGGGTAATAAAGTAATAATTTGGGGCTGGAATCAAATTTATTTTTGCTTTCTCATAAATAAGGGTTATATATTGTCAAAAGCTTTTTTTTGTATCAATAGAAAAAATCATGTGGTTTGGGCTGTTCATTGTTTTTGATCTTTGTTTTCTGTATGGGAAAAATGGTTTGCTAAGAAAGGAAGTTGTAGTGTAAACATAGTTTTTTTGGGGGGGGAGTAAAGAGTAATTTCCTTAATGAATTTCTTTGTCTTTGTGTTTTTGGTGCCTAACACATAACATAAAATGCAACCTGGTACATAGCAGGCATTCAATAAATACTTGTTGATTGCTTGAAGTAGTGTAACAACAACCATTTACCAAAAAAAAATTATAGACTAATTGTATTTTTTGTTTGTTTATTGAAACAAGTCCATGTGTCAGAACAAGCAACTTAAACTCCAATAAAAAGATTCTCCAACCCAGGTCCCAATTTGATTCCTTTAGGTAACTTTCTGCTCAACTTAAAAACCCAGAATTTCTCCCACAAAAAAACATGCCCCAAGGAATTAATGGATTGCCCCTTGTCTCATCTCCAAACATGAAAGAGACTCTCTTGTTAAACTGGAGGGGACTTAGGATTAGGTCTTTGAGAGGAAGAACCCTGCCTTACTTGTCTTTTGATTTTCCTCAGTGCCTACAACATGAAACCTAAGTTTCCGGCTAAGCCTGGAATCATTTTCAAGAGACTGTTTATTGGTAGAGAAGATGAATGCAGCACTGTCTGCTTATGTGAAGGAAAGAATCTTCAGAACTCTTCAGGACTTACTCCAGGGGGGAGAAAGAGGAAGACTCAACATGATTTTCAGCTTGTCTTCCTAGAAATTTAAGGAAATTTCCCCTTGGGTAAGATTGGGTGCTCTCTTGAATATTCATTCCAGTCCCTAGTGATTTTACTTTATTAACACAGTTAACCTATATAAGTAAGGGTCAACAAGGTGATATCTTTGGGAGTTTGATTCTGAGTCATTATGGAAGGTATGGACACACTTCTTTGAAGATAAATGGATCAGTCACAACATCTGGGGATTATTTGATTGGTTAAAAAAAATGTCTGGTTCAGTACCACTTTTATAGACCTTTGTCTCTAAAAAAGAATGATCCTGTTTGTGCTGTTAGGAATTTTTTTATTTTCGTTTGCATTTTTAATAGATTTTTATGTTGTCTTTTGTTTTTACATAGCCTAAGTTTCCCTGGCATGCTTTTTCTTCCCTCCCAGACAGCCCTTATAACAAAAAAATTATTTTAAAAAATCTCTGATTTACATATTGAAAAAAAAAATATCATGTGCAATAGACCACACTCCTGTACCTTAATCTTTGTAAAGGAATAATGGGAGCTATCTTTTCATATAATTTCTTTGAGGCCATCCTTGATCTTTATACTTCTCCAATATTCAGTTTCAATTGTGTTGTGGTTGTCATTCTTTCTGTTCTCAAGGTCAAAGGCATTTATATTATTTTCCTGGTTCTGCTTATTTCACTTTGCATAAATTCATGTAAGTCTTTTTTTACTTCTCTGTATTTATGTTCATAATTTCTTAGAGCACAACAAAATTCCTTATATTTATGTATCACTATTTGTTTCACCATTTCCTTTTTTTATTATACATTATATTTTATTTATTTTGAATGAAATCATGTGCCAAGTCTCTGGGTATAATACATTTGCTTTCATATTTCTTTTTTTTATATAAAGCTTTTTATTTACAAAACATATGAGTGATTTTTCTACATTGACCCCTGCAAAAACTTTTTTTCCCAAGCTTTTCCCCTCCTTCCCCCCACCCCCACCCCTAGATGACAGGTAATCTAATACATGCTAAATAGGATAAATTATATGACAAATACATGTATACATATCTATACAGTTATCTTACTGCACAAGAAACATCAGATCTAGAAAGAGAAGAAGAAAAAACAACCTAAGAAGGAAAACAAAATGCATGGAAATATTCACAGAAAGCGTTAAAATGCTGTGTTGTGGTTCACACTCAGTTCCCACAGGCCTCTCTCTGGATGTATATGACTATCTTCATCGCTGAACAACTGGTTTGAATCACATTATTGCTGAAGAGAACCATGTCCATCAAAATTGGTCATCATATAGTCTTGTTGCTGTGTATAATGTTCTCCTGGTTCTGCTGATTTCACTCAGCATCAGTTCATGCAAGTCTCTCCAGGCCTCTCTGAAATCGTCCTGCTGGTCGTTTCTTACAGAACAATAATATTCCATAACATTCATATACCATAATTTATTCAGCCATTCTCCAATTGATGGGCATCTTTTCAATTTCCAGTTTCTTGCCACTACAAAAAGGGCTGCCACAAACATTTTTGCACATGTGGGTCCCTTTCCCTCCTTTAAAATCTCTTTGGGATATAGGCCCAGTAGAAACACTGCTGGGTCAAAGGGTATGCACAGTTTGATAACTTTTTGAGCATAGCTCCAAATTGCTCTCCAGAATGGTTGGATCCGTTCACAGTTCCACCAACAATGTATCAGTGTCCCAGTTTTCCCACATCCCCTCCAACAGTTATCATTATCATTTCCTGTCATTTTAGCCAATCTGACAGGTGTGTAGTGGTATCTCAGAGTTGTCTTAATTTGCATTTCTCTGATCAATAGTGATGTGGAGCACCTTTTCACGTGACCAGAAATAGTTTCAATTTCTTCATCTGAAAATTGTCTGTTCATATCTTTTGACCATTTATCCATTGGAGAATGGCTTGAATTCTTATATATTTGAGTCAATTCTCTATATATTTTAGAAATGAGGCCTTTATCAGAACCTTTGGATGTAAAAATATTTTCCCAGTTTACTGCTACCCTTCTAATCTTGTCTGCATTCATTTTGTTTGTACAAAAACTTTTTAACTTGATATAGTCAAACTTATCTATTTTGTGATTAATGATGACCTCTAGTTCTTCTTTGGTCACAAATTCCTTCCCCCTCCACAGGTCTGAGAGGTAAACCATCCTACATTGTTCTAATTTGTTTATAATATCATTCTTCATGCCTAGATCATGAATCCATTTTGACCTTATCTTGGTATATGGTGTTAGGTGTGGGTCAATGCCTAATTTCTTCCATACTAGTTTCCAATTATCCCAGCAGTTTTTGTCAAATAGTGAGTTTTTATCCCAAAAACTGGGCTCTTTGGGTTTATCAAACACTAGATTACTATTGTCATTGAGTATTTTGTCCTGTGAACCTAACCTATTCCACTGATCCACTACTCTATTTCTTATCCAGTACCAAATGGTTTTGGTGACCACTGCTTTATAATCTAGTTTTAGATCTGGTGCAGCTAGGCCACCCTCATTTGCATTTTTTTTCATTAATTCCCTTGAAATTCTTGACCTTTTGTTTTTCAAGATGAATTTTGTTGTTATTTTTTCTAGGTCAGTTAAATAATCTCTTGGGAGTTTGATTGGTATAGCACTAAATAGATAGATTCGTTTAGGTAGTATTGCCATCTTTATTATATTCGCTCGACCTATCCAAGAGCACTTGATGTTTTTCCAATTGTTTAGATCTGACTTTATTTGTGTAGAGAGTGTTTTGTAGTTTTGCTCATATAGATCCTGACTTTCCCTTGGCAGATATATTCCCAAATATTTTATACTATCGATAGTTATTTTGAATGGAATTTCTCTTTGTATCTCTTGCTGTTGCATTTTGTTGGTGATGTATAAAAATGCTGATGATTTATGTGGATTTATTTTGTATCCTGCAACTTTGCTAAAGTTGTGGATTAATTCTAATAGTTTTTTAGTTGATTCTCTAGGGTTCTCTAAGTAGACCATCATATCATCTGCAAAGAGTGATAATTTGGTTTCCTCATGACCTACTCTAATTCCTTTAATCTCTTTTTCTTGTCTTATTGCCAAGGCTAGCATTTCTAGTACAATATTGAATAGTAATGGTGATAGTGGGCAACCTTGTTTCACCCCTGATCTTATTGGGAATGGTTCCAGTTTATCACCATTACATATGATGCTAGCTGATGGTTTTAAATAGATGCTACCAACTATTTTAAGGAAAAATCCATTAATTCCTATACTCTCTAATGTTTTTAATAGGAATGGATGTTAGATTTTATCAAATGCTTTTTTTGCATCTATTGAGATTATCATATGTTTTTTGTTAATTTGGTTATTAATATAGTCAATTATGTTAATAGTTTTCCTAATATTGAACCATCCCTGCATTCCTGATATAAATCCTACTTGGTCATGGTGTATTATTCTGGGAATGATTTTCTGTAATCTCTTTGCTAATATTTTATTTAAGATTTTTGCATCAATATTCATTAAGGAGATTGGTCTATAATTTTCTTTCTCTGTTTTTGTTTTACCTGGTTTAGGTATCAGTACCATGTCTGTATCATAAAAGGAGTTTGGTAGAAGTCCTTCATTCCCTATTTTTTTGAATAGTTTATATAATATTGGATTTAATTGTTCTTTAAATGTTTGGTAGAATTCACATGTAAATCCATCTGGTCCTGGGGATTTTTTCTTAGGGAGTTGATTAATGACTTGTTTTATTTCTTTTTCTAAAATGGGACTATTTAAGTAATTTATTTCCTCTTCTGTTAATCTGGGCAATCTATATTTTTGTAGATATTCCTCCATTTCACTTAGGTTATCAAATTTATTGGCGTACACTTGGGCAAAGTAACTCCTGATTATTGCTCTAATTTCCTCTTCATTGGTGGAAAGTTCTCCCTTTTCATTTTTGAGACTAACAATTTGATTTTCCTCTTTCCTTTTTCTAATTAAATTAACTAGAGGTTTAATTGCAAGCCCAATTCATTGATTTAGCCACAGTATTTCTGGGGGACTTAATTTTTGGGTTTCTTTCAGGAGGTGATCGGTGGATTGTTTCAAGGAGTATTTTGCCTTCTGGGTCTAAAATATCAGGGCAGTTTTCTTTTATGATTTCCTGGAAGATAGTGTCTATGTTCTTTTTTTCATCATGGCTTTCAGGAAGCCCTATAATCCTTAGATTGTCTCTCCTAGATCTATTTTCCAGGTCAGTTGTTTTTCCTAGGAGATATTTCATGTTTTTCTCTATCTTTCCTTTTTTTTGTTTTTGTTTGACTGATTCTTGAAGTCTTGATGAGTCATTCATTTCCAGTTGTTCGATTCTAATTTTTAATGTCTTATTTTCTTCAGTTACTGTTTTTAGTTCCTTTTGCAATTGACCAATTACACTTTTTTGTTCATTGCATTCTTTTTCCATTTTTTCTATTTTATTTTGCAGTGATCTCATTTCGTTTCCCCATGTTTCTTCTAATTCTCTTTTAAGATTTTTTATGCAATCTTCAAAGAAAGCCTTGTGACATGGAGACCAGTTTATGTCTCTCTTTGGGGCTTTTTCTGGAGTTGCTTTACCTTTAGGGGCCTCAGGATTTGAGGTCTGTTCTTCGCTTTCTCCATAAAAGTTGTCTATGGTGAGAGCTCTTTTTGGTTTTTTATCATTTTTTTTAAAGGTGTGAGGTCTATTTAGGGCAAAGGTGGGACAGCTGCTTTCATTTGCCCTGGGGCAGTTCTGCTGATTGAATTATGTCAGGTGCTGGGCAGCTCTGCTGATTGAATTATTTTTGGTGCTGATCATTCCTGTTGATTGATTGATCACCCTAGGGTGTTGTGTAATGGCAGCTAGGTCCGATGCTCTTCGGGGTTCAGTGGTTCACAATCTACCCCCCACAAAAGGCAGACCCTCCAAACCACCTGCCCACAATCAGGACAGATTGGTCCAAGAGGCCCGCAGAAGACTCCCAGATGTGTGAATAGCACAATGCTCTCACTCCTGTTCCGACTCCTGTTCCAACTCCCTGCTCCAGTTCCCTGCCCCGGTCTCCCTGTGCTGCAGTCTGGGTTCAGCAGACCACCCCCCTGCCCAATTAAAACAGACCTGTTTTGAGGTTCTTCCAGAGTATCTTCTTCTAGAAGCGTGTTGTCCTCCAGATATTGTGGATTTTTTTGCTTCAAAATCAGTCTAGAGGCTTCATATGTTGTTGGTTTGAGGGAAGGGTCGGAGGTTACAGAGACTTCTGTCTGATCTCCGCCACCATGGCTCCACCCCTGGAAGGAAGTCTCACCATTTCCTTTTGATGGGAATTTATTTCATTTCCAATTTTTTGATTCCATGAAAAGTGCTGCCATAAATATTTTGGCAAATATAAGATCTTTATTTTGGTCAGTGCCCTCATTGTGATATATGCCTTGTAGTGAATTTCTGCCTTTTCAGTAAATAAAAATGTCCAAATTAGTAAGGGGATCTTAAATTTTTTCCAATTAATAAGCGTTTTTTTTTCCTCACTCCCACTCACTGGGGGGGGGAGAAGGGGGTGGGAAGGAGAAGACATCTCTTATTACAAATATCCACAGTCAAGCAAAACAAATTCCTACATTGGTCATGTTCAGAAATATACCCCACATTCTTCTTCAGTCTATCACTTCTCTGTCAAGAATATGGGTAATGTTCTTCATCAATAGTTCTTTGGAATCATGATTAGTCATTGAATTGATTGGAGTCTTTAAGTCTTACAAAAGTTATTTGTCTTTACAATCTTGTTGTTACTGTATAAAATTGTCCTTCTGGTTTAGGTCACTTTATCCATTCTACAGGTTTTCCCAGGTTTCTCTAAAATCATCACT
This sequence comes from Myrmecobius fasciatus, assembly GCA_023553655.1. Taxonomy (NCBI): domain Eukaryota; kingdom Metazoa; phylum Chordata; class Mammalia; order Dasyuromorphia; family Myrmecobiidae; genus Myrmecobius; species Myrmecobius fasciatus. Next base: position 337,710 of record JAJPUD010001537.1, on the reverse strand, counting down.
TTCACTATTGTAATAGTCTTATGTTAAATTCATATATCATATTATATTGAACCATTCCCCTAGAAACAAGAATTCTCTTAGCTTCCAGTTCTTTGCCATCACAAATAGAGCTGATATAAATATTTTTGTGCATATGGGTCCTTTTATTTTTTTAACTTGGTCTTTTTGGAATATAGACCTAGTAGTGCTTTTGCTGGGAAGAAAAAGCAGCTTTATTGGGGATCCATATCTTATATGGATGGATCTAAAAGTATTTAGACTTAGTAAATGTTCTCAATCAACCCTTTTTAGTCTTTTCAGTATTAGTAAGTGCATCTAAAGGGAAGTTTAAGTAGATAAATTCAAAATCCAAAAGATTCAACTCCCTACAAATATATCAAGTTGATCAGACACCCCTTATCAACTCCCTTCAGCTACTTTATATTATTACCCATACTTGAAAATAATTACTGCATATTTTAAAAATCATATTTTGAAAATTCATTTTCAGATGAGTGTTCTCTGATAAACTGAATTGTTGAGGATTTCTAGTTATTTCCCATTGACTATGTCTTCAGAATATCTTGATGGACTTTTATAATGGCAAAAGTCATCCATCCCATAATGATGGGAACTCACCAGCAATATTTCAGTCATCTCCCATAAGATTTATTAACTGGGAAAATCATTCATGAAATTCATTTTTGCACAACAAATGTTTTACGACTAGTCAAAGACATAAACAGATATCAACTATGAGAAATAGGCAACTAGTCATTTTGGTGATCAACTTAGCTGGGCAGTCTATCAATAAACATTTGTTAAATACTTACTATTTGCCAGACACTATGCTAAGTAGGTCTGAGATGGTGGTTATAAATGAGAAAACTAGGAATAGAGTAATGATAATGATAATAATAATAATAACTAGTGTTTATATAGTACCTAGTATGTGCTAGGCACTTTATAAAAATTATCTTATTTGAGCCTTACAATAACTCTGGGAGGTAGGTACTATTATTATCCCAATTTCATAAATTAGGAAACTAAGGTTAAGTAACTTGCCCAAAGAGGCCAGTGTTCTACCTATTGTGATATCTATATGCTTCTAAGAGCTTTTATTCAGTCACATTCCAAATTAACTATACATTTATTTACAAAAGAAACTCAAATAACACCTGACAACTCAGCACTTTATCCAGAACTAACATTACTATGATCTGTATCTAGAAAATATTTCTTGACTGTAAATGGAATTGGTGATTGGATTTTATAAAATCCAAGGATGGGAGAATGTGTGGGGGAGCTCTTAATACATAGAAAGATATCTTGGCAATACAGTATACTGCTCCAGGCCATAACAAATGGAACCCTCCCTTAACAAGGGAAAATATTTTTGTTGACCATTATCAGCTGCATTTCTACTGCATGAATAGTCAAAAATACACAATGATGTTAAGAGCTGAAAAGAATATGGCATGAGAAAGTCCCTTTGCAGACTTACTTCCTCAGGATGTCGTTTACATTTTGAAATGTCTGAAGGTTATAAAATGTCCACCCACACTGTGGATGTTCAAATTCTCCAAAGTTCAGCATTCCATAATAGTCTTAAAAATAGCCCTGCCCTCTGGATTAGTAATGCCCTTTGGAAAGACTACTTACTCATAAGATAAGCCTAAGGTGTACCCCTGTCAAGACTGAGGGGGTTAGTTCTATATTCCAGCATAATAATGAATTGAGGTTTTTGCTTTTTTCTTTATCTCTATTTCTACCCAAAAGCCTATTAAAAAGTCACCAAAATTTCCTCCTTCCCTAAAATCACAGAGGGGTAGAATAAGAAAGGTTCTTTGAGATTATTTAAGTCCAAGAGTTCTCATTTACTAGTTTTTTAGCCTTTTAGGGGTTTGCTATAGTACTATAAGATACATCCTAAAAATTCTTTACTTAAGCGATACATAATAATAAAGAATATTATAAATAGCATGTTAAACTTCCCTGGAGGTTCACAGCATTTTGTTGTTGAAAGGAGTTCATAGAACAGAACACATTGAAAACCACTTTTCAAATCCAGGAATGCTGGACTTAGGTAACTGTGTGAACATGTAGTCACTTATCTTCTATGGATTTCAGTTTCCTCCTCTATAAAGTGGGGATTGTAACACTTATACTACCTTCTTCCTAAAGTTTCTGTGAAACAACTGATAGGATTATAAAATATTCTGTAACTATCAGTATTTATTATTATTTTGCAAATATGTAAATTGAGTCCATGAGAAGGGAAGTAATTTGTTCAGTATCAACTGCCTAATCGATGGCAATATCTATGATCAGAGCCTGAGTTTAGTACTATAATACCATTTAAATTAAATTTTTAATTTTTAAATTGGCTGGGGTTTTTTTGCATGTAATTATCATCTCTTTTATTTGATCACACAGAAATTTATCAGTGTCTGAATAGATATTAATTGGGTATTGAGTGGGAGAAGAAAAAACACATTTTATTTCTTAAAATTAAGAATTTTTTTCAGCCAAGCTATAGCCAAATATACTTATATGGGCTATGATTTCATTGATATGGATATTCCCTTCAAAAACGCCATCACAGTCCATCTGGGTCTGCTGGAGCCATACCATTCTTCACAATTTTTGTTCAAGTATACTCATAAATTTTGACATTAGTGGAAGGTGGGAGGATCTCATTGAATTTGCTAAAGGCCTTTCTTATGCTCTCTTAACATTATAGGGACATTAATGGGACAAATGGGTTATATATTGCTCCAGACTGTAGTGCATATGACTAGCCTATCATCTTTTCCCTCATATACATCTTTGGTCACATTTGAATTGCATTTCTAGCATACTTTATGTTGCAGCCTGATCATATAATTCTTTGCTATCATTTTGATAATTCTCAATTTCAGTTTTTCAGTGACAATAACATTTGGTGAGTCAAAATCAAACAAAAACCAGAAGACTTTTTGGTGTTAAAAAGATAGAACCTAAAGTATCATTTTCTCATTTTCTTTACCTTTTTAGTGTTTTTTAAAATGATATAGCTAATAAGGAAATGTTTTGCGTGATTTCACTTGTATTGCTAATTGATATTATTTTGCTTGCTTTCTCAGGGGGCAAAGGAAGATATGGGAAAGAAGGAAAGAATGTAGAACTCAATTTTTTTAATGTTAAAATAACTGAATAATTTTTTTTTCAAAATAAAAAAAGAAGGTGCTAATTCTGCTTCAAAGGTCCAAATTGTACCTTGATGGAATGACCAAAAATTCAGAGATTTTATTAATAGTCAAAATTTTTAGGCTGCCTATAAAAATTAATTGTAAGATCTAAAGAAGAAATCCTTACTGAATGATCAACAACTGATTTAATAGAACAAAGGTTGTAATTAACAAAAATCTTGAAGAAATATTAAAAATTAGAGAATTAGTCAACAATTATGCATTAAATGTTTTTTCTGTGCCAGGTACTATGTTAAATGTTAAGTATGCAAAGAAAAAATTGAAAAATATGACATGCAATTAAAATATGCCAACTTGATACATTACAATTCACCATTTACTTATTTATATTAATATAATTTTTTTTTCAGTTTCAAATTCTCTTTTCTCCACCCATTGAAAAGATTAGCATTAAGGTATCTATTATTCATGTGAAGTAATGTAAAACATTTCTATATTGGTCATGTTGCCCCCCCCAAAAAAAAGCAAAAAAAGAAAAATAAAGTAAAAAATTTACTTCAATCTTCATTCAGAGTTTTTATCATTTCTGTCTGGAGGTGGATTGCATATTTTCATTATCAGTCATTTGGAATTGTTGTGGATCATTGTATCAATCAGAGTGGTTAAGTCTTTCACAGTTGATTATAATTACAATATTGCTGCTACTGTATACTATATTCTCCTGGTTTTATTTATTTCATTTTGTATCAGTTCATATCATTCTTCCTAGGCTTTTCTAAAACTATCCCCTTTGATATTTCTTACAGCAAAATTGTATTTCATCAAAATCATAAACTACATTTTATACAGCCATTCCTTGATTGATGAACATCCCTTTAATTTTCATTTCTTTGCCCCCATAAGAGAACGGTTGTAAATATTTTTGTATACATGGGTCATTTTCCTTTTTCTCTGATCTCTTTGAAATACAGACCTAGTAGTAGTATTTGTGAGTAAAGGATATGCACAATTTTATAGACCTTTGGATATAAAAAAAAATCTCTTCTGGCTAGATATTTTAGCTACTTAGATGAAGTGTCCCTAGTACCTCAGGAATTAACCTTTCCAATATTTATTATTATCACATTTACAAATTTTGCTGAAGCAAAATTCAGGTAATTAAGTAGAACAGCTGGCTTGGTATGCTTGGCAGCAATGAATTCATAGTTTACTTCTATCTTACTTCTCTGTTATCTATTAGCTCCAAAATGCTCTGGTTTTATTTGAATTGATTCTATTATCCCTCCAAAGATAGCAAGATGGAGAATGCTGGACTCAAGAGTCCAGAAAATCTAATTTCAAATGTTTCCTCAGACACTAACTCTGTGACTTTGGAGGGGTAATAACCTCCAATTATGCCTCAACCTCCTCATCTGAAAAACAAGTACAATAATAGTACCTACTTTTTAGGATCATTGCAAGGATGGAATAAGGTAATACTTGCAGCAAATTTTAAAGTGCTAAGTCAATGCCAACTATGTAAAACCAGCTATTATTCAGAGAGTAAATCTGCTTTATTGAATTCATCAAATTCCACACACTTGAGACAGTGGTTCAAAAAATGACTTCATAAAACATTTACTTGCTCATTACTCAGTTTTTTCATCTGTGAAATGAAAGAAATAATAATTCTGTTTAAATTCATTTAGCCTTTGCATCTTGTTGGCAGTAAGAGGGATGATGTCTGCAAAGAAGATGGGTGGATGGGTACAAATGTAAAATATTCTTATCTAGCCACCATCTTCATTGCTGTAAGGGACATAGTGTCTGATGATGCAGTTTCCACATGCACTCCAAGTGAATAAGATTATAGTGATAGTATTTAGGTGAACAAACTCCAAAATATGGTGAATTTGTGAGTTAATATTCACTAATGTGCAGTAATCAATGGCACCAAGGGATTATACAGCCCTAGAATTTAATTTGAATGAGTAAATGATTTGGCTTGCTAAGAAAACACAATTAACTTATTTCCAAAGATGGATTATGATAAATAATAGATATCTTGATTATGAAATGTTTAGTTTCTTCAAAGCTTTGGTTGGAGGCATAGCAATAGAGTATGTGGTTTTCCTGCAATATCACAATGTACTTAAATTCAAATATTTTTCTATCAAAATCATTTTTAGTAAAAGATGCCTTTTTTTCAATTTGTGATAATAAGTATGGTCTTTATTTTAGAATTAAAAAAAAAAAGATGTGAGTTGAGAAGGCATTGGCCACAAGAGGAAGTTTCCCCATTGTACTGTCTGATCCCACTATGAGCTGTTGACACCCAGAGGAGTTTTTAATTTCCCTCAGTAAGACTTATCTAAAGCCTTGTATTAATATGTATCTATCTAAGATAAAGGATGTGTTTGATGACAAGGTGACCTAGCCTGATTTGTGATCTCCCTCAATACTCTGTAAAGGAAATAGTGCAATGGCCAAGTTATCTTGACACACCATGTCTGTGTTCATCAGTGCAGGGCACTAGTCCTGTGTTTTATCTTGCCCCTATTTCTGTGTAATTTCACCTTATTAGGAAGTAAAAGCAGAAGATGACTATTCCTAGCTACCTACAGTTGATAATCTGATATATGACAACATGATGCATTGAAAGAACAATCCGACTGACTCAATTTTGTGCTATTTGTCTTTTGATGCATTCTTTATAACATAGTTCTTGCTATTTTAAAGATTTTTTTTTGTTTGGTTTGGTTTTACACTTATATGAAGGGGAAGGTAAGTAACACAGTGGATAGAATGCCAGGAATGGAGTGAGGAAGACTCATCATCATGAGTTCAAATTCAGCCTCAGATACTTGCTGGCTATGTGACACCGAGAAAGTCACTTACCCCTGTTTGCCTTAGTTCTCCATCTGTAAAATGAGCTGGAGAAGGAAATGAGAAAAACACTCCAGCATCTTTACCAAGAAAACTCCAAATGAGGTCAAAAAGTCAGACATAACTGAAAAACAATTGAACAGCAATGAATGATATGAAGGCTAAGTGATTTTTAGTGACTGTAGAAACTTTCAAGGACAGGGACTGAGCCAACAATCTTGAATACAAGCCACAGACAGACTCTGAAGGAATAACAGGAAGATAGCATTAGAGAACTGTCTTCACATACATCTGTTGTTTTCTTGTCACAAATCATTAGGAAAGCAGCAAGTTTTCCCATAATCATACCATTCCCACAAATATTGCAAAACATGAAGAGGTAAGGAACATATGAAAAGGTAAAGAAAAAGTACATGATTGATAGCTAAAAATGAATTTTTTAAAATAATCAGACATTAAAAAGACATTACAGGAACAAAGCATGATAGTTACTCAGACTGTCTTTCTTAAGAATACATCGCCATAGTTATTGAAGGTTCATTTGACAGATATTCAGTTGGCTTCAGTATAGAGATGCAAAGTGGACTTTTACTTATCATCAGCAGGTTTGTTAATCTCCCCATGGAGGGTTAAAATATGAAAACTTTAGAGTCCGTGAATCACAATATGATCAGAGACTGACTGTATTCAAGCTGGGAATTATGTAAGTGACTCAAACCAAGCTACCACATTTCCCATATGTGGCCTCCTTTGAGAAGTAACTAAAGTTTTGTACTTAAATGAATGCTTATAAACATAAGAACCATCAATTCAATTCACTTTTCAAAGCATTTATCAAGTCCTTCCCATGTGCCAGGTTCTGTGCTAGACAGTGGGGATAAAAGAGTAAAAGTCAGTGCCCTCAAGTAGTTTATATTCTATTGGAAAGAAATAATAAACAAGAAAATACAAAATATATTCAAAGTCAATACAAAGTAATTTTAGAGTAGTAAAAGCACTAACAAAGAAATGGGGAAGAGATTAGATAGTGCTATTGTGTATCAATGTCATGGATTTTTTTCTGCAAAATTTTAATAAATGCTTTACAGTAGTATTAACATGATAAAATCCATTCAAGAAATGCAAAAAATAATTCCCATCTATTCCTGTATTCAGAGAGAGAAGTGAAATCAATATGCATACTAATATATTTGTTTTCCCCCAATGTCCTCAGTGATGAACATACAGTACCAAATATGTGGGATAATGTTTAAAACCTACTTTCAGTCATGTCATTGGAGATGCCTATTAAAATCAGGTTTATTTAAAAGTATGTCATAATGAAGAAATTAAAGCCATTTCTACTCATATAAAAATCCTCTAAATCACTATTGTTTAGAGAAATGCAAATTAAGCAACTCTGATGTATCACCTCACACCTCTCAGATTGGCTAAAATGACAGAAAAACATAATGATAAATGTTGCAAGAGATGTGGGAAAACTGAGACCCTAATGCATTGTTGGTGGAGTTAGGAAATGATCCAACCATTCTGGAAAGCAATTAGGAAAGGGCTATGAAACTGCATGTCCTTTGATCCAGCAGTGTCTCTAACAGTTGTATATCCCAGAGATTATAAAAGGGGAAAAGGTCCACTTGTGCAAAAATGTTTCAAGCAGCCCTTTTTATAATAGTAAGGAAATGGAAATTGAATGGATGCATCAGTTGGGGAATAACTAAATAAGTGATGGTATATGAATGTAATGGAATATTATTGTTCTATAAGAAATAACGAGCAGGTTGATTTCAGGAAAGCCTGAAAAGACTTACATGAACTGATGCTAAGTGAAGTGAGTAGAACGAAGAGAACATTGTACACAGCAAGGACAAGAGTGTGAGTTTATTGTGATGGACTTGGCTCTTTCAACAATGAGATTATTCAAGGCAATTCCAAGACTCATGATGGAAAGAGTCATCCACATCCAGAGAGAGAACTATGGAGACTGAATGTAGATAAAGGTATTTTCACTTTTTTGTTGTTTTTTAAATTTTTTTTTTTATTTTTTCCCCTTTGATCTGATTTTTCTTGAATAGCACAACAAATATGAAAATATGTATAGAAGAATTGTGCCCATTTAACCTATACTGGATTGCTTGCTATTGACGGGGGAGTGAAAAATTTGATGCCCAGGGATTTCATGTATTTGAAAAAAATATAAACTATTTAAGATTTCAAAAAATGAGGGAAAAATGAAAGTATGTCATGAGAATAGTTTTCGAGTAATAATTCCTTTCTACATTTACATAACAAACAGTATTGCCAGTTCACTATCCACATTTCCCTTTGTGTGTATATGTGTGTATGTATGTTTTGTTCTTTTTCACAAATAAGCAGGCACTTTTATAGAAAGAATATCTGGCAACTTTTACTCCACAGAAATATGGATCTTCAACAGCTCACTTTATATTCAAAGCCATCGATCTTTCTTTCACTTTGGCCATGAACTTTCCTTGTTTTCTCCTAAGTCATCTTCATAGCATCATCATCTTTGTCTCCTTCATGGTCACAGCTTGCTTGTTCAGTACTGGCTAATGGCTTAGCTGGGGCTTCCAAAGTTTGTTTTCTCTTTCCTCTTGCAGATCAAGTACCACTCCTCTGAGCAACCCCATCCAATAAGCAACTACCCTCTGGGATACACACTGTGATTCCATACTCTCTACCCCATTGATCCATGTACATAGACCATGCTGTCCAAGACACTCTGTTCTTTGTGTTGATGCACAGGTGAATGACCCTGCTGAAGGCCATAACAGTTTTTGGTTTGTTCATATCAATGCCAGAATCTAAATTCCTCCCAGCACTTTGGAGATCAATGTATGACTATATAACATGAGTGCTGAATTTTCCAACCAAGCACACAACATATGCCAAAGAATGGGAAAGTGATTTTCCACCCCTTAATTCCATGTGAGCCTTCTGAGTTAGGAGTTGTACCTCATTCTTCATTTAAACCAAAACTGTATCAGTAAAGAATGGACAGAGATTTTGACATGGAAGTATTCTGTGTGCTTCCCTTATGGATTCCTGAATCGTCTAAGTGCAATTTCAGCATTGCTTGGAAAGATAGCTGCTGAGATTGTATCTGGGCTGTATGTAGGAAGAGCTGGGATGAGAGTTAGAAAACTCTGTTTAAAGGCTTTTTATTTCAAGTTGCTGGTCTGTTGGTGTAACCACTGGTTGGCTCACATAAGAATATTCTCCTGGTAATTTCATATAATGATCAGAGATGACCAAGACAGGCAAGACTTTCCTATAAACAGTATTGTTGATCTAATAAATTAACTGGTCTGACCTAGGCCATCATGAATACAAGGCTTAAACTACAATTAAAACCTGAGATATGCTGGTAAATGTTTAACCACTGGCCTGGGAGGGAAAAATATTCTCAAAACACAATTTTAAGTTAGATATGAATTATTAAGATTTCTATGCCATTTCCTTAAGTTTAGGCAATCAAAAAATAATAAATCAAGCACTGATTTGCAGAAGTTTTTTTTTTTATTTCTGTGGTATAAATGTTCATGTTGAAAACTTAACAATTGATTCTCACGAGCCAGATTGAGCTGGCTCCAGCACACCCCTTCTTGTGACTGTTAACCATATCCATCCATAAATTCATCCTAGGAATCCACCCAGTATTTTCTTTTCAGTTTGCTCTGACATAGAATGGAAAGAAGTAGAGCATGCAGGCTGTCTACAAATTATCACTTATTCTTGCTATATGACTGACCCGTCTTTTCTTTTCTTTACTGTGATACATTTCTTTAATTATATCTATTTATATCTCTTTTTCACAATTCTTGGTTTATAATGTGTTGCAGTCTTCTAATCTGCACCAAACAAGCCATATCTCCATTGTCATATGAATAATCATCAAATCTGATTTTTTCAAGTCATAGCTCACCATCCCTCATAGCCATATGAGTGCCAAAGGAAAATTGCTGTTAAAAATATTGTCTAAGGTCCTGCACAGTTCTGATCCTAGCTTATTGGCTGTCTAATATATGTGAACTGAAGAATAAGTTCTACAACCTATCTATCCAATAGTGTATCATAATCTGGATCACAGATATTCTTCATCTAATTTCTTTTTTCTGTATGGATATAATTTAGGAAATTTTTAAAAATCTCAACATTTGATGCAATTCATATAATGTCTTCTGCAAATAGAAGAATCTGTAAGATCTCATTATTTATAAGGAATCCTGCTTTGATTTAAACTCTACATTGGACATTCTCCTTAACATTAGCTGTCAACTTTACAAGTATATGTTCCCTTTAAAAAATTAGTCTCACCTGATATTGTGAATCTTATTATCTATCTATAAAATTATCTATTTCATCATTTTAAGGAATCTTTTTTTATTTTAATATATACATGGAAGACATTTGTTGGAAGAGAATCTTTAAGATAGTGCTTTTCTTATCCAAAGTGAATGCCTTGTTTGTAGTCAATAAATAATAAGCATGATGGGATCTCTTACTCTCTGCAAAGTCCTACAAAGATTTGCCGAGAAATAACACATTTTTGTACAGTTTTTTTTTAATTTTATTTGCATAACATATGTGTGGGTAATTCTTCAACAATAACCCTTACATAGCTTCCGTTACAAATTTTTCCCCCCAACTCCCCACCCCTCCCCTAGATGGCAGGATATCCACTACACGTTAATTATGTTAAAATATTGGCAAATCGAATATATGTATACATATTTCCAAACTTATCATTGTTGTGCAAGAAAAATCTTATCTACACAAACGATATATCAGATAAAGGAAACACAATGTAAGCAAACATCAATCAAGGATTATGAGAATGTTATCTTTTGGTCCACATTTCACATCCCTCTCTCTGGGTGTATATGGCTTTCTTCAGTGAACAATTGGACATGGTTTGAAACATTTCATTGTTGAAGAGAGCCCTGTCCATCAGAATTGATCGTCATATAGTACTGTTGTTGCCGTGTATAATGATCTCCTGGTTCTGCTCACTTCGCTCAGCATCAGTTCATGTAAGTCTCTCCAGGCCTCTCTGAAATCATCTTGCTGGTCATTTCTTACAGAACAATAGTATTCCATAATATTCATATACCATAATTTATTCAGCCATTCTCCAATTGAAGGGCATCTATTCAATTTCCAGTTTCTAGCCACTACAAAAAGGGCTGCCACAAACATTCTTGCACATGTGGGGCCTTTTCCTTCCTTTATGATTTCTTTGGGATATAAGCCCAATAGAAATGCTGCTGGGTTTTTGTACAGTTTTTTAACAGCCCTGAGAGATATGTAGAAACTTTGGCTTGGATGGAAAGAGGTAGGATCATAGAGTTATTCCTGGAAGAGAAGTTAGAAGTCCTCTAATTCAATACCTTCCTTTTATAGAGGAGGAAATGGAGGTCTAGAGAAGTAAAATTGTTGATAGCTGAGTCAGTCTCAGTCAAAATCTGGTATTTTTTTTCCCGGTGTAAATACCTGGGCCATATCTTGTACTATAACTAGTCTGAGGGGGATTTTCCAAAAACTAGTTTGTGCTGAATTTGCCAAACAGAGAGTGAAAGAGTTAGCCAGCTTGCCAGCCAGAAAGACAGATGAGAGAGAGTCAGAGAGACGAAGACAGATAGAGCAAGAGAGAGAGATATATTCTACTTTTGTACTCCTGTCTTCCTGTATACTCAGAGTTAACATATAGTACATTAAGAAAAAAAAGTGATACTTGAATTTATTCATAAACTTAGAGCTGAAAAACTCTACATCTTTGCTTGTAATTTTTTAAAAGCCTAATAAATTGAGTTTTTGCAAAAAGGCTTTCTATATGAGATTTGGCAAGCACATAGATATTGTTAGGGACGATTGATCATAGGTTTAATTTAAACCTTACTGCCATTATTTTTATGTTTCTTAATGTCAGTATTTTTTTTAACTCTCAGACTTGTTTCAATTATTTTAGGAGACTAACAAATCAGACTTCTTATGTCAGTGTCAGGCTGGAGAAACTCCCACAGAGGATAATCAGATAAAAACACCTTCCCTGTATTCCAAGGATCATCCAAATGTCTCTGAGATGGAGCCTTTATAAAAATTCCCATTTGCTCATTCCAAAAACATAATGAAAAATTAAAATAATTATTTTCCATTGACAGGATAAGGGGAAACATTGAAAGAAATATTATTGAGAAGACTAGTTCATGATTCATCCCACACCTTCCTGTATGAAGATCCTTCCCTGATTTCTCAAGGGATAAAGTCTCCAATTCCTCTCTCAAATTAACTCATCTACCTGTGGTCTGAACCCTATCCCTTCCCATCTCATTGGGGGCCTTGCTCTGGCACTTAGCCCTTCTTTCTCTAGTGTTGCTAGTCTGTCTATTCCCAACAAGAGCCCTTTCCATTTTTCTTAATATTCTGGGGCCTTTGCTGTTATTAAGCAAACAAGCAAATGCTATATATCTGACCCTGCTGTCCCTTTGAATTATGTCTTCATATTCTGTCTAATTCCTGGCTTAAACATCATCAAAAGGTAGATCTTAGTCTACATTCCTTCACTTTTCATTGCTCCTCTAATGTGACTTTCATCAATCTTCTCCATATGTAAATATATTCACAGTAAAGTATTAATCACAGCATTTCAGGGTTGTGGGAAAAATTAGAAGCCCTCTGATCCAACTCAAACCTGAACCAGAATAGGTAAAATGGCGTTCTGGAAAAAGTATTAAATTTCTATATAAAGGGCAGCTAGGTGGCACAGTGGATAGAGCACCAGCCCTGAAGTCAGGAAGACCTGAGTTCAAATGTGATCTCAGACACTTAACATTCCCTAGCTGTGTGACCTTGGGCAAGTCACTTAACCCCAATTGCCTCAGCAAAAAAATAAAAAAAAATTTCTATATAAAGACCTGGGTTCAAAACCTGACTTGAAACTTGCTAGCTATCCCTTAATTAGTCTGGACTGTAATCTCCTCTCTGAAAAAGGTAAAGATTGAACTTAATAATTTTCTAGCTCTAAATCCATAATTCTCTCATCCCTTTTTCAACACATGCAATAAGTGGTCACCCAACCTTCACTTGAATACCTTCATAGATGAGAAACTTACCATTCCATCCATTCTGTTGTAATTCTAATTATAATGAACCAAAATCTACCTTTCTGTACATTTTTCCCATTGGTCTTAATACTGGTCTCAGGACTCCAACAGAATATGCTTAACCCATTCTCCTCTTGACATTTCTTTTTTTTTAAAGTTGATAATTACATTTCCCCTTTTCCTCTCCTGAAAAATGACCAATTCCTTCAATCCCTATGTGACATTATTTCGAATCCCTTTACAATACTGTTGATCCTTATTGTGTTCAATAGTAATAGGTAAAGAGCAAGTACAATGTGGGATTAATGAGTAGTTATTCAAATTTCAATCTAGGGTTTAAGAAGAGTCACCTAGAAGGCATAGATGCAGCATATCCTGAGTACATCAGAAGCAGGGGAACTTACAGAGCAATTAGGAAAAAAATACAAAGTTCAAAGAAAAATTTAGCCTTCAGAGAGATTCCCATTGCAAGGATGAGGTAGTAAAGCATGACCTGAAGTCAAAGCCAAGGATGTTCACATTCTTTGGGGTCAGAAAAGCAAGCAACTTAAAGTAGTGTTTTGAAATTGCCCCAAGGTAGCGTATCTATATCTATATCCAAATATATATATATATATATCTGTGTGTGTGTGTGTGTGTATGCACATGCATGCACACACACTCACATGCACACACATATTGAAGACTCAGTTAAAGGCAATGCAGATGTGGATTTGGATAAATCTCTTTTGATCTGATAAAGTTTGTCAATATCCCTTCAAAAAAGAAATGTTCAGAAATCTACAGAATATTATAGATCTGGTCTAACCAGAATAGAACACAATGGGAATATTGCCTGTACAATGCATTTACTCTTATTTTCTAGTTGTGTTTGTATCCACATCTGTGAATTTTACATCTACGTATAGATGGTATATTGAGGTCAGGGATAAAAACTTCCATTTTTTTAATCCAGATAATTTTAGGTTATTATTTTATGAATAAAACATATGATTACTAAATAAGTATTTGAAAAGTGAATTTTAAATAAAGGCATTTTTTGCTAAATATGTTGATTACATACTGTTTACTACTAAAATTGTGTCTGCATATTCAACAGTTAAGTATTAAATAAGTATTTATTAGTCACACTGTTTTCAAAGTTGTGATAGGTATTTGTAATACAAAGAGATTTTTCGAATCCTGTTCTCAAGAAGTTTACAATATTGTAGGAACAAAAGCATATAAAAAGCAAATAAATATAACACATGGCAGAGAATAATAAATATAAATGAATAAAGACCAAATGCTATAAAAAATCTGAGAAGCAAGGAGTCATTTTCAGCTAGAGGAGGCCAGGGTATTGAGACAGCTTCATGAAGTGGATTATACTTGAGTTGGGCCTTCAAGAAAGAGGTGCAAAATTATTCCCTAACTCTACTCTTAAATGTCTTCTTACCATTTCTTTACTGAAATACATTTTTTCTTTTTTTTCAAGATTTAACTCAAATTGCCATATCTTTTAAGAGAACTAGAAGGATCAACTAAATGTGGTCCTTCAAATAATAGAGGTAAGGACAGGAATCAAGGAATATATAGAGAACTTAAAGATCATTTAATCCAATCCCATACCTGAGTAGAAGCCAATTTGTATTAGTAGATAGCCATTCATCTTTCTTTTCTTTTTTTTAAATTAGAGCTTTTTATTTTCAAAACATATGCATGGATAATTTTTCAACACTGACCCTTGCAAAACCTTGTGTTCCAAATTTTCCTCCCAACTCCCCTTCCCCTCCCCTAGATGTCAAGTAATCTAATATATGGTAAACATGTTAAAATATATGTTAAATCCAATGTATGTATATATATGTATATATATTTACATAATTATCTTGCTGCACAAGAAAAATCAGATCAAATATGAAAAAAAATGAGAAAGAAAATAAAATGCAAGCAAACAACAACAAAAAGAGTAAAAATACTATGTTGTGACCCACACTCAGTTTTCACTGTCCTCTCTCTGGGTAAAGATGGTTTCACTCTTCATCACAAAACCATTGGAACTGATCTGGATCATCTCATTGTTGAAAAGAGCCATGTCCATCAGAACTGATCATCATATAATCTTGTTCTTGCCATGTACAATGATTTCCTGGTTCTGTCATTTCACTCAGCATCAGTTCATGCAAGTCTCTCCAGGCCACTCTGAAATTGTCCTGCTGGTTGTTTCTTACAGAACAATAATATTCCATGACATTCATATACCATAATTTATTCAACCATTCTCCAATTGATGGGCATCCATTCAGTTTCCAGTTTCTAGCCACTACAAAAAGGGCTGCCACAAACATTTTTGCACATGTGGGTCCCTTTCTTTCCTTTATGATCTCTTTAGGATATAAGCCTAGTAAAAACACTGCTGGATCAAAGAGTATACACATTTTGATAGCCCTTTGGGCACAGTTCCAGATTGCTCTCCAAAATAGTTGGATCCATTCACAGTTCCACCAACAATGTATCAGTGTCCCAGTTTTCCCACATCTTCTCCAACATTTGTCATTATCTTTTCCTGTCATCTTAGCCAATTTGAAAGATGAATGGCTCTCAGATTCTCTGTTCTTCCTCCACCCCCATGAACTGTAGTCTCACTAGGCTTAAGATCCATAGTCCATTCTAGACAATGTGAGAAAAATTCTAAAGATCATAGAGAGAAATAAAATCTAACTGGGATATCAAGCTCCTGATGGAGAAGAATAGAAAGCAAAGATGGAAAGACAGATTAGATCTTCTGACACAATAGTCTCACTACATTTCACTCAAAGACTGAAATGAAGGTTCAAGATGGACCCAAGTCCTCTGAGTTGTACTTCTGGCTTTAATAATGAAATGGGTGCTTGTCAATTGGTGGAATAGCTGATAAAATAATATTAATGTAATTATATGGTTTAAAAATGTCAAATATGAGGAATTTAGAGAAAAACACAAGAATAGTATAGAAAGAACTCTCACACTTCAGTAGGAAGACATGGATTAAATTTCTGCCTCAGATACTTTCTATTTGTATGGGATTGACTAATCACTTCTCTGGGCTTCACTTACCTCATTTGTTAAAAAAAAATAAGATTTGGATTGGATGGTTTCTGAAATACCTCAGGATCCTAATGTAGGATTTTATTTGTGTGCACAGATATTAAATGGAGAAGAGAGAGAGAGAGAGAAAGAGAGAGAGTGAGAGAGAGAGAGAGAGGTACAATCTACACAATGATTACAACAATGAAAGCCAAATGATCACTGAAAGGGAAGTTGAATTCAGTATAATTAAAGAACCAGAAAAAATCCAAGAGAATAGATTATGACATAAATATATCTCATCTTCATGGGATAGATCAAAGAACTATTCCTGGAATAGAATATTGTATACATTGTCGTATATGGGCACAACAATGACTATTTTTGTTTAATTTTCCTTTCAAAAGGGAGGATTTAATCTGAAAATAGTTTAATATAAAAGAAAAAAAGGAGTTAACTTGAAGAGAAGGTTTGATATAAAAGAAAAGTTATCAATAACACTCCTCCCCCCAAAAAAAGGTATAGTTTAGACAATGAATGTAGAGTACCTGGAATACCAAGATCAGGGAATATATTTTTATTTCCTTCACTGATAATCTTGAGTAGAAGAATGATGATCAAAGCAAAGTTCAACTATTTAGTCAATTCATCCAAAATTCAGCTAACCATCTGACAATTTGGTTTACAACAGGCTTTTTTATTTTAAAGCTGAATTTACTATTGAATTAATTAAACATTTTCATATTTTGTTGATATATAGAAAGTCACAGTATTACTGCTGTGATGAAATTAGCACCCTCACTGTTCTAAGATTGTATGTAGACATTATCTGACCATATCTGTATGAAGTCAAAGATATTGCTGTGTAAGCAAAGAAGGGAATATATGAGTTAAAAATATGTCAAACATTGGGGCAGCTATAGAAGGTCTAAATCATTTTTTACATGTTCTCCCCTTATTGATTCTGGATAGAAACATTGGCAAAAAGCCCTTGCCCCAGCAGGCTCTGGCTAATACTCCTTGCTGTTCTAATAGTCTCATGGAGACTTGCTTCCTTGGAAGATGCTGATTATCATCAATTCTTCATTTCTTGGTGGGGGGAGGGGGTAGGACAAAATTTTTTTTAATTTTTGTTTAAAATTTTGTTTTTGAAAAAACAAAACAGAAACTAGCAATGTCTCCCAAAGTTGAGCATGCCACAAAAGACCTCTACCTAACCAGAAAAATTGAATGCTAATACCAGCATTGAATTTTGCAGTCTGCATTCAGCATCCTCTGTTATCCTTGTTACATTTCCAGTTTCTCAGGTCAAGGTTTATGTGACTGACTGAGATGAATTGTGTGCCTTGTCTTGAAAACTGAAGGGTTTTAAAAAGTACATGAAAGCTTTATTATAAAAAAAATGCTCTCAAATGAAAGACTGTAAGCTTTGGACTTTTTTTTAAAAAAGGGCCCTTTAAAATGTATTTTGCAATAACTTTGCTTTTTTTGAAGGGATGAACTCTGAAAACAGAAGTATGTGAATATCAATATGACTGTTTGGTCCTAAGAAGCTTTGGATGTGTAGTAGTTGGTGAGACTCTAAAAGCCTCAATTAATTGCCATACTATGTACAACATATATTTATGTACATGTGAAGGCAGGCACCATTTCATTGTTGTTTATTTATATCCAAGTCCTAGTACATAGCAGACCTTGCTTAATAAAAGTTGACTAGGACTACTCTGATGAAACACTTCACTGAAAAGACTATTTTTTAACTAATCTCTTTTGCTTAGAGATTTGGATGAGTGCAGCCCTTAGGAAGATGTAGCAATAACTCTAAGGCCATTTGGCCTTCTGAGTGATATAGTTAGAAATGATATTTTTCTTCCCCTAGGCTATCCTGCGTCAATTTACTCTATATGACCAGGATGCTAAGGCCACTGTCATGAGCAGCCTATTGGTCAGTGACAAGAAAATTTATGAAACTAATGAGCAACAATAATGAGGTGCTTAAAGTTAACATTTCAGGCCAAAAACACACCTCTGGAAGGTTCCCCCAAACCCTTTCCTCACTCCCCCACCCCTCTTCCACTCTTGGTGAGCTCTCCCTAAAGAACTCAGCTCCACCTGGAAGCCGTAAAATTATCATATCAGGGACATGAAGCACCTGGAATCTCTAACTTTTCCTTATATATTTACCTTCTTGCTCCTGGTTCTTTGCTAACTTCTTTTGGAATTTAGGCACCTTTAATTGGTGTTACAATTACAATAACTTTGCTCTTTGACTTGAAGATGGGTCCAAGCCTGAAAATTCTTTGAGATACTTCATGACACCAGTCTGGAACTCCAACATTTTGGGGGTTCCCCTGGTACCCCAACATTACTGCAGAAAAGGACCTTTATAGGTAGGTCATTTAGTCCAAATTCCTCCTTAATTATGAAGAAACTGAGGCATAATATTTTAGGAAGGATATTGATAAGCTAGAAAGTGTCCAGGAGGAAAAAATCAAAATGGCAGTGGATTAAGCCATATGTGGACTGGTTAAAGGAACTTTTGAGGTATTAACTTGGAGAAAAGAAAACATAGGTGGGCATGATAAATTTCTTTAAGGATCATGTGTAAAAGGAATTGGACTTTTTTCTGATTGTTCCCAGAGGGCAGATCTAAAGGTAATGAGCAGAAAGTTATGCAAAATACAATTTAGGCTTAATGTAAAATAAGAATATCCTAACCACCACAGCTACCTAAAAGCAGCAGAGAATGTAATGTGATCTATTTCATTTAAAGTTTTAAGCAAACGATGAATACCATTTGTCAGGTGTTTATAGAGAGACTCTTTTTTTCCCAGTATGGGTTGAATAAGATGTATTACAGAGTGCCTTTTCAGTCCTACCACTCTGAATCCTATGAAATAAAATGACTTTTGAATAGCTTTTATTTTTTCATTTTTGCCCTTTGTATTATTACTCTTATTATTTGTGTTATTACCCACCAGGCATTTTAATGTAAAGAAAAAATAGCCTATCCTTTCAAAATCAAAACTGGTACTTGCTTCATAAAACTCAGTAACATAACTCAAAAGACAGATCTTATCCCACATGGACCTTATGAAATCTGAACCAGGAAAGATAACTTGACCGTACTGCCTGCTCATTTAAACAAAGGGCCATGATTTGCTGCCATGTTTTCCAACAAGGCATAAAATATTAACCTCAAGTCCTGACCACTGATGTATAACAGAAGCTGACTCTTCATCTCTTGTGTTTGCTAGTGCTTGGATACAACCTGCAGGTGATGATTCTTTCCCTGAATTAATGGCAGACAGCATCTACCCAAAGGGAAAGATTACAGAGAAGAGAGGAATCCATTGTGCCCTGTTTCTGTTGGCTTGCCTGCTTTACAGCCCCCTGCACAAGTCTCTTGGACACTGAGAAGATCTTTATGTATGCCCTTATATTCTGAGCCCCTCTTCTTCATATTCCCTCTACGCCTTCGGGAAAGTAGTTGTGGAGTTAAATTTTATAAAGCTGTTTTATGCTACAAAAAAAGTGTGGTTTTATCATAACCGTAAAAAATTTCAAATCATCGGGATTAGCCCCTTTCTGCTTTCCTGTGTGCCTTCAATTAGCTGCTTAAAAGCAAGCCCATGGCTTTAGAACTGAAAATAGCAAAAGAAAAGTGACGCAGATTTCACCCGAGATGAAAGAATGGATTCCAGAAGCCTAATTAAAAGCAACTGAGAAACCAGTATTTGATACAGTTTACTCACCTGAAAAAATAAACCAAAAACTATAGCGAGGCTTTACTGGAGAGTTGTGGGAAAGGGGTGCAGGGGTTTCACTCCGGTCATAGGAAGGCCCAGCTCTGTGAGAACACAGAATCTCACTGTTTCTTCATGCTTGGAAGTCAGGGGGAGGTCAGCCAGGGAGTGGAGGCCATCACCACATTGGGACTATTTAACTGTGTGCAATTTTTTTTTTTTAGAAAAAGAAGTCTCCCATCCAGACCAGGGTGATACCTTGTCATCCCAGCCCTTTTACATTTTTGTCTTTTGCCACCTGATAGGTCACTCAATTACCTGTGCTGAATCACAATGTTATTTTTGCAGCTCACCCAGCCTCTCTCATTGCAGACCTTCTCTCACTACCAACACCCTCTTTGCCACTTCTCTGAACTCCGACGCTGTTCTGTGCATTCAGAATACCTGTAGGTTGTTTTTGATGGCAGGAGCCTCCAAGAACTCTCCCTGAAAAATGCAAACCCTCCCTTGCAAAAAGGGGTTTGAGATAAATCAAGGTCGCAAGTTACTCAGGAAGAGGAAAGAATTAAAAGCCCCTCTTTCAGTCACCAAGTTTCTCCTTCCTTGGAAATCAGCATCTCAGATGGAAGACTGGCAAATAAAAAATAGCTCTAGTGATACCTCCAAATGGAATTTCCATCTTGTCCAAGATTTTACTTGGAGGCAAGGGAAAGGGTTGATCTAATTTTCTTGGACCTCAACTGCTGGGGGGAGACATTCTTCAGTATTTTCTTTTCCAAGTTTGATATTCATTACCTCAGGGGGGGAAAATGTTCCCTAATGTGGGAGGACATACAGGATGTCCCAAAAACAAGTGTGGTGATTTTGATGTTGGAAATAAATAAAATCATTTGCATTTCTTTTGGGACACCCTGTTCAAGTGCCTAAGGCCCTGACACCCTCACCTCAGTGAACACTAAGGCAGCTCACATTTTTACTAGTGCACTTTGTCTCTTGAAAATGATCCACAGCTTAATAACCCTGCTAATATTTAGTGTCAACAAGTATTTTCAATATGCAGAAAAACATTCAAAGTGATGTAAAGCAAGGTCAAAAGATTAAATATAACATACACATTGACTATAACAATATTTAACTTAAAACAATAGCAACAAAATTTTTACAAGTGTACTGATGGATTCAATTCAACAAGCGTTTATTAAACGCCTACCATGTGCCAGGTCCTCAACTAAGTAGATATAAAGACAAAGACAAACAGTCCTTGCGCTGAAGAAGTCTGCTTCTACAAGTCTACAACAACTTGTAAGGAGACAAGTAAATATAAAATGTAGGCAGATTAACACAAAGTCATTTCAATGAGGGTAGAACACTAGAAAAGGAATAGTGATCAGGAAAGAGGCTCCTATAAAATGGGGGATCAGAACTGAACCTACAAGGGAACTGTGGGAAAGAGAACACATAAAATAAAGTTATTGATTAATTCTGTCAGTCAGTCTACATGCATTTATTGAGTATTTTCTGTGTCAGACACCAGGTTATGCCAATTGCAAGCAAAAAGAAAGATGGTTTCTGCCCTCAAAGAGCTCATATTCTAAAGGGGAAAACAGCATGTAAAACAAAGCTGAAAGGAGAAGGAAAGGATCTGATCTGGAAAAATGCCTAATGAGAAATGAATAAATAGCTGACCTAGGTGTCTTCTTAAAATGAAAGTTCTGGGAAGATTTCCAATGAGAGGAAAGGGAGGCAAGAATGGAGAGTGCTTCTAAGATATGAATTCCAGAGCTAATGTCATTTTTCAGCATGAAGAGTTTTCTAGGACATGGTTGAGAAGTTTAGAGGAGTATGACCTAATTACATATAAGATATTATTTAAGATTATATAATATATTACTATTTTTCTAGCAAAAATACAAACAATTTGAGTTTTTAGGTTTCATTTTCATATTTATTATTTTATTTAAATTTTTAGATAATTATTTCTTTTATAACTTTTTAATCAAAGATAATTTTATTAGTGATTCATCAGTGACCTTTGATTTTTTTTCCCAATACTCTCTATTTGGAAAGTCCTTTTATAATATACACAGGCAGATATTCTGTAATTTATAGTTTTTTAAAAAATTTCTTTCTTTTGTTCTGGTTATGCATGCACATTCATTTTTTAGAAAACTTATTTCCTTATGAATCATGTTAGGAAAGAAAAATCAGAACAAGAGGGAAAAACCATTAGAGAAAAAAAAACAGAAGAAAAAGAAAAAAAGTGAACATAGCTTGTGTCAATTTACATTCAGTTTCTATAGTTCTCTCTCTCTGGATGCAGATGGCATTTTCCATGCAAAATTTATTGAGTTTGGCTTGGATCATTGAACCTCTGAGAAGAATCATGTCTTTCATAGTTGATCATCACATATTCTTGCTGTTATTTGCTATATTCCTGGTTCTGCTTATTTCACTCAGCATCAGTTCCTATAAATCTTTCAAGACCTTTCTAAAATCAGCTTGTTCATCATTTTATAGAATAATAATAATCCATTAATTTCCTATATCTTATTCAGCTTTTATTCAGCCTTTCCTCAGTTGATGGGCATCTACTCATTTTCTAATTCTTTGCCACCACAAAAAGAGTTGCTACAAATATTTTTGCACATGTTTTCCCTCCTTTATAATTTCCTTGGGATACGGATTCAGTAGTGGCACTGTTGGATGAAAAGGTAGGAACAGTTTTATAGTGTAATTTATAATCTTAAAGTATTCCCTGAAGGATTACCTTCTTATGTTTGAAGCTGACTTTGTATGTTACATCATGTTGCCTCTCAAGTTCACAACAATAAAATATCATTTTTAGAATGCTTGCCTAATGGAAACTTTCTAAATTATTACTACTGCAGTCATAAAAAAATAATTGAGTGCCTACTGTGTTCATAATACACCTCTACTGATTACTTTGGGGCACTTAGAACAACTTCTGAACACATGGTCTCATCATTCCCAGACAAATAAAGTTCAAATTCCTGCCATTGGAACAATTTTATTTCTTTATGCTTTGCCTTGGGCTCTCCTCTAGAATTTCTTCCTTCCTTCTCTTTTCTTAATGAATTATTACTTATCTTTTAAATCCTGTTCATGTTACCTTTTGTGGGAAGTCTTCATTTCTACTCTCCAACCTCACCCTTCCTTTTGACAATGACCTTCTCTTTAAGACCTCTCACAGTATGTTATTTTCTGTACCTACCCTATTCCATCTTTTCTTCTCTAAACTAAATTTCCTTGTTCTCTAGTTCCTTTAACTCACTTTCATGTGGCATGAACTCCATCATCTAGATTAACCTTCTTTGGATGCTCATCAGCTTATTGGAGAGTCTTTTTTTTTTTTACTATGTAGTACCTAGAACTTAATACAATATTCTCAGTCCGGTCTGATTAGGACAAAAATCATATTAGGATATTACCTTTCTTAGACCATGAAACTATAACCCACTAAATACATACGATATTAAATTTTCTTGGCTTCTATCCATCATGTTGCCTTATGTTGGATTTGCAGACTACAAAATCCACATATCTTTTTCAAAGGATCTACTGTTTTGCTATGTTTCTCTGATACTATACTTTTAATGTAGGTTTTATTTCAATTAAATTACATCTTATTAAATCTGGCCTATCTTTTCATCTGTCTTTTAAATCTTAACTGTTATCCACTTTGTTAGTTAGGGATATCAGTAAATCAGTATGTTAATAATGTAGTATATTGACTTTGGCACATTAGGAAATCAGATAAATTATACCATCTATTCTCTTATCTAAGTGAAAAAAAATTAGAAAAAAAGTTTGTGTCCCCTTATTTCATGTGAACACTATGCATTGGTGGGAGGATGTTTCCATTTCATAAATACAATGCTATTATTATTGTTATTTTTGCTTTGTCTTCTCTTGAGTAGAATTTAGTAACTCTAATTAATTTGATTTAATGAAGTTTAGATGGTTGATTTGTTAAATAGAAAGCATACCAGAAAGAGGCCCAAGACCTAGAGTTTGCAGTAGTAGAAATATATTGTTCTCAGTTCCCCTCATTGCTTAATTGTAACAACAGACATGCATTACAGGATTCTCTTCCCCACCTGCCAGTATGCAGGATGAGTGAATAAGCCAAACAAAATAGGGGAGAGCCTATAAATGTTAATATAGGGGTCGTAATATAACCATGTTATATTTGTATTGTATGATCTCTAAGATTTCATTCTTTCAGGAGAAACACTCTATACTGATAGATACTTACACAAATACAAGGCACATATGCCATCATTTATATAATGTTTATTTTTTCAAATATATTTTTGTTCTAAAAGTTCATTTCTTAGGATAGCCCACTCCCTCATCCTGCTTTGCAAGTGAAGGCAGAGATTTATATCCAAAGTTCTCCGTCTTCTGTCCAATCCAGAAGTACTTATATTGGTTGGTGCCTTATTTGGGATCTGCGGTTAAAGAGGCCAATAGCTCCTACAGATGCCTTTTATTAGGGGAAAAAATAAATTCTGAATCCATATATCCCTCTGAACACAGATGAATGCAAAGGTGCCAAACATATGGCCTGCAAAACTCCCCAGGAACCAGGTTAAAATGTAATTGGGAAATGTTTAACAAAATAAATAAAAAATACAACGGAACATATGTTAATTTGTGGTTTTCTAAGTCATTGCAGGAATATATTTCTGTTTCAATTTGACACTACTATTGTAGATGATAATAATAGGTGACATTTATGTTACATAGCATGATGAAAAGAGAGATGGCTTTGGAGAACAGTTTTTGGGTTAATCCTAGTTTAGATATTCAAAACCTGGATGACTTGAGCAAATTTCCTAATTTCTTTAAGTTATAATATCCTCTTTTGTTGAACAAGGAAGCTGGATGAGATGACTTATAAGGGCTCTTCCCACGGTGTTAGCTCAGAGAGATTGCCCCTTTCCCTTGGCCAAACACCTTGTAAATCTCAGAAGCAGAATTTAAACCCACATCTATACTAACTTCAACTCTTTTAGATATTGTGCAAAGAGAAAGTAAGTCTTGGATAGGTTGAAGACACATGGAAGGGAATAGCACTTTGGGTCCCAGACTTACAGGGGATTGTGGAGTTATTACAAAAGGTCTGAAGAGCCACAAATTAACAAACATCATTTCTATGCATTGAAAAAATGTCATAAAATATTTTGCTATTTTAAAATTTCCCTGTCTCTACATATAATGAGAAAAAGTGAGCCATGAAGGATTATGATTAATAAAATATAAATCCATTTTAAAGTATTGTGAATTTATTGTAATCTTTTGTCATTGTGCCTTTTCTTTTTTAAATTATTATTCTGATTTAATTTTTTTCTCAATAGTATTTTATTTTTCCAAATACATGTAAAGATTTTTTTCAATATTCATTTTTGCAAGATTTTTGTGTTCCAATTTTTTTCCTTTCCTCTCATATCTCTCTCCTCTGCAAGACAACAAGCAATATGGTGTAGATTATACATGTACACTGCTTTTAAACATATTTCCATATTTGTCATATTGTGCAAAAAAAATCAAACCAAAAGGGGAAAAACACAAAAAAGAAAGAAACAAACAAAAAAGGTGAAAATACTAATCTTCGATCCACATTTAGTCTTCATAGTTCTCTTTCTGGATGTGGATGGCATTATCTTGGATCACCACAAAGCTAAGTTGATCATAGTTAATCATCACATAATCTTACTGTTACTGTGTACAATGTTCTTTTGCATTATGCATTTTCTCAAAGGATACTAGTAGAATCAACCAATCAACAGCTATATATGAGTTTCCATTATATGCTAGACACTGAGTATACAAAGATAAAAAAAGAAATAATCCCTGTTCCTGAGGAGCTTCTATGAAGGGGAAGGAAAGGGGCAAGAAACAATACATATGTACACAAAAATATAAAATTCATATACATATATCCATATGCAATATACATACACATACAGAATAAATAAAAAGCAATTGAGTGAGGTATTGATAGATGTAGGAGGGATCAGGAAAGACAACAGGTACGGACTAATAAACACAGCTTTGAAAGGAGTTAGGAATTCTAAGAGGTAAAGGTAAGGAAACAGTGCATTTCAGTTACAAGGGACAGCTTGTAAATAGACAGAAAGATGGGACAACTGCCAAACTTCTGAATGAATGAAGAGAAACAATATGTAATGTGTCTGGAAAGGTAGGATGGGGTCAGATTTTGTAGTGTTTTAAATGCCAAGACTTCACCCTTTGGGAATCCAACACTCCACAGTTCTAGAGAATATGCCTGGATATTGAAAATAGATTTGCCAGTGGATGAAGAGTGCAATTGACTCACCTCTCTGGGAAGCTCATTTCTATGAAATCCAACTAAATCTGACAGTCTTCTCAGGGCGACCTGTAGCTTCATGAGTGACATCATTAGACTCTGGAGTCATGCCAGATCCCTCAGGTCTATGCTTTCTAGTGCATTATTGATCCTTTTGTAAGTGAAATTTTGGTGTGTCCAACCAAGAATCAGTTCCTTTTGAGGACAGGCATTACTATTTAAAATAATTTCATAAATAAAGTTCATTGGTGATAGACTTTAAAATTCTATGGGCTCAAAATAAATAAAAAATATCGATAGAGCACACACTCAGTTTAGAACCATAGATTTAGATCTAGAAGAAACCTTAAAGTCCATTTAGTCCAATCCTCTCATGTGACAAAAAAGGAAATTAATGCCTAAATAGTGACTGGGGAAGAACTTGATATAATGTTTTTTTTCATCATATTTAGCTAGATATTAAAATAAATGCAAAATATAAATTATTATACTTAATTCAAGTAGTTTATAGTTTAATATTGGGGGTGGAGGGAAGATAGATCAGCCATGTATATGTGAATAGATAAAAAACAATGAAAGAATAAATGTGATAAATTTCAAGTGAATGCCCAGAGAGTCATTGTAAGCACAGTTCAAGGAACTGTTAAACTAAGATTTGCTTTTTCCTTGATCCAAGTATGTACTTGATGCAAGTGCAGTATCTGAAAGCAGGGCATTCAAATGCTGTCAACAACAGAAGATCATGAGAAAAGCCCCATTCAGGATGCTTTGTGGCTTACAAAATAAGTTATGATGGGTTTCTGGACCCAGGTCTGAGGTTTACCAATAATTTTATACCAGAATGAAAAACAGAAAATTGTCATAGTGTGAAAGGTCATAACTTAAGTAGACACCACAGGAATGAGGCCCAAGAGAAATAAAGTACTTTAAAAATCACTAGGCAGTCAAGTGGTCCAGGCCTGACTTTCTCATTCTTTGGTTGTGATGCATTTGTCCATGTACTGATCATCTTGTTGGCAAACTCCGTGAGAAGCAGGAAACATGGCAGGGAATGAAGGTCAGTGGGGTGGGAGAGGAGGGGGAAAAAGGGAAAGGAAATGAGGTAGTGGGCCTCTGACAAGACCAGAAATAAGAACACATTTTGGTTAAAGTGATTAAAAAAGTAGTCTGTGCCCTGAATAGACGGCACAAACATGGGAAGAAGCCAGGAAGGAGCCAAAGGGCTAGGTAGGTGAAGATTAACACAAAAATCTGTGGTGTTTACCAATTCATGCAAAGAAAGTTTTTTTGGAGATGTTAAACAAGCCTATTGCATTGGCTGAAGTTAGCTGGAGTCAGTAATTTAATCCTAAAAAATGTTTGCTCACAAAATCTTTGCAGAGGCACATCAAGTTCTCAAGGACCAGCTTCCTGCCTTCTGATGGAAAAAAAAATTATTTTTAAAGGCTTCCTTACCTCTCAAAATTACCTTATCCTCACCATTTAGTTAAGTGGAAGGCCTGTTATATATTTGGAAGAAATATACCTTGAGATGAAGGATACAACTGCAATTTGAAATCAGAACTCAAGCCCACAGAGTGACCCTTTCAAAGGCCCAAGGACTTCTTAGGAAATAGATATTCGGGGCAATAGAGTTCACAAACTCAGTTTGGAATTGCTAAGGGAAATAGGAAGGTTAATTATCTATAAACTCCTGTTCTTAGAAAATAGATTTTTTTGGGGGGAGGCAGAGCAGGCAGGGTAGCATCCATCAGATATTCAAGAGCATTGACTGAACTACCTTCCATTAAGCAGCTTCTGTAAATGGATACTCTTTAAAGGATCGGAGAACCTGTTAAATGTAAGACTTATCCAGGAAAGATCTATCACAGCCCATATATCATAGGATTTGGAGCTGGAGATACCATTTAGTTGAACCCCTTCCCTGTAAGATGAGTGAACTGTGACTCTGAGGGTCACCCAATAGCATACTGATAGTTAAGTAGCAGAAATTTGATACTCTGGCCTCTCCTTTCAGTGATGATTATTAAATCTTTAAAACCTTTATGAGAATGTGTGGTGAAGCAGAAAAAATTATGGATTTGGATCCAGAAGAACTAGGTTCAACTCCCCAATCTGTTCTTATTACCTATGTGACATTGGATAAGTTATATCTCTGTGAAGAATGCTTTTCTATATAAAAAAGCAATTCAAACAAAAAAGCCAAACAAAACCAAGTTTTATCCAAAACACTTAAGGCCTATTATAGCTCCATGCTTGAGAAGGCTCCACTTTGAGTTACCTTATCAAAATTATTGGTCAGTGACCTTAAAAAAAAGTGACACCGAAAAGAGGATTTATAATCAGGTCAGGAATAGAGAAGAGACCATAGGGCACTTCATTGGGAAATACAGCACAACAATAAGAGACCTGAGAAATCAGGAGTTGGCAAGAGGGCATCATGAGTATCTCGCTGCGAGTTAAATGACTGTTGAGAAAGAAGATAATAGAAGACCAACTTTTTCTATTTTGAAATTTGATCTAAAATAAAAAAGACCAATGAAATATGTAATTCAATCATTAAGCATTTATGAAGTGCCTACTGTTTGCTAAGTACCAGGAATACACATACAGTAAAAGAAACAATGTTTCTTCACAAGGAACTTGCATTTATTTTATTTTATCTTATTTTTGTTGGTAAAGCTTTTTATTTTCAAAACATATGCATGGACAAATTTTCAAAATTTACCCTTGTAAAACCTTATTAAACATCTTAAAATATATGTTAAATCCATGTATTGAACTACTTGCCATCTAGGGGAGGGAGTGGGAGAAGGGGAGGGGATTGGAACACAAGGTTTTGCAAGTGCTAATGTTGAAGAATTGTCCATGCATATGTTTTTAAAAATAAAAAGCTTTAATAAATATATATGTATGTTAAATCCAATATATATTATATATATATATTTATACAATTATCTTGCTGCACAAGAAAAATCAAATCAAAAAGGAAAAGAAAACAAAATGCAAGCAACAACAACAAAAAGGGTAAAAATGCCAAGTCGTGATCCACACTCAGTTTCCACAGTACTCTCTATGGGTGTAAATGGCTCCTTTCATCACAAGATCATTGGAACTGGATTAAATCATCTCATTGTTGAAAAGAGCCATGTCCATCAGAATTGATCATCATATAGTCTTGTTGTTGCTGTGTACAATGATCTCCTAGTTCTGCTCATTTCACTCAGCATCAGTTCATGCAAGTCTCTCCAGGCATCTCTGAAATCATCCTGCTGGTCATTTCTTATAGGATAATAATATTACATGACATTCATACACCATAATTTATTCAGCCACTCTCCAGTTGATGGGCATCCATTCAGTTTCCAGTTTCTAGCCACTACAAAAAGAGCTACCACAAACATTTCTGCACATGTGGGTACCTTTCCCTCCTTTATAATCTCTTTGGGTTATAAGCCCAGTAGAAACACGTGCATTTACTTTAAAGTAAAGAAGACTCTAGTAAGGCCAGAAGGGTGAATATTTGGGGATCATGTGAATTTTTGGTGTCCCTCAAATCATACTGTATTTGCTTTACCTACATATAAAGTCACTTGATCAAAATGAAGTGAGGACACAATGTTACCTCCAGAGAAAAATAATTTTCATGAAAGCACCAAAATGTGGGATATTATTGTCTATTATATTTCAATGAGATTTTATAGCTCTTTTATATTATGACACTACAAAAGGAATTGTTTGTATTTCCAGATTAGTCCTCCCTTTGGCATGAGAGACAATATAGTATAGTAGAAATTAGAAATCAAAATAATAATAGCTGACACTTATATAGGACCTGTTACGTGCCAAGGACTGTGTTAAGCAATTTTCAAATATTATACCAGAAGAAGGGATTTTGATGTGTCCGCCCTCAAAATTTAGCCCTTTTCTCTATTTTGTCTCTGTAAGTTTACATATGTCATTCTGAGAGTAGCTAGTATCCTAATTTTAAATTCACTTCCTTTTAGGTAAGAACTGTTTTGTTTCCTGGAGAAGTGAGTTCAAAGTATGTCATAATAATCATCCATATAATCCTAGTAAATCCCAGTAGGGCTGGAAAAATGGCAAGTCCACTTTTTCTCATTATCTAGACAAAGAAAATCTAGTCTAAGTGAAGTGGCTTATTCAGAGTAAAAGAGTGCTGGAAATAGAATTGAGGTTTCCCTACTCTTAGTACAGAATTAAATCAGCTTTTGAACTTGACACATGACTGATCCATTGTGGACTTTTTTATCCCCTCTAAATCCCTAATGTGTTTCTCGGAATTTTGGGGGGTTTTGTTTTATTTTCTTAGGTCAGTAGAAGAACTCTGTAGGTTTCAATGCACTTTATTTTTATTAACATTTTAAAATAAGAATTTATTCTCATGAAGGAAATTCTGTGTGATATTTGAAAAAGGCTGCATGTCTCTGGTCCTGTGTTCTGTGATGACATGAGGAATATCCAATAAGATTGTGCTGCTTGTCAGTTTGGATGTGATCAGGTCACTATATCTGGACTAGGTTAGAATTGGTAGTAGAATTAGTAGAATCAGAGTAACACCACTCGTATGGGGATGATTCCAAAGGTCAAACAAGAAGTACTGAAATTTTCATAATAAAGATGAAGAATAAAAAGGAAGCAAGAGAGTGAAAATATATTAGATATTAAGATTATAATACATTAGATAATACAGTGAGAATGCATTAAATAATTAGATTTTTCATGATTATGGCATGAACATGAACCTAAAGTAATTTGTTTACCTTAGATTTTTCACAGGGAAGATAAACTCTGTGGTTCAAAATAAACCCATGGATATGATTATAGAAATTAAAATTTGAAATTAAAATGGAAGTCAAGTTTATGAATCAGTGATTCAAACTAGGTGGTTTCATATAAGCTTTATCTATCCCATCAGAGAAACTTCTAAAAGTAGATGAGTAATTAATGAGCATTTGCGAAAGTCTGTCAGATTCTAATATGATTTAGAATAGTGATTATCATAGAATCATAAATTTAGAGATAGAAAGGATTATCCGAGACAATCAATTGAAGCTGATCATTTTACAGATGGGGAAAGTAGG
Source organism: Myrmecobius fasciatus (assembly GCA_023553655.1). NCBI lineage: Eukaryota > Metazoa > Chordata > Mammalia > Dasyuromorphia > Myrmecobiidae > Myrmecobius > Myrmecobius fasciatus. The sequence continues at coordinate 306,300 of JAJPUD010001537.1, read as the reverse complement.
CTTAGAGAGGTTAAGTGTCTAGTCCAAAGTCAGATTGGAATTAAGTGAAAAGGAAATGAAACAGGAGAGTTTTTTCATCATTCCAAGTTTTGTCCTATGGTCCATTTCCTTTTGTAAGAGAATAGGTAGTAACTCAAAATAAATGTGAGATTCACAGATTTAGACAATCCATCCCAAATATTCACATGGATTATTTATGCTTGACTTCTTGTAGAGCATTCCAAGCTCATATTGGTCTCATCAGCCACAGCTGGATCCATTGTAACGTGACTCTAAAATAATTGTGTCATTTGGGTCTTTGAGAACAACAGAGAAAAGGTTAAGAGGATATGAGATGGTCTTAGCTTTCATACCTGGAAAACAATCTCTTCAATATACAAGATCATTAAGGCTAACAAAATGTTTTTAAAATTTTGTGTTTTTTTAAATCAATATATCTTGTTTTGACACTGATTACATATTTCAACAGACACTCAAAACTACTCCCAAATAGAACCTTAAAAACCTTTACATGAAACTGACTGACAGTAATTGAAAATTATGGTAGATTCCATTTTCTGCTTTTGTAGTTTATAGCTTGCATATAGAAAGCTTAATGAGTTGATACCAACATCATCAGTGTTTCCTGCATTTACATTGTTATAAATCACAGAATCATGTATTTAAAGATAGAAGACACTATAATGGGTCAGATAATCTAATTTTTAGTGTTAAAATAAGAAAACTGAAGCCGAGAGAAGCTAAGTAGAACCCAGGTCCGAGAGTCAAATCCATTTCTTTTTCCTCTCCACCAGACCATTTTGCGTCACTTTATTCATTGTGCGGCCATCGTTCTTGTTTTTCTTTTGACTCAGCATTTTTTCATACAAGTCTTCTACTATTTTTATTCCTCTATTTTGTATGTCTGACAATTAGAACCTATGATGGACCCAAGGAACTGTGGACACTGAACTCTCTGCAAGTGCTCTAGATCCGTATGCATGGTGACAGAGTTCAATCCTAGGGAGCCAGATGTTCAGATGTTTCAGTTTGTTATCCTCTCACCTTCCTGCCCTGAGGAAAAATCACTTAAACTCAGCTTTGACTCATGTCTTTGACTCATGTTCTTCCCAATGGGAAATAAAAAGGCACATAGTGTACAATATGAATCACATGTGGGACAGTTATTTGTTTCCTCTACACAAAAGAAGTATTTAACATACAAAAGATCCACAAGGACACATTGACAGAAAGACCTAAAATAGGATTTCATGACTTCATGCTACTGGAGTTTGAAACTTAAAACCCTAAAAAAAAAAAAGCATCTTGTAAGGTTGATGAATAGACATTTTTCCAATTTCTCCTTACCTTTGCATCATCTAAATAATTTCTCCCACTTACAATGACTTCTGGAAAGTTAGTTCAAAGGTTAAGTACTGGTGATGATGCCATTCTCTCTGATGCAAAAACTGCCCATGACATCTCTGATGGTTCATCAATGGATCCAGGATCTGTGGATGTCTCAAACTCACATGATTGCTTAAAATCCGAGCACATATATTTCTACAAATCAATATATAGTTACCTGGATTCAGAGAAGGGACACAGAGATGAAGGAGTATCCGAGGCCAAAGTTTAAGTTTGTCCCCTCTAACTGCCATTTAATCAACTAGCATTAGCTATCAATTTGGGGGAAGCAGTGACAACTATTCCCTCCCTACTTTTTTATGAGAGAATTATTTGTTTCTTGTCTTGTAAAGTTGGAAGAAGAGAGTAAATCAGAAATTGTTTTTCCTTTTTTCTTTTTATTTTAGCTGAATGCAGCCTCTTTTCCATTGCCTTCACAGGTCTAAGTGACCAATGAGAATGCTTTGTCTTCTCAAAGTACAAAGCCCTTTAACAGGGAGTAGGGATACATCACTATTTAGAAGCAGGCAGAACAATCTGTACAAATTCTGTGGAAAACAATATGGTTTTATATGTAAATATACATATTTATATTTTTATATAAATATGTACACTATACCAATATATATTATCTACCCCGACAAAATTTCATCTTTTTCAGGACAGGGGATGATGTTTTTATTTTTGCGTGCCCAGCATTTAACACAATGCCTGACACATTGTAAGTGTTTAATAAATGTTTATTGATTTATTCTGAATTCTTTCATAATTAGTCATTCTTTAAGATGCAACAATAGTATATTGCATGCAAATGCCATAATTTGTTCAATCATTCTCCAGTTGTTGGGCATATAGTTTATTGTTGCTACTACAAATAGTGCTATTATAACTATTTTTATACATATGAATACTTTTTTTCATGTCACTGACCACCATGGGATTTAAACCTAATAGAGAAATTGTTAGGTCAAAGTTATGAACAATTTAGTAACTTTTCTTGCATAATGCCAAAAAAAATTTCCCAGATGATTGTACCAATTTTATAGTGGCACCACCAGTCACTTAGTATGTACTTTCTCATATCTATGCCAGTGTTCCATTTTTTTCATCTTTTACCATCAAAAAATGTTTGATCAAAGTCAACTTGTATTTGTCAAAAAGAAATCATAAACTGACATACTTATATAAGATTAAGAACTATTCCCCAACAAAGAAGCAAAGAATAGTTCACAAAAAAGAAATATAGACTATCAATAACCATCTGGAAAATGTTCAAAACCATTAATAATTGAAGAAATTCAAATTTCAAAAATCCTGAGATATTACCTTACACCCATTAAGCTAGTAAAGATGCTAATAGATAAGGAAACTCATTGATAGATTGTAGAAAGTCAGATTTGTTCATATTCACTATTGGTAATACTGTGAAGGAATTCTGGAAAAAAAAACAATTTGGGCTTATGCAAAGAAAGTTACTAAACTGTTCCTACCCTGTGACCCAGAAATCCCACTACTGGGATTATACCCAAAGGATGTTATTTGCATCAAGATTCATCTGTAGGAAAATATTCATAGAAACATTGTTTGTTATAATAAAAGGCTGGAAACAAAATATTTGTCCAACATTTAAGAAAAGACTGAACAAATTACACCAAAGATATATGTATATATATGGCATATATATATGCCACACACACACACACACACACATATATATATATATATATTTAAATATGGCAGTACCATCAGAATCTGTTACTATCCAGAAGTCAGAAAGACTAAGGGAGACCTGTTTCAAGAGATATACAGAAAGCAGAGTCAAATCAAAGTAAATAAAGTCATCAGTGAGAGGCAATAAAATACTCATGGAACTTCCAACCTCATCATTGAAGTAAATGTGTTCTCCCTAAAGTTACTAGTGATCTCTTAGTTGCCAAATCTAATAATCTTTTCTCAATTCTCCTCCTTCTTGACCTCTCAGTCAAATCACCTTTTTTTCCTTTGATATACTTTTCTCTTGTAGTTCTCGTGATTCTTCTCTCTCTGATTTTCCTGCTCTACCTATCTAGCCTTTCCTCTCTTTCTTTTGATAGCTCTTCATCCATGTCATTCTTACTAATAGTGGGATTCTTCCAAGGTTCTGACCCGGAACTTCTCATCTTCCTCTATACTATTTGACTTGGTGATCTTATCTGTTGCTATGGTTTCAATTTTCACTCCATGCAAATGAATCTCAGATCTATTTGTCCAGTCTTCACTTTTCTTTTCCTGTCCAGTCTCAGACCTTCAATGGATGTCCTGTAGGCATCTCAAACTCAACATGTCCAGTACTGATTTAATTTCCCCCCCCAAACCTCTCCTCTTTCTAAATGACCTATTATTGTCAAGGGTACCAACATCCTTCTAATAACTTAGGTTTGCAAATGAAATGTCATACTTGACTCCTCATTTTCATACCCCATATTCAGTCAGTGGTCAAATTTTACCATTTGAACCTCATAGCATCTCTTTTTTGTACTCTTTTTTTTTCTGATACTAAAACTACCCTTGTATAGGCCCTTAAAACTGTATGCTTATACTATTGTTTTTGATGCTTGACTCAAGCTTCTTCCTATTCAAATCTATTCCTTCACTCAGATATCAAATGGAACTTTCTAAAATTTAATCAGAAGATTTCCCATTCAAAGAACTCTAGTGGATCCATATTAGTTCCAAAATCAAATATAAAATTTTCCATTTGGCTTTCAAAGCTTTTCATAGCATGGCGCCTTCCAACTTTTCCAATCTACTTATAACTTTTGGCTCTCCACATAGTCTATAATCTAGTAATACTGGCCACCTCAGCTAGTTCCTGATACATGACACTCCACTGTCATCAACTATGTCTGAATAGTTATATCTGCTTCCCAGTTTCACTAATTTTCTTCAATTCTCAGCTAAAGTCTTAAGTTCTGCAAAAACTTTTCCTGGTCCTCCTTAATCTTAGTGCTTTCTGTCTGAATAACCTCAAATTTATTCTATATAATACCTTGTTTATACATAGTTGCTTCCATACTATCTTTCTGTTAAGACTGTGGGAGTTCCTTGAGAGCAGGAAGTGCTTTTTGCCTTTCTTATCCTCAGCATGTAATATAGTGCATGGCTCACAGTATTCTTACTAAATTCTACTTAGCTAACTGATAGTACCAAATTAATACCTTCAATCATCAAGGCCTTGATACTTAAAACAAATGTAGTCATGCCAGAATACAAATAATACAAATAGCACCTTTTTATCTTTCATGAGTAGAACATGATCATAAATCCCTTTTTATGTATTATATCCCCCAATTAAAGTATGCTTTTCTTAAGGTGCTCCAAATCACTGTTGATCAGAGAAATACAAATCAAGACAACCCTGAGGTACCACTTCACACCTGTCAGATTGGCTAAAATGACAGGAAAAGTTAATGATGAATGTTGGAGGGGTTGTGGGAGGGCTGGGACACTGATGCATTGTTGGTGGAGCTGTGAACGGATACAGCCATTCTGGAGAACAATTTGGAGCTATGCTCAAAAAGTTATCAAACTGTGCATACCCTTTGACCCAGTAGCATTTCTATTGGGCTTATATCCCAAAGAAATCATAAAGGAAGGAAAGGGCCCCACATGTGCAAGAATGTTTGTGGCAGCCCTTTTTGTGGTGGCTAGAAACTGGAAATTGAATAGATGCCCTTCAATTGGAGAATGGCTGAATAAATTATGGTATATGAATATTATGGAATATTATTGTTCTGTAAGAAATGACCAGCAAGATGATTTCAGAGAGGCCTGGAGAGACTTACATGAACTGATGCTGAGTGAAATGAGCAGAACCAGGAGATCATTATACATGGCAACAACAGTACTATATGATGATCAATTCTGATGGACATGGCTCTCTTCAACAATGAAATGTTTCAAACCACCTCCAATTGTTCACTGAAGAAAGCCATATACACCCAGAGAGAGGGATGTGAAATGTGGACCACAACATAACATTCTCATACTCCTTGATTGATGTTTGCTTACATTGTGTTTCCTTTGTCTGATATATCGTTTGTGTAGATAAGATTTTTCTTGCACAACAATGATAAGTTTGGAAATATGTATACATATATTCAATTTGCCAATATTTTAACATAATTAACATGTAGTGGATATCCTGCCATCTAGGGGAGGGGTGGGGAGTTGGGGGGAAAAATTTGTAATGGAAAGCTATGTAAGGGTTATTGTTGAAGAATTACCCACACATATGTTATGCAAATAAAATTTTAAAAAAGTATGCTTTTCTTGAGATTAGATACTATTTTGGTTTTCTATTTGTATCCTTGTATCCTGTTTGTATATGGGAATAATTTGTTAAATGCTTTTCTATTCCATCCCATACCAAGCCAACAAAGTTAAAGGATGAATACTTCCCTTCTTTTAAGGAACTATATTCTGTTGGAGGAATGGTAGAATGAATATTAACAAATGGAAGTTTTAAGTAAATGGAGGATGCCCATAGGTTCTCGTAGAAGAAATAAATGGAGTTGGTAGCATTAAAAAAAATCTATCCAAGTGTAGTAGAGTCTTTGAGCTTTCCTTACATTCACTCATATTAGAAAGCTGGATCCCTAGGAGATAACAGATTTCTTCTCTCTATCACATTTTAGGGTAATCTCAAGTATTTTTTTTGCTTAGAAGACCCTTACAAATTCCTCTCAATAAGCTCAATTTTTTACTCAATTAACATCTTCCTTAAATCATTCCAAATGGCTTTTGAAAGAGCCATTTGCTAAAAAAAATGTAGGAAGAATGAAAGTATAATAACCTCCACTTCTCTCCCTAAACTGTGAGGCACACTCTTGCTCATATGCATCAAGTCAATTTTGGGGGACAGTTTATTTATTTATTAACAATTATTTAAAATAATTGTTACAAAATCTTCCCTAGGGGAGAGAGATTATCTCTTAGTCCTTGAAATCCTTTATATCCTTCTAAGATTATTTCCCAACTTCACTTTTGGGTGTGACATAACCAATGGAGTCACTCTCTTGATTATGAATTATAATGTTCCAGTTGTTCAGTTGATTCACTGTTGGGCTGAGTCAAGCAGATTACTCCTCAGGGCTGGCTCCTCACCAGACTCAACTACCGGTGTCATTGGATCTGGTAATTCAGGGTACCATTGGATGGCTCTTCTGACTTTCTATCTTAGATACTTTTTCACCTAATATCAATAAAAAATTAACACAGAAAAAAATAAAAAGTGGCATTATGCATACACAACCATATGGCAGCTGGGTAGAGAGCTAAGGCACTGCTACTTCTCCTCCTCTTCCCACCCAAAGAATCATAATATCTTCTTCCTCATTCAAAATAAGTATAGAAGAGAGCTAGAGTTTGTCTGCTCTACCTTTTGTATGAATGCTCAAGTCTGACTCAGAAGCCAATTAAAAAGAATTTGTCCCCCCACAGAAAACCAAAAAGAGATAGCACCTCCCTATTCTCTGAAGTAGGGAAAAGAAATTTTTTTTACTATGTATGTCCAAAAGCAAGCTCATAAGGCCTCCATGTGGATTAGTACCAGGCAAAGTACATTATACATACTTGAAGGTCTGGGCACTTATTGGCCCTTAACAAAAAAAAAAATCATTTCATAAAATGTTTGGTTAGCTTCTATTGTTGTACTCAGGAAAAGAATCTACAAGAAGATCCCCTACAAACAATTATAATTTCTGAGCAAACATCTGTTGCAGAGAATGAGAAAGTAGAGAAAAATCTTTGAAGAACTTCACAGGCCCAAAACTGAATCACTGTATACTCCTTTTAGTTCAGAGGCAGGTTTAAGGGAAGATGGTGAAAAAGATCTTGGCAAACATGGTTCAAGAGTGAGAAATCCTTACAAAGTCAAAGGCTTTTATGCTATAAAGAAAATAAATACTTGTCTTACATCTATCAGGAAAACTTGCTTTGAAAAGGGCCTTGGGAGGTGTTTAACATGACAAACTCTAAGTAATAATATCACAAAAAATGAAATAAGAATGATAATAATAATATCACAAATAATATCACAAAAAATGAAAGAATAACCTATGCCAAGAGCATCTTTGGTGAGTGTATGAGAAAGAAACAATGGACTTCCTAAACAATTTTCTAAAGCAGAATATCTCTTAATATTACACAATACCTAAGGTAAAGAGAATATGATGTGCCACTAAACTTATTATTGTTTGAGGACTTTAATAAAATAATTGCTTTGATAAGAGTTTTTGAAAGATAATTTTATTACTCTCTGAATATCAATATCAAGCAAGATATAAGGCAAGGAAAAATATGCATGACAAAAATCTTTGTCACTGTCATAGAGAGTCCAAATAAAATAATGAAGACATAAAATGGAGGAGGAATTCCCTAGCTGCTGAAGTTCTCTAGGTGCTAGTGTCTATAAAAGACATTATGCTGATTACCTCAAATTGTTGGCCATCTAATAAACATTTATTGTCGGGGGTGGAGCCAAGATGGCGAACGGCAGACAGCATTGTCTGTGAGCTCCTGAGACCTTCCCTCAGATCCAGACAAATTGAGCCTCCGAACTGGATCTGGAGTGAGGGCTCCACCAAACACTTGGATTACAATGCACTTCTATTAAAAATCCACTTTGAAAAAACTCCGGAGAAGGTTAGCCTCAGGGGAATTGGCCTCAGGCCACCATCAGATGCCAGCTGGGGCGGAAGTCAGAGCTGCAACAGAGGGGCGGATTTTAGGCACCCAGGAAGCCCCTGGGAGACATCTGGGCGCTGCTTGCCAGCAGATGCTTTGGCAGATCTGCCTCTGATAAAGAGTGGATTGAGAGCAGCTGAAAGCGTGGTCCTAATGCGGATCTAGCTGAGCCCGGCTCTGGAAGTCAACTCAGCAAACTGCCCCGGGGCAAATTGAAACAGCAGAATTCCCTGCTAGTGATTCAGACCTCAAGTGATCCAGACCTAAACTTCTTACAGCTTTAAAATCATGAGCAAGAAGCAGAAGAGAGCTCTCACCATAGACAGCTTCTACGGAGAGAAAGTAGAGCAGTCACCATATCCTGAGATTCTGAAAACAATCCCAGATGAAGCCACAAAGGCGGACTTAAGCTGATCTCCCTTTCAGAAGGCTTTCCTGAAAGATTGCATAAAGAGTCTTAAAAGAGAGCTAGAAGAAGATTGGGGAAATAAATTTAAATCAGTGTAACAGAGATGTCAAAAACTGGAAAACAGGACTGGTGAATTGGAAAAAGAAAACAATTCACTGAAAAACAAAATTGGTGAATTGGAAAAAATCATCAATTCACTGGAAAATAAAAATGGTGATTTGGAAAAAGACAACAATTCGCTGAAAAATAAAAGTGGCAAAATGGAAAAAGAATGCATCGAACCAAGAAATTCAATTGGCCAGCTACAAAAGGAGCTAAAAAAGATAACTGAAGGAAATAATACTTTAAAAATTAAAATTGAACAAATAGAAGTAAATGACTCAATAAGACTTAAAGAATCAAACAAAAACAAAAAATGAAAAAATAGAAGAAAATATGAAATATCTCCTAGGAAAAACAAACTGACTTGGAAAACAGATCCAGGAGAGACAATCTAAGGATTTTTGGACTCCCTGAAAGCCACGATGAAAAAAAGAACCTTGAGACTATCTTCCAGGAAATCATGAAAGAGAATTGCCCTGATTTTTTAGAATCAGAAGGCAAATTTGGCATTGAAAGAATTCACTGATCACCTCCTGAAAGAGACCCCAAAATCAAAACCCCAAGGAATATCATGGCCAAATTTCAGGACTATCGCACCAAGGAAAGGATATTACAAGCAGCTAGAAAGAAACAGTTCAAATACCGAGGAACTGTCATTAGAATTACACAAGATCTGTCAGCTTCCACTTTAAAGGATCGAAGGGCCTGGAATCAGATATTCTGAAAGGCAAAAGAACTTGGATTACAGCCAAGAATAAGTTACCCAGCTAGAATGAGCATCATCTTCCAGGGAAGAAGATGGTCATTCAATGATACAGGAGAATTTCACCTATTTCTAATGAAAAGACCAGATCTGAACAAAAAATTTGACCTCCAAACACAGAACTCAAGAGAAGCATAAAAAGGTAAAAAGGAAAGAACTCTTGAGAACTATATTTCTACTATAGGTATCCTTAAAGAATGGGGGTATAATTCAATTTTTCTTTGATAATAATGGAAAAGAAATTAGAGGTGGAAGGGATACCATACTGAAAAATAAGATGGGGGAAGGAGGCAAAATAAAGTAAAAATAAAGGAGGTAAAATAAGGCAAAATCTCATAAAGAGACATAGAAGATCTAATATAATTGAGGGAAAGAAGGGAGGGCGATGAGTATTGTGTAAACCTTACTCTCATTAGATTGGACTCTAAGAGAGTATATCAGACACATTTGGCTTCAAAGAAAGTCCTGACCTTCCTTGTGGGAAGGTGGGAGGGAAAGGAGGAAAGGAAAGGGATAGACTAATAGGATTAGGGGAAAGGTGTAAAGGGGAGGGAGGGGTCTAAAGGGGGGAGGACTGTTGGAGGGAGGTGGTCATCAAAAAAACATTTGTTGTCATTATTTATTATTAATTTTTCCTATTTTGTTCTAGGCACTGTGATAAGTACTAGGGATATAAAAAAGGTAAAAGACAATATCTGCCCTCAAGAAGCCCATAATCTAATAGAGGAGACAATGAGCAGATAAATATGTATGAACAAACTGACTACAGAATAAATAGGAAATATTTTTCAAAAAGCACTCAAATTAATATGGCTTCCTGCAAGACTTCCTGTAGAATATCAGATTTTAATTGGGACTTAAAGGAAACCAGAGAAGTCAGAAGATGAAAATGAAGAAAGGGGGAATTTGAGGCACACAGGAAAACCAAGGGAAGAAGAATGCTTCTTGTCTGAACAGGGATATGCAATTGCAGAGGCTATTAAAACTATTGGTCCATCAATATGTATGTTTGTTGAGGTGAGAAGAGATGGACTAGATCTAGGATTCACTGATATAGATAAACTCTGGATGAGTGAATTCATTACCATTTCACCTTTTCTGCAATAGCTTTACAGGATTGTCTGGAGCCTAAAATGTTAAATTATTTGCCCAGTGATAATATAGCTAGTAAGTGCTAAAGGACTTAGTTTATCTTCTTCCCTTCCTCATTTTTTTCATTATCTTATCCTTTTTTCCTTCCTTCCTTTTTTCCTATTTTTCCTTCCTCACTTCCTCCTTCCCCTCTCCTTCTCTCTAAATATACATACAATATCAAATATACATTAAGTACCTACATCAATGATGTCACAGATACATGAAAAAGACCATATTCTGGGAAATATTTGTTGTTGAGTATATTTTTTTTAAACAACACTTTTCTTCTCTTTCAAAGGTATTTGTCCTCTTGCAGGGTAGTAACTTAACTTTAGTAATTGTTTTCTTAAGGTATTCTCCATAGCAAACCAGTAAAACAGTCTACACAAATAACAAGAGGTATAAAACTAGAAGAAACAGGCTCTCACAAAAGGAACATATCAAAGACAGAGTTTGGTAATTAGAATTCAAAAGTCAAATGGGATTCTTTGATGTTTTCTGTTCTGTTTCAAAGGGGTTATTTTTCTTTTCCTTGGACACTACATATTTAAGAGGTAATTTAGTGGCTATCCATAGCTCCCAGACTGATCTGGTGCCAATCTTGAAGACCACTCCAACTGTATCATTTGGCTCTCCTTGTTAGTCCCTAGAACTTTTCTTGCTTTACCTATTCCTACTGTAGCATCAGTATGAATTCCTTTACTCCCACATTCAAGGGACATGAAATAGTACCCATCACTCCCCAACCCACGACTTTTAGGTCTCCTAATGAGCTGTCACGGAAGTGGCAGCTGGATGTCATTCTTAAACCTGATGTTATTTTAAGGGCTTGGACATAATTGAACAGTGACTCAGGGAGACTTCCCATGGCATATCATTTTTATTCCCACAACCACTCACAAGAAGCAGTCTGACGGATTGTCCCCAAATGGCACAGACCAGAGACAGAGATGGGTCTCTCCCCCGTTCTTTTATCCAACCCTACTTACTTCCCAAGTTTTTATTTCCTTTTGGAATGGAGACAGTGAATTCTACTGAAAACCAAATTGTGCAAAAGTTGTGAATAATTATTTTACCACTAGCTGCATTCTCTGCTTCTCAGTGGAGGGTCCTTCCCTTTAAGGAATTTCTTTTCCCTGTTGGCCTGTCAGAGTATAATTTCATTGGTCTCTAGGCTCTCAGCATGTCCTTTTTACCCTAGTGTGGTCCCAAAGCAAAAAATAATCTGGATACAATTGGAAAAAGTATTTTCCTTCTATTTCTTTCCCCCTAAAGTTGAATGATAAATGAGTCTCTAGTTTATTAATTTCCACCAGTGCTGAGAGGAAGAGAAAGGGAGTCTCAATGATTTAGTGTGGACAGTTCTTGAGTTAATTGTGGGGTAATTTTTGTACACGTGCCCAGACTATACAATGGTGCATTTTAGAAATAGGAAAATAAATAACGAATAAATGAATAAATCAAGAGAGATAATATCTTGGCCCTTGGGCCTGATTAGAAAAGCAAGATGACATGAAGAAACTAACTCTCACGGTATGTCACAGACTAGGAAAAACCTCATGAAAACCATTAAGTTAAGAATTTGGAGATTGATTTGCTTATTTTAGAGAATGACATTAAA
>JAJPUD010001537.1:284159-289159 GCA_023553655.1 Myrmecobius fasciatus | reverse complement strand
AGACCTTCCACCAACAAAGAGATTCCAATTCACTGAAGGGTTAATATTTTTAAGCAATAAAATATTTTTAATTAAAGTTTATACATTTTTAGACATAATGTTATCACATACTTAATAAATTACAATATGGAATAAACATAACTTTTGTATTCACTTTTATATGTAAACTGGAATATTTGCTTTATTAGGGTGGTCTGGAATTGAACCCACAATAAATCCAAGATATGATATGCCTATACAGAAACATTTGGCAATTATCTCAAGGGGAAGACACTAAAATTAAAAGGGAAAAGTTTCAAGAAAGTAGGGTTTTAACTGAGACTTGAAGAAAGTTAAGGAAGTCAGGAAGCAAAAGTAAGGAGAGAGAGATTTTCAGGCATGGACAACCAGTAAAAACAACAAGTTGGGAGATGAGCTATCTTATGTGAGAAATAGCAAGAAAGCTAAAATTACTAGATTGTAGACTACATGGAAGGAAGGTTTAAGAACAATGGAAAAGTAGGACCGGGCTTTCAAATTCAATGGAGGATTTTATATTTGATCCTGGAGGTAATAGGGAACCACTGAAGTTTTTTTTTTTTTTTTAATGGTGTGGGGTGGAGGGGAGGAAGGGAAGGAGAGAGAAAAAGGAGGAAGAAGGGAGGGAAGAAGAGAAGAAGGAAGGGAGGGAGGGAGAGAGATTAATTTGACAACTCAGTGGAGAATGAATTATAGTAAGACTGAAATGAGAAATAGTGATCAACAAAAAGGTCACTGCAGAAGTCTAAGCATGAGTCAATGAAGATTTGTGCCAGTGATGACAGTGGTAGAGGAATGTATATGACAACATCAACCAGACTTAGCAAGTTATAGATCATGGAGGGTAAGAATGCAGAGTTAATTATGACAACTATTTATTTGATGACCTGAGTGACTGGGAATACGAGGCCATGGGTAACAGTGAAAGAGTCATTAGATTAGGAGAGAATAAATACTAAGCTATAAACTAATAAATATTCAACTAAAAAATTAAACTAAATCAAATATTAAATTAAATGGATAGAAGAAAGTTCCTAATTTGTATAAGGCATAAAAAGATTCTCCCCGAAAATCACTGACCTCAGGAAAATGTATAATGTGTACACAGAGAGGTAAATATTGTCTATCTATCTTTATCTTTTTATCTATGTCCATTGATAAATACAGATTGATTTACATAGATAAGTTGATAGATTTTTGTTGTCCTTCAGTTGTTTCAATTGTGTCCAACTTTTCATGACCTATTTTGGGGTTTTCTTGGCAAAGAAATTCAAGTGGTTTATAATTTCCTTCTTCAGTTCATTTTACAAATGAGGAAACTGAGACCACTACATGATGACCTCACAGGACATAAATAATAGGAAGAAATAAGGATAAAGGTACAGATTTAATATTATATGGAATTTTTTTCTCTAGCTGCAACCCTTTTTCTTCTTTTAAATCATGCTATTGCATTTATTAAGAATCATATTATGTTTTCTCCCTACTTCTACCAATATCTACACCATGACCTTGCTTACACTGTTGGGGAAAAATAGTCTTTCTAATTTTTTGCCAGAATCTCTCTTTAGGGCATTGAACATTCCCTTTATACTCATAGGAATGCAGTCTAAAACAGAGACTCTGTCTGAAAGTTACTATCTATAGCGGAAAAGAAACTTCTTGATTTCACTTGAGCTCAAAATGATGAAATACTCTAGCTGACTCCCCTGCCAAAATCTGAGCAGAAAAATCAGGGTGACACTTCCCACTAAGAGATAACACATTGTGTGGACACCCATTGATTGGAAATATGGATCCTGTTATTATCACTGAACTCATTCAGCAAACACGGCTGTAATGTGTTACTACAGAGGCCTGTCCTGGAAGGAGGCTGGGAGCCCAGTCACTTTTAGGTTAAAAGCTGTGAACATACAGACTGAAAATGTGGACCCTGTCAAAAACACTTCATTCATTCAGAAGCATGTGGACCATCATGGCACTTGATCAGGTCTAGACAAGATCTCTGGGAATTTAGGAATAGCACTGACAATTTGTTTTTGTTGTTTTTCACAATTGCTGTCAAAATCCAAGATTTTATAAATAAATTTCCTTCTCTCCAGTACTTCCTTCTTGCCTTTTCCCCTAAACATGCAACGACAATGATTCCTAAAATGATAGTTTGTGCTCTTTTCATGTAGATTACCTGAAATGGCTTAAATAAATCCTCTGTTAGTAGATCAAGGGAGTGTAGTAGTAGTAATAGTAGTGATAGTGGTAGTAGTAGTAGTAGTAGTAGTAAAAGGAGAAGGAGGAGAAAGAGGAAGAGGAAGAGGAGGAGGAGGAGGAAGAGAAGGAAGAGGAGAAGTAGTATGGAAGAAGTGGTACTGGTAGTAGTAGTAGGAGTAGGAGGAGTAGGAGTAGGAGTAGAAGTAGGAGTAGGAATAGGAGTAGAAGGAGTAGGAGTAGGAGGAGTGGTAGAATTAGTAAGAGTAGCTATAGTAGCTAACATTTAAATATCATTTTTTGCAAAAGTATTTGAAAAGTGTCATCTCATTTAATACTCATCAACAACCCTATAAGACTGGTGCTATTAGACACGATGGTAGAAACATGATGGCAATAATAAAGAGACCAGAGAGTAATGTGACCTGTGATTGGTGCTACATCAGAAGCTTAAGTAACTCAGGATTTCAGATATGTGAATATTTTTATTACAGTTTTTAATTTTCAAAATATATGCATAGATAGTTTTCAACATTCAACCTTGCAAAACCTTGTGCTACAATTTTTTTGTCCTTCCCTTCCCCTCATCCCCTCCCTTAGATGGCAAATAATCCAATGTATGTTAAAAATGTGCATTTCTTCTATACACATTTCCACGATTTTCCATGAAAAAATCAGATCAAAAAGGAAAAAAATGAGAAAGAAAACAAAACACAAGCAAACAACAACAACAAAAATGAAAATACTATCTTGTGATCCACACTCAATCCCCACAGTCCTCTCTCTGGTGCAAATGGCTCTCTCCATCACAAGATCATTGGAACTGGCCAGAATCACCTCGGTGTTGAAAAGAGCCACATCCATCAGAATTGATCATCGTATAATCTTGTTGCTATGTACAATGTTCTCTTGGTTCTATTCACTTCTCTTAGCATAAGTTCATGTAAGTCTCTCCAGGTCTTTCTAAAATCATCGTGATGATAGTTTCTTATAGGACAATAATATTCTTTTTTTTAAATTTTATTTGCATAACATATGTGTGGGTAATTCTTCAACAATAACCCTTACATAGCTTTCTGTTACAAATTTTCCCCCCAACTCCCCACCCCTCCCCTAGAAGACAGGATATCCACTACATGTTAATTATGTTAAAATATTGGCAAATCGAATATATGTATACATATTTCCAAACTTATCATTGTTGTGCAAGAAAAATCTTATCTACACAAACGATATATCAGACAAAGGAAACACAATGTAAGCAAACATCAATCAAGGAGTATGAGAATGTTATGTTGTGGACCACATTTCACATCCCTCTCTCTGGGTGTATATGGCTTTCTTCAGTGAACAATTGGAGGTGGTTTGAAACATTTCATTGTTGGAGAGCCATGTCCATCAGAATTGAAGGACAATAATATTCAATGACTTTCATATAATATAATTTATTCAGCCACTCTCCAATTGATGGACATCCACTCAAGTTCCCAGTTCCTTGACATTACAAAAGGGGTTCTACAAATATGTTAGCACATATGAGTCCTTTTCCCTTTTTTATGATCTCTTTGGGATACAGGCCCAGTAGAGACACTGCTGGATCAAAGAGTATGCACATTTTGATAGATTTTTGGGCATAGTTCCAAATTGCTCTCCAAAATGGTTGGATCAGTTCACAGCTCCATCAACAATGTATTGGTGTCCCAGTTTTCCCACATCCCCTCCAACATTTATCATTACCTCTTCCTGTAAGCTTAGTCAATCTGAGAGAATGAAGTAGTACCTAAGAGTTGTCTTAATTTGCATTTCTCTGACCAATAGTGAATTAGAATATTTTTTTCAATATGTAAATATCTTTCAAATATCTGTACCTTGGAAAGAAATTACAGAACTCTGGATTTTAGAGGGACTTCAGAAATCTTTGAATTTCAATCCTCTTATTTATTAGATGAGAAAATCAAGGACAAGGAATTTAAATAGCATACCCAACACTGTGCAGATCTGACACTTGTACTTAACAAGGATCTTGAGTTCCAATCCAGAACTTTTTCTCATACATCAAAAAACCTCTTTTTTGTCAGCAGCATTTTTACATATTACCAGCAAAGTTCAGCAGTAAGAGATACAAAAAGAAATTCCATTCAAAATAACTGTTGATAGTATAAAATATTTGGGAATTTATCTGCCAAGGGATAGTCAGGAACTATATGAACTAAACCACAAAACACTTTCCACACAAATAAAGTCAGACCTAGTCAACTGGAAAAACATCAAGTGCTCATGGGTAGGCCAAGCGAATATAATAAAAATGACAATTCTACCCAAACTAATCTACTTATTTAGTGCCATACCAATCAAACTCCCAAGGAATTATTTTACAGATCTAGAAAAAAGAGTAGCAAAGTTCATTTGGAAAAAACAAAAGGTCAAGAATCTCAAGGGAATTAATGAAAAAAAAAGGCTGATGAAGGTGGCCTTGCTGTGCCAGATCTAAAACTATATTACAAAGCAGTGGTCATCAAAACCATTTGGTACTGGCTAAAAAAGAGAGTAGTGCATCAGTGGCATAGGATAGAATCACAGGACAAACTAGGCAATAACTATAGCAATTTAGTGTTTGATAAACCCGAAGACCCCAGCTTCTGGGACAAGTACTCACTATTCGACAAAAAACTGCTGGGAAAATTGAAAAGTAGTGTGGAAGAAAGTAGGACTTGACCTACACACAACACCACATACCAAGATAAGATCTAAATGGGTTCATGATTTGGATATAAAGA
>JAJPUD010001537.1:220599-250601 GCA_023553655.1 Myrmecobius fasciatus | reverse complement strand
TCTCTCTCTCTCTCTCTCTCTCTCTCTCTCTCTCTCTCTCTCTCTCTTTCTCTCTCATTCTCTGTGATTATCTCTCTCTGCTTCTGTCTCTCTATCTCTGTCTCTGTTTCTTTGGCTTTCTCTGGCTCTCTGGCTCTTTATGTGTGTTTGTGTCTTTTTTTCTATCTGTTTCTTTCTCTCTGTCTCTGTCTGTCTTTTTATCTGTCTGTCTGTTTCTGTCTCTGTCTCTATCTCTCTGTATCTTTTTGTCTGTCTCTCTCACACATACATACATATACATTCAAATCTTCCCTTTCAACAGGTTCCTATAAAAAAAATAGCCTACACTATTCTTCTCCTCTTGATTTCATTTACTTTTATAATATGCATTTTCACTTCAAAACTGCTATCTCCAAAATTACCTAAATTATTCAATCTTTTTCTTGTTCTCTTTGATTTTTCTGAAGCTTTTGACATCCTTGATCACTCTTTCTACCAGATAATTTTTTCTGCATTGACTTCCAAAGCATTTCTCTTTTTGCTCTCTTCCTACCTGTCTGCTACTTCTCAGTCCGTTTTTCTTTATCATAATCCATCTCCCTCACTTTAAGTATAGGTCTTCCGAAGGGATATTTCCCTGGGCCTTTCTTTTCTGTTAGTGATTTTTTTCAGCTTATATATATATATATATGTACATATATATATATATATATGTGTGTGTGTGTGTGTGTGTGTGTGTGTGTGTCTTTCTATCTGTTTCTCTGTCTCTTTCTACATATATATATATGTTCATCCTCATCTTTGACTTGAATTGATGTAGCAATTCACATATAGCTCTCTGAACATCTCCACCTCTCTGTCCCAATTTAGCCTCAAATTCTACATATTTAAAATTGAATTCATTTTTCCCCACACTTCAAAACAAAAAAAAATTTCTCTTAACATTTCTATTTCCATTGAAGATACTATGCTTTCCTATAACTGTGATTTTCAATCTTGAAGTTATCCTTCACTCATTTCTCAGTCATATCTCCCAAATCTAATTCATTGATAACTTTCTGATCTCTTCTCCACAATATCTTTCTTCCCATCTCACCACTCACATAGTCATTACCTTGATTCGAGCTTTTATTACCCTTTGCTAACAGTTTTATAATAGTCTTCTAATTGTTCTGTCTCTAGTCTCTTCCTTCCCCAATCCAACCAACATAGTTACCAAAATAATCTTCCTAAGCTATGGGTAAGCTATGACACACCAGTGTTCAAGAATCATCACTTGTTTTCTATTGCATTTATGATAAAATGCAAAGTCCTCAGCCTGATATTTAAAACCCTTTTTAGAAGGTTCTAATCTTCTATTCCAAACATTTCATACTGCTTCCTTTCACATACTGAATTTCAATCAAACTGTACCAATAGCTGTTCCTAAAATATAAAATTGTCTTTCCCACCTCCTTGCCTTTGCACAGGATGTTCTTTTGGTTTTGAAGGAAATTTAATTCTCCAAATTTTTCACCTCTCTGTAATGGATAGCATATTTTCATCAACAGACCTCCAAAATGATGGATGGTCAGATTTTAAAGTTATTGTTTCTACAATATTGTTACTATTACATAAATTATTTTCCTGCACCTCCTTTTATTTTTTATTGGTTTTTATATACACATGTATGCATATATGTATTCAGAATGAGATATGTTTTAATATATATTTAACATATATCCAGAATAAGACTGTATGTGTATATACACACACCTATGCACTGCTGGTTAGGGATCTTATTTTGCTTGATTGCAGGGTAGGGGATAGAAGAGAGACAAAGAAGAGATTGGGGTTTTTTTGAAATAGAAGAGCAGAAAGAAATTGAATGTCATGTGCAAATTTAGGTGAAATTATTAGTTCTACTTAATTGTTTTACATCTCTTGTTCAGAATGAGGCATATATTTTAACATATGGTCTAGCCATCATGAAAAGTGAACTGGTTATTTCATCCACACAACATTGTCATTACTGGTTACCCTGTAACTTGTACTTGTACTTGTCAAAGAGTATCTAGATGCCATATGATGAATGTGATGAATTCTCATTAAATTAGTAGTTCTTTCTGCAATTTGCGTGGAACTTACACTTAAAATCATATTTGCATGCATTTGGCCAAGCTTCTGAAATATCCCACTGCGTGCTAATATCTCATGGCAGAGAAAAACACTCAGGAAAGGGCAAAAAATGTCTGAGACTCTTTGTTTTTCATGTTGCTTGAATGCTTTCTTCTCAATTTTTTTTAGCACAAAGTAGGTATTCTATGTCAATTTTTGCCATGTTTTTTTCCTTCTTACATATTTTAGCAAGACCATGTTCAAAATAGATCATCACAGCCAAATAAATTTTCTGGTTTCTTTGGCCACATGCCTTCAGTGTCTATTGGCTTTCAATTAACCAACATAGAAATTAAAACAGTGGTCCTGGATTCCCTTTCCCTCTCTCTCCTCTCCAAAATAAAGCACCTAGGAATCACACACCAGTCCCTTTCCTTACCCTAGCATCCAGAATAAACATTCTTGAAGTATAGGTGAAATGTAGTCAGCAGTAAGCAAATTTTTCTTGATTATTTCATATACATATCAAACACTAATGCAACATAATCTAATAAAGTGGTATGAGTGTAATAGTAAGTGCTTATTCAATGACTGAATTGGTTATATGAATATTGCATTCTGAAAGTTTGATATTTAAGAAAATGATTGATATCTTTGGTTTTTGTAACACCTTCATAAATATAGTATTTCTATGTTCTATCAGCAGAAACCTATCCTTTGATTTTAAAAAAGGTATAAAGAAAAGCAGTTCATCAAAATTAACTAGAACATTTACTGAGTCTGACAGTTTATTCAATGTCCCATATTCAAATTCCCCTGCCTCTGGAAAGAAAGGGAAAAGATACTGTTAGTTTTTTTTAACCTCCTTGGGACCATTATAATCATTCAATATTCTTAAGGTCTTTTTGTTATTCTTTTAATTTACCATTTAAAATTTTTTGAAGTCTTTATTTCTTACATTGATGAGTTAAGACTTTTAAAAATGAAGGCTTTTACAATGTTATAATTATTTTCTACTTCATCTTACTTTATCTTTTCATATAAGTCTTCCCAGGTTTTTCTGAAATCATCAATTTCATAATTTCTTATTGCACAAAAGTCATTCCCCAATTGATAAGTACCCTCTAATTTCCATCTTTTAAAAAATACCTTCCATAATTAGTTTTGTACCTCTGAGTCTTTTTCCTCTTTCTTTTGCCTCTTTGGGAAATAGGCTTAGCAGTGGTGTGATTCCAGAGAACTAATGATGAAGAATGTTGCTCCTTGAGAGAAAGGTGATGGAAAATATGTAAAATGAGATATAAATCTTTAGGCAAAGCCAAAGTAGCAATTTCTCTTGTTTGACTGTATATTTGTTATGAGGATTTTGTTTTCCTTTTTTCCAGTGGGCAATTGGGGAGAAAAGGAGAAAAAACAATGCTAGTATTTGAAAAAAATTAATTTTAAAAATCATCAATTTATCTTAAAATGTAAAAAATGTTATCTGTGTACATTATCATCCTATTGTACAAATATATATTTTATTACATTCAAGAAACAAATGCACAAGTGTTAGGAAGAAGATAATAAGTTATTTAAGATTTTTAAAAAAGCCTTTATAAAAACTAAAAAAATACAGGAAAATCTCTGGATTCAAAGAAAAAGTTTTCATTCTTGTGAATTGCAAACCCTACCCATTCTAGCAAATATGTTCTAGAGAAAAAATGTCAAACATACAGCCCACATGTCACAATTTATGTGCCTATGACGCTTCCTTATTTGACCTGAACCAGATTAAAATGCAATTGGGAAATATTCAAAAAATATATAAAAATATAATACACATAGATAATATGTACTTTTCTAAGTCCATATGTGACCAATGTAGATCCTTATGTATATATGGATTAGTGAACCTCATTTCTACATGAGTTTGATATTAGTGTTTTGGATCACTATACCAAAGCCAAGAGGCTAGATCTGCCTCTCTGATTGTAGGGCTAACCTAAAAAATTTGGCAAAGTCTCTACTTTATTGCCATTGTCTCAAGTCCCCTGCCTTCTCTCACTCTTTGAAGTTAATGACTATTACCTAGTTGCATTTAGACAATTAATATTGATTAGCTTTTAGGAAATTATATTTACTTTGAAAATATTACAATAATAAAAGTACAAACATTTTTCACCAACACATTGGTCTCTGGGGAGAATGGGCTCAAACTTAGTACAATTTCTATATTATATCGATTTTGCTAAATTTGTATCTAGATGCAGTATTACTTTCAGATGAGGTTTGTCTCAGTTATCACTGGTCTGGGTCCCAATGGTCACACACTCTCCCTCTTGGAAAAGAGTGACCATTATTCTTTGCTCCTTAGAAGACTGATGCTGAAATGGATGCAAAATCTGGGACACCAGAGTACTTGGAGGCTCACTTTCTTGATCTTTCAAAACTCTCAGGGTCAGATTTCCCAATCCCTTAGAAAAGAACAAGTAGAAAAGAGACCAAGAACTAAGACTTGTTTCATGAGTAACATATTGGCTTCAATGAGAAGGGTCCAAGCTTCTTTGGCATCCTGTCTTACTAATTCTGCTGGCAAAAGAGTCAAACCAAGAGCAGAGTAGTCAAAAGAATGGACTGCCAAAATACTGCTTGCTAGTGCCATCATGTACTGCCACATAGGTCATTGAAAAGGCTTTTTCCTAATCACATAACAGATCAGAACCAGATATAGAAGATAATACACTCAAGCCTCCCCAAAGAATTTCCATTATATATCATCACAACTCTCCTAGAAGGAGACTCCTCAGAGTTCTGGGAAAGATGGCAGTATCACATGCATATGCTAGTAGCCCCTGTTAATGCTGTGGTTAATGCAGATGACACATATGGTATGATCAGAAGGACATCAAAATATCCCTTCTATTCTCAAAATTCTAACTCAATATTCCTATCATTATTAGAATTACATTAGAATTTTAGAGCTAGAGTAAATGAATGATTACATCTTGATTAAGTGCTTGCTATATTCTAAGCATTACATTAAGGGGTTTAGAGTATAGAAACAACAAGCTAATGTTAATCTTAATTTCAAACCCCAACATCTCCATGAATGAGATGGTTATCTTTTACCTAAAACCATTCTCTCTTCCTAACTTTCTTATTGTCACTGAGGGTACCATCTACCAGTTACCCAGGCTTACAACATAGGTATTGTCCAAGAATCCTCATTCTCTTTCACTCTCCATATCCAATCTCTTTCTAAGACCTTTTTTTAACCTTTGTATCATCTCTCATATACATTCATGTCTCTTTTTTAACAAAATTCCAATATCATTCCACCCCCTTCTCATTCAGTACACTCCTGTGATTCTCTATTACCTCCAGGATCAAATATAAAATCCTCCTCGGCATTCAAAGCCCTTCATTCCCTGGTCTTCTTACCTTTTCAATCTTCTTACACTTTTCATCACAGTGAGTAGTCTATGATACAGGGACACCCTGGTCCCATTGCTGTTCTTTGAACAATATTCATCTCTTGACTCCATACATTTTCTCTGGATGCTTCTCATACCTCTCCTTCATATCAGTCTCCTGCCTTCCATGATTTCCTTCAAGTCACAGCTAAAATCATATCTTCTAAAGGAAACTTTTTTATAATCCTGAATAATTCTTGTGTCTTCTCTCTGTTTGCATCTCCAATTTATCCTGTATATAATTTGTTTACATATAATTATTTGCATGTTGTCTCCCAGCTAGACTGTGACTACCTAAGAATGGGGAAAGCTTTTTGCCTTTCTTTGTATTCCTAATTCTTATCACAATGTCCAACTCACACTAAGTGCTTAATAAATGTTTATTGATTACTGCCAACTGAAATAAAATAGTCTCTTCTCTTGAGATTATGTGATGATCAACTGGGATGAATTTAGCTCTTCTTAATAAGGAAGTGATTCAAGGTAATTCCAATAGACTTGGGATGGAAAATGCCATCCTCATCCAGAGAAAACTGTGAGACTGAATGTGGATTGAAGCATAATATTTCACTTTTTTGTTTGTTGTTTTTTTTTTCTCATGGCTTTTTTTTTCCTTTTGGTCTGCTTTTTCTTGCACAACATGATATAGAAATATGTTTAAAAGGACTGCCCATGTTTAACCTATATTAGATTGCTCACTGAAGGAGGGAAAGTAAGAGAAGGAGGAAGGGGAAAAAAGAAGTTTATGTTCTAATGAAAAAGAAAACACAGAAAAAAGAACTAGATTGGGGAAGGTATGGAAGGTGATGATTTAGGAATGTCTGGGAAGTAATATGGAGGTCTGGTCCTGGGCAAAAAAAGTGAAAGCTCACCTCTTAGAGTCTATTGACCCTGAGGCAGAGTGTTTCCAGAGTGTATCCTGCTTAAGCAGGATAATTAGAATTGAAGCAGCATGGCCTGAAAATGGCCGGATAGGAGTTCCATTCCCACTTATTCTACAGTATGGAACCTGAGGCTCAAAAATGGTATCTCACCCAGTGACTTGCCCAATACCACATTACTACTTTTAATGTAGAGGCAGCTGGTGGAACAGTAGTTCTAAGGCTGTCAGGAGGTCCTGAGTTCAAATTTAGCCTTAGAGGATTACTAGCAATGCTATTCTAGGTAAGACAATCTGTCTGCCACAGTTTCCTCAACTATAAAACGAGGATAATAATAACGCTTATGACTAAGGCTTCTTGTGAGGGTCAAATAAAATATTTGTAAAGCACTTAGCATAGTGCCTGGTACATAGTCATTAGTATATTAATGCTTATTTCCTTTTTCTAGTCTATTGGTTTCCATAATATCATAATTATTTGGATAATAAAGATAATAAATGTACCTCCTTCTCTCTTTTTTCATAGATAGGAGACTTTGAATATATTGTACTACAGATAACTTCAGATTTTTTTATGTTGTTTATTTTTATCAAACTTGTTTTTCTTGCTTTTTAAAATGCTCTGTTATAAGGGGATGGTAGAAGGTGTGCATGATTTTGTAAGGGATACTTAGGAAATATAAGTAAAACAAAAATACATTAAAATTGCATTTTAAAAACCCACATAGACAAAGATATAGTCTCCAAAGTAGTACAAATAATTATAAGTTGTTAACAAATTGGATTAGTTTATCAGGAGAACCAATATAGGCTTGTAGAAAAGAGAAAGCCAGGAAGACAGGTTCAAGACTTGCCTCTGATACTTACTAGATGTATAACAGTCACTTAACTCCTCTATGATGCCCCAAACAACTCTATAAAATTCCAAATTACAGTGAATTGCTTCTGTTTTCACACCAGCCTTTCCCTACATCAATGAAATCATATATCTAAAAAGAAAAACAAATCAGATTACTTTGTTGACACTTGGCCTCTGACAAAATACAGTATAGAATTTGTATGTTGTAGGGTTTTTTTTTTTTGTTTATTTGTTTGTTTTTGCTGAGGCAATTGGGATTAAGTGACTTGCCCAGGATCACACAGCCAGGAAGTATTAAGTGTCTGGGTTCAGATTTGAACTCAGGTCCTCCTGCCCCTGGTATAAATTTTTAAAGCTCTAATGATGCCTTTTGTTTCCAGTCATTTCACACTTTCTCTGACCACTTAATTCCCTACTTGTAACACTAAGAACTTTTCATCAACAATGATCAACAAAAGACAGCATCTGATCCTCTTTTACCTCATGAGAGCCTGGGCTTTTGCAATAACCTATTCTTCCTGTCTCATTCCAAGACAACCTTGTCTCTCATCTTTTCCTTCTCATCTTAAAGAAAGGAGAGGTTCAAAGTCCTTTCATTCAAGGCATGAACTAGATATTTCTGGCTCCAAAGCTGATTTTGTATCTATGATGCTATGCTGTCTCTTCTGATAAACTTATCAACGACGTAAAACTATGGCCTTCTGAAGATGCTATGGTTTTCTTAGTTGTCTGACCAATTAGTGTAGCATGATCCACTGAAAATGATTCTGGAATAGAGTCCCGATAAGATCCATGTTTTAGTCCTAGTTTTGCCCAATAAGTAATATTGTATCCTGGAGTAAATGCCTTTTCTCTCAGTTGTCATGTCTGTAAAATGCAAGAATCAGAATTTATGATCTGTAAGATCCCTTTCAAATCTAATATTTTATGAAATTAATGGTAGGAATGTCAAGCTAAAATTTTGGAGTAGGAAGGGATTTTGGTATCCTTCCCTTCACCTATTCTGTGTGTCAGCTCCTTGGACCACAGGTAAAGTCAGCCCTGCCAAGAAAGGAAAGTTCTTTCCTTCAAATGCAGAGGTAGTTTTCTGCAGTGCAGTTTCTGCAGTAGACTTTCAAATTTTATTAAATACCTTTTTTTATAAAGTATAACTAACATTTATGTGAGGCAGGACTTCAACCCTGACTCCAAAGCTGGCTATTTAACTACCATTCCTTGCTGACTCTCATTGATAAATTTGGTTATAAAGACAAAACCTTGACTTGAATTAGCAAAGTATACCCAATTCTTACCAAAGAAATTTGTAAGAGATCAGTTAGATACAAGTAACTAATAAAAAGGAATCACAGTAGAGTGGTTTCAAATGTCATTTGGAATAACCTCATGATGAGATTCTGATTATGTCTATGTAGCAACCAGTTCAATTTTCCTTTTGTAAATTTCATTTAGTAAAATATCAGTCCCAATTATTAAAAAAGATGCTTGTGAGCTTCAAGTAGGAGTTTTGTCTCTGACCATCTGTCTCCACTGAGATGAACATTGTTGAGGTCACAATTTTTCCTTGAGTAATTTTATTCCTATGTAGACCAAAACTAAGCTGTGCCAACATTTTTCCCCTGTCTGTCTCCACTCCCCCTGAAAGAAAAAAACTTCAGGGAAAAAATTCCTGGAAATGTTTTTATACTGTCAATATGTGTAAATGAGGTTATTCATTTAAAAAAAGTATATGCTACGTTATTCATGGAAAAGATGTTTCCAGTCAGCATAATTTAAATGATTTCTGTTTATGTAGGTACAATATCTATAATTATCATAATGGTAGAATCTGATCTTGTCCACTTTCTCCACTTTTTGGCTTTGTTTTCTATTAATGGATCCACAGGTATCAACTTTTTGTTTCAGTAATTAATTAATTAATTGGTCTTCCTGCCTTAAACCTCTCCCATCTGCAAATCCCCCTCCACACATTTATTGATATTACTAAAACATACATCTGCCTGTATCACTTTCTGATAATAAAAATCTCCATTATTGTTTATAGGATAAAACATAAAATCCTAAAGCTGGCATTCAAAGCCCCCCTACAAACTAGCTACCATTAGCCTTTCCAGTCTTATTTCATGCTATCTCTCTTGTCCCTTCAAAAATTCTCTTTCAAAGTGGAGTTCTTGCTATTTTCCATACAGGATATCCTGTCTAATTATCCTGCCTAATGAAAGAAAACTTTGGTGGAAAGGATTCTTGAAAGATGGTAAATAGGGCAGAAAATTCCAGGCTCTCCAGATCACCCCCACAAACAAGAAAAATAGTGCTTTAGGGTAAACATAGAGTAGTAAAAATAAATAAGAGTTGGGGCAAAACAGTGGTCCTCCTGGGACAACTGGAGAAGATCAGAAGAAAGATCTTAGAATGGAGATTTGGTTTATATAAAGTATAAATACCTCCAGGCTAGTTCCATTGAAATAGCAAGTGGCTCTGGACCTAAATGGGATGGGAGGTAATCTCAGCTCCAGCCTCAGAAATTTCCATTTCCTGGACAGTGTGGGAAGTGTAGCATCTGAATCACAGAAGACTGAAGGAACCTTGGCTGATAAGGGGTCCTAAGTTTATCAGGGCTGCTGAAAAGTGGTCCTGGATGAGAAGGAACCAGCACATGCCTAGTGAGTACAAAGGTAGTAGTGTAGAATCAATGCTGGCTGTGGATACTTACAGGAGAGTGGAATTCTTGGTTCTGGTTCCAGGCCAGAAAGGAGAACTGAAGGAGAACCTGAAGCCAGAGGCACCATCCCCCACATCCCAGGACTAGAGATGATTTTACTAAAAAGCTGCTATTTAAAAAGAATAACAACAACAACAATAGATAAACAAACAAAGGAGGAAGAACCCAACCATAGAAAGTTATTATGGGAATAGATATCAGGTTTCCTCTTTATGGGACGATACTAAAGCAAAAAAAAACTTCTCAAGAGTCCTTTCCTTTTTACCTTTTTATGCATCTCTTGAGTTCTGTGTTTGGGTGTCGAATTTTTTGTTCAGATCCGGTCTTTTCATTAGAAATAGGTGAAATTCACCTATATCATTGAATGACCATCTTCTTCCCTGGAGGATAATGCTCATTCTAGCTGGATAGGTTATTCTTGGCTGTAATCCAAGTTCCTTTGCCCTTCGGAATATCTGGTTCCAGGCCCTTCGATCCTTCAGTGTGGAAGCTGACAGATCCTGACAGATTCTAATTATTGATCCTCGGTATTTGAATTGTTTCTTTCTAGCTGCTAGCAGAATCTGTTCCTTGGTGCTATAGTCCTGAAATTTAGCCACGATATTCCTTGGGGTTTTAATTTTGGGGTCTCTTTCAGGAGGTGATCGGTGAATTCTTTCAATGGCGATCTTGCCCTTTGATTCTACAATCTCAGGGCAGTTTTCTTTCAGGATTTCCTGGAAGATAGTGTCCAGATTCTTTTTTTGATCATGGCTTTCAGGAAGTCCAATAATCCTTAGATTGTCTCTCCTAGATCTATTTTCTAAGTCAGTTGTTTTTCCTAGGAGATATTTCATATTTTCTTCTAATTTTTCATTT
The DNA here is from genome assembly GCA_023553655.1 of Myrmecobius fasciatus. Taxonomy (NCBI): domain Eukaryota; kingdom Metazoa; phylum Chordata; class Mammalia; order Dasyuromorphia; family Myrmecobiidae; genus Myrmecobius; species Myrmecobius fasciatus. Next base: position 239,754 of record JAJPUD010001537.1, on the reverse strand, counting down.
TTTTGTTTTTGTTTGACTGATTCTTCAAGTCTTAGTGAGTCATTCACTTGCATTTGTTCAATTCTTATTTTTAAAGTGTTGTTTTCTTCAGTTACCTTTTTAAGTTCCTTTTGTAACTGGCCAATTTGTTCACTGCACTCTTTTTCCACTTCACTAATTTTATTTTTTAATAAATTGGTGTCTTTTTCATATCTCTTTTGCAGAGCATCATATCCTTCTTGCAAGATACTGTATCCTTCTTGCACTGATTTCAATTTATTTTCCCATTTATCCTCCAGCTCTCTTTTGAGGTTCTTTATGCAATCTTCCAGAAAGGCCTTTTGAAACGGGGACCAGTGATGGTCGTGGCTGTTTTTTTCTGGATTTTTGTCTAAAGAAACCTCTGTATCTGAGGTCGTTTCTTTGCCTTGATAAAAGCTGTCTATGGTGAGAGCTCTCTTTTGCTTCTTCATCATTTTTTTTTTAGACAGAGTGGATATCTCTTTAAGGTAGGGGAAAAAAGAAAAAAAAAAAAAACCTCGGCTGAAGATGCTTTGCCCTGGGGCACTTCGGCGAGTTGACTTAAGGTGCTGGGCTGGTAGGGGCTAGGACTAAGTCCGAATTACTCCTTAAACAAGGCAAGTCTGCCAGAACACCTGTCCCCAATCAAGGCAGAGTGTCCCGAGTGCCTCAGATAAACTCCAGGTGTTTGGAATTTGGAGTTTGGAGTTTGGAATTTCTTCCACGGTGAGCCGAGCTGAGTCCCACCCTCACTTCCGGCCTGCACAGTTGTCGTCTATTTATCTCTCTGTCCGAGTCCGACTAACCTGATATGAAGTTCTCCAGAGAACCGTGCCCAAATATTTCTGAGTTCGTTGACTTGAAGATCAGTTCAAAGGCTTATTTTATTGTTGATTTGAGAGAAGATCGGAGAGGCAGAAAGTCACCTTTTCACTCCGCCATCTTGGCTCCGCCCCAAAAACTTCTCTTACCTCAAAAAGTAACATCAAATGGTCACCTGTAGATTCATAGAATTCATAAAAGAACTTAAAAAAAGACTCTTAAAATCAAATGACAGGGGCAGCTAGGTGGAGTAGTGGATAGAGCACCAACCCTGAAGGCAGGAGAACTTGAGTTCAAATTCAGCCTCACACACTTAACAGTTATTATTTGTATGACTCTGGGCAAATCACTTAATCCCAATTGCTTCACCAAAAAAAAAGATTTTTAAAAACCAAATGAGAAAGACTTAGTAAAAACTTTAAAATATAATATGAAAAATCCAAGAAAAACAAAAAGATTATGAAAAGAAAGTCAACCAACAAGTAAAGGAGATCCAGAATCTTAAGGAAGAAATTGACTCCTTGAAAATTAAAATTAGGCAAGTGGAAGCCAGTAAAGTTATAAGAGACCAAAGGGCCTGAAATATTATATTTCAGATGGAAAAGAATGTGGGATCACAACCAAGAATTAATTACCCAGTGAGACTAAGCATCATCTTTCAGGGGAGAGGGTGGATCTTCAATAAAATAAAAAACTTTCAATCATTTCTATTGAAAAAAAAACAGAACTATATGGGAAATTTAATCTTCAAACACAGGATTCAAGAAAAGCATAGAAAGGTAAGCAGGGAGGAAAAAAATATGTATGAATGGATGGATGCAGATGTATGTATATTATTTAAAGGTTAGAGTATTTATATCCTAGATGAGAAAATGTGTAACTCTTGGGAACTGCATCTGTTATTGGGACAGTTAGAGGAGCCATACATAGATGGAGGGCATGGTTGTGAATGGACTCTGATGTGATGATATCAAAGAAAAAAGACATTAAGGGATGAAAAAAGGATTATACTGGGAGAAGAGGAAAGGGAAGGTGAAATGTAACAAATTAGATCATATGAAGAGGCACAAAAGGCCTATTACAATAGAGGGGAAAGAAGGGAAGAGGATGTTTGAAACTTAATCTCATTAATTTTATCTCAGAGAGGGAATAATTTAATCTTTCAGCTGGATTTAAAAATTAATCTTACCCTATAAAGAAGTAGAAGGAGAAAGGGGAAAGAAAAGAAAGGGACTGGATATAAGGGAGGGCAGAAAAACTAGGAGAAAGGGGTAAATGAAGGGAGGAAGGGTGATTGAAGGTAGAACAGGTAGAAGGTGGGGTGGATTAAAAACAAAACACTACTAAGGAGGGACAGGGTGGAAAGAGAAAAAAAAGTATATACAGGGTAGAAAATAGGATGGAAGGAAATACAAAGCTGATAATTATAACTGTGAATGTGAATGGGATGAACTCTCCCATAAAATGGACATGAATAAAAGAGTGGATTAAAAAACAGAATCCTATAATATTTTGTTTACAAGAAACATATGTGAAACACAGAAATACATATAAAGTAAGGGAAAAGGTTGGATCAGTATTTGTGATGCTTCAGCTAAAGCAAAAAAAGTAAGGGGTGACAATTCTGATCTCAGATAAAACAAAGGTAAAAATAGATCTATTTAAAAGGGATAAGGGAGAAATATATGGCAAACATAAAAGACTAATTACAAGGGGCTCAATAAGGGAAAATATGTTTTATACCTGGAAATATAAAACATATGTTCAACATTGTCATTAGCAACTGTGTAGTTTGAAAGGAAGATTAGGGTAGAACCTGGTATGATATGATTCAAAAAAGCAAAACTGCATAGGAAAAGATAAAAAGAGTAATTATACAAATGAGGTATGAAAAGAAAGAACTGACACAGAGGAATTAGATGGGGGAGAAGGGTTGGTAGTTCTAGAACCCTACTCTGATCAAGAATGAGTTATAGAAGAAGCAATACATATATATCCAGAAGGGTATAAAAATCTTCTAAATTCAAAAAGAAATAAAAGGGAAAGGAGATAGGGAGGGGGAAAGGATAAGGGAGAGATTTTTAAAGGGAACCCTAATCACATAAGATAGGGTTAAAGAAACAACAACATACATATTCAGAAGAGAATTATATATATATATATGTATATATACATTAAAGCTTTTTATTTTCAAAACATATGCACAGATAATTTTTCACCATTGATCCTTACAAAATCTTGTGTTCCAATTTTTCCCCCACTTCCCTTCATCCCCTCCTTTAGATGGCAAATAATCCAATATATGTTAAACATGGCAAAATATATTAAATCTAATATATGCATAAATATTTATACAATTATCTTGTTGCACAAGAAAAATCTGATCAAAAAAGAAAAAAAATGAGAAAAAATAAAATGTGAGCAAACAACAAAAAGAATGAAAATGCTATGTTTTATTGTCCATACTCAATTCCCACAATCCTCTCTCTGGATATAGATGGCTCTCTTCATCACAAAATCATGGAAACTAACCTCAATCATCTCATTCTTGAAAAGAGCCATGTACATCAGAATTGATCATCATATAATCTTGTTATTGCCATGTACAATAATCTCCTAGTTCTGTTTATTTCACTTAGCATCAGTTCATGTAAGTCTCCCCAGCCTCTCTGAGACTATTCTGCTCATTGTTATAAAATTAAAATATTCCATAACATTCATATATCATAACATTCAATCAGTCTCCAACTAAAGGGCATCCATTAAATTTCCAGTTTCTTGCCAGTACAAAAAGGGCTGCCACAAACATTCTTGCACATGTGGGTCCCTTTCCCTCCTTTAAGATCTCTTTGGGATATAAGCCCAGTAGAAACACTGTTATATCAAAGCATATCCGCATTTTGATAGCCCTTTGGGCATAGTTCCAAATTGCACTCCAGAATGGTTGGATTAGTTCTCAACTCCATCAACAATATATTAGTGTCTCTTTTCCCACATCTCTTCCAACATTTGTCATTATCTTTTCCTGTTATCTTCATCAATCTGAGAAGTACATAGTGGTATCTGAGAGTTGTCTTAATTTGCATTTCTCTGATTAATAGTAATTTAGAGCACATTTTCATAAGCCTAGAAATGGGCTTTTTTCTTCATCTGAAAATTGTCTGTTCATATCCTTTGATCATTTATCAACTGGAGAATGTCTTGAATTCTTACAAATTTGAGTCAGTTCTCTATGTATTTTAGAAATGAGGCCTTTATCAAAACCCTTGAAAGTAAAAATGTTTCCCAATTTATTGCTTCAGAAGAGAATAAATTTATAAAGAAATAATAAAGGGAGGGAATAGGAGAAGGGTGGGATATAGAAGATTATGTACATTAATGGGAATGGAATAAGGTATGTGTGTGTATATATATGTATATATATACACACACACACGTGTGTCTGTGTGTGTGTGTGTGTATTACTGAGGCAATTGGGTTAAGTGACTTGCCTAGAGTCACACACCTAGGAAGTTTTAAGTGTCTAAGACCAAATTTGAACTCAGGTCCTCCTGACTTCAGAACTGGTGCTCTATCCACTGTGCCACCTAACTGCTCCTTAAGGTATGTATATTAATGGGAATGGGATAAAGAGGGAATGACCCATACTTATAAGGCTATAAAAATCTTCTAAATTCAGACAGAAACAAGAGTGTAAGGGGACAGTGTAGGGGGAGAAGATAACAGAGGGATCCTTGGAGATGGAATAGGTTAATTAGTAGGAAGGCAAGGTAGCAGGTATAAGTTAAGCTGAGTAGTGAAGAGAGATAGAAAATAAGAGGTACACACAAATAAAATAAAGATAGGAATAGAATTTAATATGTAAAATAAAAGCAGGAGTAGTAATTGTGACATCAGTTAAAGCTAAAACAGATGTAATCAAAAAAGAAAAATAAGAAATTATCTGTCAGCCATACTAATTAACATTGTTTTAGAGTATTTAAAATACTAGATACTATAAAGCTGGAAAACTCAGATGGTGTAGGAAATGATGAGTTGATAGACTTAGAAAAGTATGGAAAGTCTTGGAGTTATCAAGGAAGATGTTTTCTACCTTCACAGAGGACCAACAAGCAGAGTGTGGTCTTACATAGATGCATATGAATGTGTTTGGGTAGGTAAGCATATCTATGTATATGTATGTGTAAGCATGTGTTTGCATGTGTATGTGTGTATATACACACACACATATATGCACTTAAAAAAGAATAAAGTAAAAAGTGCTCAACAGAGAACAAAAGAAAACCTACAAGGAAGCAAAGAAGGACAACTCTGAACATAATGTGCAGTATTTATTATATAGGCTTTCTTGAAAATGAACTTTATTGCTTTATATTTTGAATCATCTTATGTTCTCCTGCTTACATGGCAATGTTTTTTTTTCTTTTCCTATTTTGTACATAAGTTTAAAATTTCCAGAAAAATTTAAAAAAAATAAAAGAGAATTATGCCTTTGCATAAATACTTCCCCTCCCAAACTATCCTCTAACCCTAAGGCAACTTTAGGATATTACAAAGGCACTGAATCTCAGTTCAACAGAGTTATACCTAATGGGAATTACTGAGTATGTCATGAAAGGAGAATGGACTTTCATTAGCTAGAGTCAATGATTTTACCCTTTGACCACATAATTTTCCTCAGTTTGAGCTCGCTCTCTCCAGGAACCTTGCATGTGCAGGAGATATTTCTGTAACAATTGTACATGCTATGCCTACTTAGAAAATGTCATTTCTAAAAGGTAGCTAATTTTTTTCAGATAATCAATGGGGAGAACACTGGGTGGGGAAATTGTGAACAACAGGACAAGAAATCCCAACTACTTAGGATAACTCTAAAACATTAAGAGGAGAAATAATCAACTATACTCTGGTGTCCTAGTCTGCCAATATGAATAGGATTTAGAAAATTGTCCTGTAGGTTATATTATATATCATCAAGAAACATGTTCAACCAAATGTTTAGGAAGTGGGATGAAGCAGAAAAATATGATTATGATTTTCTGACTTTGTACTTAAACATAAGCTCTTTGAGGACAAGAACTGTTTTCATTTACTTTATTTAAAAATCCTACTGCAACAAAGAAACTTCTCAAATGTTTTAACAGTAGTACAATGTAATGATTACACATGCCAATTCCATGAGGTAATGTAATGATATTATTACCATGTTTTTCCTAGTTCCAAACTTTTTTGGACTCAAAATTTAACAGAATAGTTGTAGAGATCCAAATAAACAACGATTTCTTCTGAGTATGTAACAAAATGACACAGAGAAAAATAATGTGTTGAAAGAGACCCAAGATAGAATTGGTAATGACCTAACAGCAGATAAATTGGAGCAGAGGTCATCAGTATCCCAGTTTTTACTAAATTTAGGATGACTGGCCAAGTAAAGGAAATAGTTTTCAAGAAAATGTAAGACATAGGCCAAGAGGTTAGGTGATGGAAAATAAAACATAGTTATGAAACATAAAATTACAGTATAGGAATTGTAGGATGACTGGATGCCTTTCATATTTTTAAATGCCCGTCAACAGACTATCTCTAAGTATATTTATTATTCATGGCTTTTATCTCTGGATAAAACCAATAAGACATCTTTTTTGTTAAATCACAGAGATATACAAATTACCTTGACCCAAGAAATTTCTCCATCTGAACCTAGTATTATTTTTATTTTCCTACTGTCATTTAGTTGTTTGGTTATTTTCTTTAGAGTCCAAGGGCCAAGCTAGAAGTTTTGTAGTTACTTCTAAGGTGAAAGAGCCTGAAGCAATTAAATATTTTTTTAAAGATTTGTTATAAAGGCAAAAAATTCCACACATGGGATTCATTTTTGGATTCAAGAAGTGGCTCAGACATTGCTATAGTTATTGGAAAAGATCTCAAATTGTTCTCTTCATGTCCCATTCTGGAAAATGAGGGAGGGATGCATATAAGTGAATCTTAATTAATCTTTGTCCCTATACCCTCACCTATGATCTATTATTTACTATTTGGGTCATAGGAATAAAGGTGTTAGTGCAAGTTAGTGGCTTGATCTAAGTCTTAGTTTTGATTTCATCCAAATGTTTTCCTTTTCAATAGTTTTTCCCCACACCACCTATTCACTTATGTCAGTGTTCCTAACTCATTCAAGCTAGTCTATTTACTTTTCCCTATATGTGACATTACCTTTTCTATTTCTATCTTTTTGCACAGGTTTTTTCTCCATGGCTCATCTCTGCTTCTTAGGATCTTTAGTTTCCTTCAGAGTATGCTCAAACACCATCACTCAATCACAGAAGAACCATCACAGAAGACTTTTCTTCCCGCCTTCAATTGTTATATATTCTTTTATTGCTATGTATTGGGTTGTTGTTGTTGTTGTTTTTTGTATTTACTTATCTGTATATTCTGTATCTATATTATCTGTATGATTCAGGCCATGGACTATCTTTATCTTTATCACCTAGCAACAATCCAAGCACAGAATGGGCACTTAATAAAGGCTAATTGAGAGAATGAATCATTCTTCTGCTCTAGGAAAACTGATCTACATAGACTAGATAAAATCAGTTGATTAATTTGCAGTAATCCAGGTAAGGAGTAAAGCTGCTTGAAGTGGGGTAGTAGTAATAGAAGCATAAAGGGAATGGATGTATGCAAGAGACATTGAAGTAGTAGAAATACAAGGATTTGGCGCATTACTGGTTTAGAAGTGAATGAAAATTAGAAATGATGGTGTGGTCAGAGATGACATCAAAAATGAAGAAAATTTCTGTCACTTCCAAAAACTTTCTAATATGGGAAATGGCAAGTTTCAACCTGGTTTTTAGGAATATCAATTTGACAGAATCAATAAATACTGCTTCTTTTCAGAAAAGATCATCATTTCCTTGAAATGTAAAGAATTACCACCTCAAATCCAGTAATAAAAGAAAAAATTTACAGATGCTATAATTTAGCCTATATTCTTGATTTTATGTAAAAAAAATGTTACCTTTATTGTTCCACAGACAGACAATATAGCATTTTGGAAAAGATGATGTACTTGAATCAGGGACTCCTAGGTTCAAAACTCACTTCTGACCTTTACTACTGATGATACCATCAATCAATCAATCACTCAATAGGTATTGATTAACCACTTACTATGTTATAGAAATTGTGTGAGGCTCCAGGAATACAAAGACAAAATGACACAGTTCTTCATTTACATTTGATTTTAGGAAATAGCATATGCCCATTGTAATAGAAACAAAATATATACAAAGTACAGTTGTGCCTTGTATAAACAAAATTATTTAGGGGGAGGGTGAAAGGGAGCCAGAGAAATAAAGCTATTTTAACAGCTAAGAGGGTAATGAGAGATATCATGAAGGAAATAACTGGAGTTGATCTTTAAAGGAAGTTATGGATTCCAAGAAATGAAAAAAAGGAGAGGTTGAGTAAAATAGCTGGAGGACAGTTGGAGATGGAATATTGTGTAGGAGAGATCTTGAGTCAATTTGGCTGAATTGAAGAGCAAGTAAAGTGGTGAAATGTGTATTAAATTTGGAGAATTAAGCTAAACGCAGGTGACAAAGTCATGGATAATTCATTTAACTTGAGATTCAAACCCTAAGATTTTATCTACATTATTAATTATGATTTCTATGATCTACATCAGTGAAGGGAACTCCCTGATCAATGAAATCACAGGCCTTTGGTGTATTAGCTTGTCCCAAGGAGGAAGACATTATTGAGTGCATAAAAATAAACTGACTAGGAAGTCTCCCTCAATAAGCTTAAACGTGTACATCATTTAAGTGGCTGTTGCTATTCAGTCATTTTTCAGTTGTCTGGTTTTTTGTACCTCATTTGGATAAAAATACTGGAGTATTTTGCTTCTTTCTTCCCAGCTCATTTTGCAGATGAAGAAACTGAGGCAAATGGGAGTGAGTGATTTACCCAGGGTCCAAGAATCTAAGTCCAAATTTGAACTTCTAGGTCCTCGACTCCAGGACCAGTTCTCCATATGTTTTCCCATCAAATTTCCCTTTCATTTAAATTAATAAATTTAATGTAAACTCTAACACTGAATTAAGAATAGAGAAATAACTGGCATCCTGATGATCTTGAGTCCAAAAAGGAACTTAGAACCCTACTCATGATATTCTGATATTGATTTAACAGTCTAAGAGCTGCAAGCTTATAAAAGAAATGCAATTTGATAAGCAAAGTATAAATGTGATATCCCCTACAGTGGCAACACCCAGATCATATTTGGGAGCCTGAATTTTGAAGGGAAACATAAGACAACCCCTGAACCTGTGTTTTCCTGTGTTTTCATAAGAAGTATATAGTCAGGCCCATAACATCAGCCTGTTCTGATTATGCTGTGACTCTAGTTGCTAAAAGACATTGAAAGTTGGAATACAGCCTCTGGTTAAACAGGGGTAACATCTCAATTCTCAGCAAGTGTCTTTGGCAATCAGGACTTTAGATATTGAGGAATTTCAGCTTAATCTCCTAGCTCATTTTCTTCAGACTCTTCTTCCTGATTTGCAGGGAGAAATACAAGAGTATAGCAGAAGAAATGGCATAGCTTTTGATTGTCATGGAGTAAGTGAACTTCTAAAAACAAAACAAAATAAAAAATTAAATTCCTGAAGTCATGAGAGAATGCCCTCATCAACTATATCTTTCAAACCAAATGACTTTTTATTTTCCAATCACTTAGAGTGAAGACAAAATCAGTCCTTTCCCAAAATTTCCTTGAGAAAATCCTATTTAAGTTTAAGAGGGAGAAAAAATGATAAAAGAATGAAGAGAGTAAAAAAATTATAGGACAGTTAAATAAATGTGGTGGCAGAGACACCAACACACACACACACTCACCTGAGAGCCAGGGGTGGAACCAAGATGGCAGAGTGAAGCCAGGAAGCTGCTGAAGCTTTCCCAGTTTCCCTTGAAAACCACATGAAATCAAGCCTCTGAATAGAGTGTGATGGAATGAAGCCATTCTCCAGCTCAAGATAGACTGGAGAGACTTCAAGAAAGATCAGTCTCATTATGGGGAAATGGGTGTTCAGCTTAACTCAAACAATGCTCAGGAAAACCAGTGAAAGGGTCTTATTCAGAGTAAATCAGCAACTGAGACCCTCAGTTCCAGTTTAATAGCAGAGAATATTACTGTGGCTGCTCAGCCCCAGAAATTAGACTATTGCCTGCAGAGAGAAGGTAGCAGTACCTACTGTGAGCAAGACACCAAACACAAGGGAATCTTGTGCTCAAAGCCAAGGCTCAGAGAGGTATAAGCAACTTGGAACAGCACCTTCTATACCCCAGGAGCAGAGCTTGACATTAAAAGTGACAAAATAGGTTGGGGGAAGAAAGAAAAAATAAGCAAGAAACAGAAAAGAACCTTAACCATAGAAAGCCACTATAATGACAGGGAAGACCAAAACACCAACTCAGATGAGGACAAAATGTCCACAGGGGACATCCCAAAGATTGACATGAATTGGTGTCAAGCCCAAAGAAACTCCTTGAAAGTGCTCATAAAAGATTTTAAAAGAGAGGTAAAAGAAAAATTGGAGAAAGAAATGAGAGGTATGCAAAAGAGAGTCAACAGTTTAAAAAAGGAAGGAAAAAATTGACTGAAGAAAACAATTCCTTAAAAAACACAATTGGCCAAACAAAAAAAAATCACTGAAGAAAAAAATACTTTGAAAAGTAGAATTAACCAAATGAAAAAGAAGATACAAAAGAAAATCTTATATTAAAAATTAGAACCAGGCAAATGGAAGTTAGTGACTCTGTGAAACATCAAGAATCAGTCAAATTAGCTAAAAAGAATGAAAAAATTAAAGAAAATGTGAAAATAGCTGATCTGGAAAATAAATCCAGGAGAGATAATTTAAAATTGTCTCTTGAATCTTCTTGAAGGCCATCACCAAAAAAAAAGAGCCTGGATAGTATTCTTCAAGAGATCATCAAGGAAAACTTCTCTGATATTCTAGAACCAGAGGGGGAAATAGTCATTGAAAGAATCCATTGATCAACCTCCATAAAAAAGATCCCACAGGGAAAACCCCAAGAAACATTGTTTAAAAACTCCAGAACTATAATCTCAAGGAAAAAAATACTGCACACTTCCAGAAAAAAACCAATTCAAATATCTAGGAGCAACAGTTAGAATTGCCCAGGATATGGCAGCTTCTACAATAAAGGAGAGACAAAGAATAGGGGATATCAATCAAAATCAACTACCCAGTGAGACTGAACATCATTTTTCAGGAGAGGAAGTGAATCTTCAATGAAGTAAGGAGTTTTCAATCATTTCTTGAACTAAACAGAACTAAAAAGAAAATTTGATCTTCAAGCATAGTTCTCAAGAAAAGCATAGAAAGGTAAACAGGAAAAAAAAGATATTATTTGAAGGCTAAACCATTTATATCCCTAGATGGAAAATGATTCTTGCAACCCTTGAAAACTATATCTTTTAATGGAGCAGTTAAAGAGGACATACATGAGGGAGGGTATGGGTGTGAATTGAATCTGATGTGATGATATCAAAAAAAAGACATTAAGGGATGGAAAAAGGATTGTCCTGGGAGAAGAGGAAAAGGGAGGTAAAGTGGGATAAATTATATTACATAAAGAGTCACAATAGACAATACAATAGAAGGAAAGAAGCGAATGGGGTGAACATTGTCTAAAGCTTAATCTCATCCGTTTTGGATCAAAGAGGAAATAACATATTCATTCAGTGGCTATAGAAATTTATAGAAATTTATTTGGACTGGAAATGGGCTTAAAATCATCAGAAATGTTATTTCGTTCAATGTGAGTACCTTGGCCCATTCTGAGGCTTCATTTTAAACTTCAAAATAGCTGTATTTAAGAGGACTCATCTGAATTTAGTTCCCCCCTTTTTTTGATTAAGCTTTTATAGCTTCACATGAATTTATTAAAGGAATATATATACATATAATACATATATGTGCCATACTTAATATTTCTGTTTTCAGCTTCTGAACAAAGAATGTTGTAAGTGTAACAAAAATTATTTACTGTTATTAAAACTGCAGACTTTTTTATAAATTTTTTCTTTTTTCTTTTTTATTAAAGCTTTTTGTTTACAGAATATATGAGTAATTTTTCAACATTGACCTTTGTAAAACTTTCTGTTCCAATTTTTTCCCTCCTTTCCCCCACTCTTCCCCCTAGATGGCAGGTAGTCTAATACATGTTAAATATGTTAAAATATATGATAAATTCAATATATTTATACATATCTATACAGTTTTCTTGCAGCATATAAATTTATAGAGTTTAGAATGCAATAGGATTTTTTTATCACAATAATTTTTTGCAGTTAAGGATGTCTCACTTTATTTAAAAATAGAGCTATGAATGAACATTTTGTTGAAAATCAAAATATGGAATTATCTATATCTGAAAGTGTATGTGCTACATATTTTTGTTTTGAATTGTATTATAATATAATACCAATCACCTGTTGTGTAATTATCCATACTTTTGGGAATATTTGAAGTTTTGTTTAAAGTTATTTTGTTTTATTTTTGTTGTTCTTTTATTTCTTTGGGGCCCTGATTTTCTAATTTCTTATCTTACTTTTTAGATAATATTTTCCTCTCTTCTTTGTTCTCTGTGTTCTTCTGTTTTCTTCTCATAGGATCCAGCTGAACAGGAATTTAGAGATCATTTAATCCAACTCCCTCCTTTTATACATGAGCTATATATGAGGAGTAGATAAAGAAACATCAAATGAAAATGTGCAACCCATTAATACAAAGTCAGGGAGTTTTCACTGGGATGGAATTATAGGAAGGGAAAACTTCTTATTAGAGATGAATCTTGAGTCAGAACTTAAAGGACTTGACCAAATGAAGATATTGTCTAGATATGTTAAAAACAAACAAACAAATAAATGAATGAATGAAACAATTTATCATTATCAATAAATCTTCAAGAAACATTTATTTAATAAAATTTGTTTTTTTAACTGATTAAGGAACTGTTTTTGTATGGGGTACACATGCAGCTCTTAAGGACCTTCTCATGAGATGGCTAGTGAGTGTGCAAAGCACAAGGATGGAAAACAAACTTCTGTTCTTTTTTTTTTTTTGGTGAGTCAATTGGAATTAAGTGACTTGTCAGGATCACATAGCTAAGCTAGTAAGTGCTAAGTGTCTGAGATTGGATTTGAACTCAGGTCCTCCTGACTTGGGGGCTGCTACTCTATCCACTGCACCATCTAGCAGTCCCTCTTTTATTCCTTCTTTTCCCTCATTTCTAAAAAGATTATAAATTTGGAGTTAGAAGGGTCCTCAGAAGTCATCTAAGCTAACCTTCTCATTTTACAGATGAGGAAACTTTGGATCTAGGAAGGTTGAACTCATCTTCTTGACTTGCAGACCCAATGTTCTATACAATGGACCACCTAGTTACTATGGTAAAAAGAATTTATATTTGATCCTGAAGGAGATAGTTAACTCATGTAGTTACTAAGAAGAGGGATGACATGGTAAGACCAGTGCTTCTCTTTCCTACCTCTGTGCCTTTTTGCAGGTTATCCCCCATTTCTAGACTACATTGCCACTTCCTCCTCTTAAAATACTTCTTTCAAAAAAATCTTCTTTAAAAAGCTTCCTTCTAGGATCAGCCCATGCGCATCTCTTATAACAAACCCTTCCAGATCCCTTTAGTTACTGATACTTTTTCCTTGTAGTTACTTATCTTAGCATATAAAAAGTATCCTTTCCCTTTTCTTCCCAAACTAGAATATAAACTCATTGAGAGAAGAAGCATTTTTTTTTCTCTTTGGAGCTCCAAGGTATAGAATAGTGTTTCTCACATAGTAGGTGTTTAATAAATTTCTGTTGTGTAGTATGGTATGGTATAATACAAATTGGATTGGAATGTCTTTATCCCAATTTGGGTTTCTTTCAAGGCATTATCTGTCATACTTTCTTTTACTAAATATAACTATAGAAATTATTCCTTCTTATAAGACAATAGGAGAAAATTAAATCCCAAGAAGAAGCATCATTGTTAATGTACAGTTATGTTCCAAGAAGTGACTTCATAGTGTTCCATATTAATTCCCACTCACATTTCCATTACACATTTTGCTTTACTTACAAGTCAAAACAGAAGGCATTTTTCCATTTGCCAGGACTGCCAACTCAAGATGGCTGAGTTGGTAAAACAGGCTACACTTGTTATGCAGAGGCACATGGTTGCTGATGATAAGTGATAGTGGAAAGAACATGACTGGAAAATATGAGTCATGTGACGATACTTAAGGAAGAATTTGGTAACTTTAAGTCTTTCCCCAGTTATAGTGGTACTATTAGAATTAAATTATCTATCAATATAATCTTCCAATGAATTTTCATCTTAAAATAGTTCACAAATTTTAATTTTTTAATCCTAGGAAGTAGAATGAGATTGTGGCTGGCCTTGAAATCAGGAAACCTTGGGTTCAAATCCTGCCTCAGACACCTATTAGCTGTATGATTAGACAATTTATTTAAACTCCTTTTACATTCTGTGTTTTCATATCTTGGAAAGTGAATCCAAATCAATATATCTAGTTCTAGTCTCTTTTGAGTTTCAGTCTTATATCACCAAATGAATATCCTTAAACTTATCACATCTAAATAAAAAAAATATATCTTTTCCCAAAAAGCCATCCCTAACCTCAACTTTCCTTTTTATTTTAATGGCACCATCATCCTAGTGAACCCAGGTTTACCATCTTGAAGTAATCTTGAACTGCTCATTCTTTCTCTCTTTTCTTTTCCTGTATCTAATTGTTGCCAAGGTTTGTCAATTCTACCTCAATTCATCTCTCACATCTATCAGCTTCTCTCCACTTATATAGCTGCTATCTTTATTCAGACCCTCATTATTTCCCATCTGGATTATTATAGAATTCTACTTAGTCTCTCTGGCTCAAATATCTCCCATCTATCCTCCACACAGTTTCCAAAATTACATTCTCAAAGATCAGGTAAGACCATATCACTACCCTACTCAAAAATGTTAGTGACTCCCTATGTCTATAGGGTAAAATAATTGCCATTTAAAGCCTTTCATTATGTGTTTCCTACCTTTTCATGTTTGTTGCACAATATTTTCCTTCATATGCCCTATAATATAGGCAAAAATGACTTTTTTGCTTTTTCTCCCATATGACATTCCATTTTTATGCTTTGGTACAGGCTTTCAACCATGCCTGGAATATACAACTTTCTTACTCTGCTTCTCAGAATCTCTAATTTTCTTCAAACATCAAGTCAAGCTCCAACTCCAAAGCTTAACCTGATCATCCTGATACTACCCTATCCAAATTATCTGTGTATATATTGTATATATTTACTTATATGTGTATATTTTGTGTTTTCTTTTTGAATGCAAACTCCTTGAAAGTAATTTTTTTCATATTTGTATCCCTAACTACCATCACAGCATTTGACACATAATATTGTAGAAGCTTAATAAATATGTAGATTTACTAGCTTCTCAGTACTTCCTAACAGTTCTCTAAGATTATACTTAGTTATAAATAAGTTTCTGATCTGCATTAAGGGAGAGAGCCAGTAAATGTTTAACAACCAATTTCCTGGGAAAACCTATATGCATGATACAATTTTTTAAAATTCAATCTTCATTATTGAAATTTTCTTCTTAAATCTAGAAAATCAACAAAATATTAAATCAAGTATAGACAGAGCATTTACCTATTTCCCTGGTGTAAATGTTGACAAAGAAAATTTAACAATTAGCTCTCATGAGCTCCTGGAAAATTTCTATATTAAAGTTCCCTATAGCATAACTATGGAATAACAAGTATAGATCATCCTTCCTTAAATGCTTATAATATGCCTGAAAGGAAGTTAGAGGTTTTCTATTATTATAAAAACAAACTAGGAAAGCATGAACATATCTGGGAGAAAAACATAATTCTTGTGCTTTTTAATGTTAGGATCTGTCACCCTTATTAGTTTTCCTTTCATTTGAGAGGCTAGGGAGAATGAGCAGACTTTTCACCTAGTAATTAATGGGCATGGTAACTGATGATACTATAGAAAAATAAGGAAAGACTCAGAGAATGGAGCAGCAACTGGAAAGGAATGGAAGAATATAGAAGCTTTACCCTCACCTTACATAAGCATGTAATGATGGGGCAAGGGAGGACAAGATGGCACCAAATACCCCTAACTTTACTAAGGTTCTCTGTCTTCCTGGATTGGAATGAACTCATTCACTCCTCTTAACCTGCACTCACACTACTAGGTCAGAGTGATTTTCCAAAAGAAAAGGAAAGGAAGAGTATTCCCGGAACTACAACTCCTTCTCAGGGTTGCAATGACTCCCCTAATGTGGGTAACCTGTATATCTATGACTTACAGCAATAGTTCTTGAGACCCTATCATTGGCTGCCATTTAAACAAATGAGTTTTCATCATTAACTCATAATTATGAAACATAATGCAAAGAGTAATTATACCATATAGTAACAAAAGAGAACATAGCATAATATAAAGTAACATATAATATGACAAAACATAATTTCCTTGTAGTTTAATTGCTTATGCTTCTCACACACTTAGTCAGAAAGGGTTGGATGACTTTCAAAGTGATGGGTTTAGATGATCTTGAAGTCCAGTTCAAGGGCTCCATGATCTCCTTGATGCATTTGCTCCATCCAAGGACAACCCATCCTTACTTCCTCCTTCTATATGATTCTTGTTCATGATCTCCTATAAATTCCTCTTAGGAGAACTAGCCAACATATTGGAAGTCTACTTTTGGTATTTTAACATTGTATGAATACCAGTGTAGAACTTTTCATCATCTTCATTATCGTCATTATCATCATCATCATAGCAACAAATATTTATATAATATCTATTATATACAAGGCCCAGTGAATGCTTTAAAATTATTTCATTTGATCTTCATATGGTTCCTGAATTCATCATCTAATACCCCCCCACCCTGAATGTGGCCACTTGACCCACTTCCCACTTGATACTGCAAGAAGTTCAGCATAAGATGTCAATATGTCCTGTTTTACACCTTTCCATCCTCCACTCTCAAGACAAGTTTAACTGCAAAATCCTGGCATCAATGGACAAACAAGTATAATGTGAGATCTGTCCCAGGGCCCTAAGAATGGCATTATTTCCCCTTAACACTAAATACCCCATACCTAGTCTTTCCTGTCCTTCCCTGCCAATCATATATAAATGCTTTTCCCTACCTAAATGGTTTGACTCCACCAGAGCAGGAGAGCCATCTTCACTGAAGAAATCAATAAACCTTGCATGGGTTTAGAATTTCTGATCTGAGTAAATTATTGTTTATTATCATCTGTTTACATTCAGAACAGTTCTGGGAAGTAGGTACTATTATTATTTCTATTTTACAGATGAGGAAACAAGTAAAAAAAAAGATTAAGTGAGTTGTCCAAGGACACATAGCTAGTAAATATCTGAGGTTGGAGGGGGCGGAGCCAAGATGGCGAACTGCGGACAGCTTTCTCTGTGAACTCCTGGGACATTCCCTCAAACCCAGACAAAGTGAGCCTTCCAACTGGTTTTTGAGTGAGGGCCCCGCCAAGCATTTGGACTACAACGCACTTCTATCAAAGATCTACCTTGAAAGAACTCCGGAGAAGGTTAGCCTCAGGGGAAATCGGCCACTGGTCGCGGTCAGACTCCAGCCGGGGCGGAAGTCACGGCTGCGATACAGGGGCGGATTTTGGGCACCCAGGAAGCCCCTGGGAGACGCCTGGGCCACTTTGCTCTGCTTGCGGGCAGGTGCTTTGGCAGATCTGCCTTATTAAAGGGTGGATCGAGAGCAGTTGAAAACGTGGTCCTAGTGTGAATCTAGCCCGACCAGCCTCAGACCGGAAGTCAACTCGGCAAACTGCCCCAGGGCAAATACAAATTGTTGCAGTTTTCTCTGCTTTTGACCAATATCCCAACTTTAAATCATGAGCAAGAAGCAGAAGAGAGCTCTCACCATAGAAAGCTTTTACGGAGAGAACAGTCCCCAGATCCTGACATTATGAAAACTATCCCAGATGAAGCCACAAAGGCAGACTTAAGTTGGTCTCCCTTTCAGAAGGCTTACCTGGATGATTGCATTAAGAATCTCAAAAGAGAGCTAGAAGAAGAATGGGGAAATAAATTGAGATCAGGGCAACAGAAATATCAAAAACTGGAAAATAGGACTGGTGAATTGGAAAAAGAAAACAGTTCACTGAAAAACAAAATTGGTGAATTGGAAAAAATCACCAATTCACTGGAAAATAAAAATGGTGAACTGAAAATCAAAATTGGTGAATTGGAAAAAGACAACAATTCACTGAAAAACAAAATTGGTGAATTGGAAAAAGACAACAATTCACTGAAAAATAAAACTGGCAAAATGGAAAAAGAATGCATTGAATCAAGAAATTCAATTGGCCAGCTACAAAAGGAGCTAAAAAAGATAACTGAAGGAAATAATACTTTAAAAATTAAAATTGAACAAATAGAAGTAAATGACTCAATAAGACTTCAAGAATCAGTTAAACAAAAACAAAAAAATGAAAAAATAGAAGAAAATATGAAATATCTCCTAGGAAAAACAACTGACTTGGAAAACAGATCCAGGAGAGACAATTTAAGGATTATCGGACTCCCTGAAAGCCACGATGAAAAAAAGAACCTGGATGCTATCTTCCAGGAAATCATGAAAGAGAATTGCCCTGATGTTTTAGAATCAGAAGGCAAAATTGACATTGAAAGAATTCACTGATCACCTCCAGAAAGAGACCCCAAAATTAAAACCCCAAGGAATGTCATGGCCAAATTTCAGGACTATCGCACCAAGGAAAAGATATTGCAAGCAGCTAGAAAGAAACAGTTCAAATACTGAGGAACTGTCATTAGAATTACACAGGATCTGTCAGCTTCCACTTTAAAGGATTGAAGGGCCTGGAACCAGATGTTCCGAAAGGCAAAAGAACTTGGATTACAGCCAAGAATAAGTTATCCAGCTAGAATGAGCATCAGCTTCCAGGGAAGAAGATGGTCATTCAATGATACAGGAGAATTTCACCTATTTCTAATGAAAAGACCAGATCTGAACAAAAAATTTGACCTCCAAATACAGAACTCAAGAGAAGCATAAAAAGGTAAAAAGGAAAGAACTCTTGAGAACTATATTCCTACTATAGGTATCCTTTAAAGAATGGCAGTATAATTTGATTTTTCTTTGATAATAATGGAAAAGAAATTAGAG
>JAJPUD010001537.1:97213-205599 GCA_023553655.1 Myrmecobius fasciatus | reverse complement strand
GTTTCAAACCACCTCCAATTGTTCATTGAAGAAAGCCATATACACCCAGAGAGAGGGATGTGAAATGTGGACCACAACATAACATTCTCATATTCCTTGATTGATGTTTGCTTACATTGTGTTTCCTTTATCTGATATATC
Source organism: Myrmecobius fasciatus (assembly GCA_023553655.1). Classification (NCBI taxonomy): domain Eukaryota; kingdom Metazoa; phylum Chordata; class Mammalia; order Dasyuromorphia; family Myrmecobiidae; genus Myrmecobius; species Myrmecobius fasciatus. Next base: position 205,458 of record JAJPUD010001537.1, on the reverse strand, counting down.
GTTTGTGTAGACAAGATTTTTCTTGCACAACAATGACAAGTTTGGAAATATGTATACATATATTCGATTTGCCAATATTTTAACATAATTAACATGTAGTGGATATCCTGCCATCTAGGGGAGGGGTGGGGAGTTGGGGGAAAAATTTGTAACGGAAAGCTATGTAAGGGTTATTGTTGAAGAATTACCCACACATATGTTATGCAAATAAAATTTTAAAAAATTAAAAAAAAATATCTGAGGTTGGAGTTGAACTCAAGTCTTCTGATTCCAGGCTCAATGCTCTATCTACTAAGTTAACTATTCTCCCTCACTCTTACTACATGACTAGCTCACTATACTGATGAGAAATGTCCTTGCATAAAAGTCTTCTTCAATAATATATCAAATTCTGGTTAAATTCACTATGCATTTCTGTACTGTCCAGGAGGTGATTCATAATTGTGATTTTTGAAAGATGGTGTTCTATGATTCATCGTCACATAGTAGCACCAAAATCTTAGTATTGGAAGCATCAGATTTGTTTCAGTAAGCAATCAGAAATTTCTGAAACCATTGTGCAATTTCCCAAATGTTATGCAGCTTCCTATATAATTTTAGGACCAGTCTATTGATCTTAAGTTGTACCAATGAAGATGTATGTGCTATTTACCACATAGGATAACTCGTATAATCATAATTTAGCCAGTAGGAATCCTTTATCCATTTGTGTGTTTTTTCTTGTGTGGATTGTTAGGTGAATCAGTCTTTGAGTGTTATGAACAACTCTCTGTCATTCTAAGCTTAGGACATCACTATCCATAGGGAATTTCTTCCTGGATAGAAAGACATTTTTCATAGCTATATTAAGTACCTTTGCTGAACAATTTATCCTTGTTTTATGCCTCCTTTGTTACTGAAAAAATATGATTTTTGACCAAAGTTATTTCTATTAAAAATCTATTTTTGCCTATGCAAGAGGTCTAATTGGTGTCTGAGGGTGAAAGGAAGAAAAAAAGAAATCTGAATGATAATTTTGTTGCAGATTTGAAATAAATAGAAAGTTCTGCATAGTAGATTTGTAGTTTTATGTACAATCACTTTTTTGTTGTGTTATATTAAGGAAATGCTTATTTTATTCCATAAATTAAAAAAATTAAGATTGGTTGCTTCAATAAAGATGTTCTCTCCTGATTAAAAAAGAAAAAAAAAGTTTTATAAAGTCTAGGCATGCACAGTAGATACCTTGTTGGAAGAGAACCTTTAAAGTTACCTTTTTGCTTTGCCAAGACACTTTGGATGGAAGAGGAGGAAGGGAATCAAAAATAAACATAGATTGGAAATGGGAAGGTGTGCTCGAGTATAGCAAGCAATCTCTTTTTCTCATATTTTCATAAAGGACAATTTTGATAACTTCTGTAGATTATTTCTATAAATAGTTTTAGACATGAAAAAGGAACACCCATTCTTATTTTTAAAAAATACTAGAAAGCATAGAAATAAATTAAGTTTTCCTTAAAAATGATAAACATATCTAAAACCATCAGCAAGCTCATATGTAATGAGAATAAGCTAGAAACTTTCCCAATAAGATCAGGGATGAAATAAAAATGACCATTATCCCTATTATTATTCAATATTATACAAGATATGTTAGCTTAAGCAACAAGAAAAGAAAAAGAAATTAGAGGAATTAGAATAGGCAAAAAGGAAACAAAACTATCATTCTTTGCAGATGATATAGTGGTAGTAATTAGAAATGGCTCTTTCTCACCTTTTTCTTTTCTTTGTAGTAATATCTAGCTCTTGCCCTCTACACTAAACACATACACATACGGAGATATACATAGATACATACACACATACACACACACACACACACACACAAACAGAAGCAAAATCACATACACCATCATCTAGTATCAGTCTTTCCTCCCATTAGTTTGAAGTCTTGCAGTGTTTTCCAAATTATATTGCATGGAATATGGATTTCTTCTGGGTGTACTAGGTGTCTGGTCCAGCTTTCTTCCCTTTGTTTTCTTTACTCATATTTCTACTTTCCTGTAGACATCAGGGACTGAGTTGTTAGAGCTCAAACATGATTATTGAAATGTTTCATTCTGTTATTGTAATCTTTCCATTTTCATCTAAAAATGGAATTACCCAAATTATCTGGGTCTCATGCCAAGCTTTGTGCAGACTCAATTTCTTTTCCACTGTTCCTCACTATCTAAAACAGTCCTACTTTTTATCTTCCATAACTTTTTCTCCTTAAATCTTTGCAAATATGTTTAAGTACACAAACTCTGTTCAATGACATCAAATATGATCGTTTTAATTGGGAAAAGGAGGAATGTTTACTGTTACAAATGATTTGAAACAAGTTTATAATAATGAAAAATGATGGGGGCGGCTAGGTGGCGCAGTGGATAGAGCACCAGCCCTGAAGCCAGGAAGACCTGAGTTCAAATTTGGTCTCAGACACTTCCTAGCTGTGTGACCCTGGGCAAGTCACTTAACCCCAATTGCCTCAGCAAAAAGCAAAAAAAAAAAAAATGATGACTTTTGCAATTGTATCATGAATATATGCAGGGGATTTTAATATGAGATAGATTCAAAAAATAAGATAAAATATATTATTATGAGCACTCATATTTAATTCCACAAATTATTGTTGATTATTTTCTAGATAGAGTAATTTCTTCCCAAATGGACTTGCAAATGCTTTCAAGTAAAATATGTAGTAAAGGCGATCCTATACATAATGTCTGAAATGAAAGGTGGTAGTAGGCACTGATTCACTATATTTTCATTAAAAATGCTAAGGTGACAAACCTTGACCCCAATTTAGGAATCTTCAGAGTCTATAGGATAAAATCCTTGCTGAGCTAGTATATCTGAGCCAACAAAATAATCTTAATTATCTCAGTCTAATATAGGAGTTTTATTCAAGGTTAGATGAGCTAAGTAAGGAGTTTATACTTAGCACCTGATTGATTAGATCATTTATTAACAAGAATTACAAATAAGCACTTTGCCTTTGGCTCAAGGGTATATTTCCTGAAGCCAACTCCAACCAGTCTAAGAGAGCTGATTGTTAAATTTTTAGTGCAGCATTTATACATTGGAAATTGGCAAACACTACAAATCAGAGCTTAATTTATTTTCTTGATTGTCAACTCCATAATTAAGAAAGTGTTGGCAAAAATATTAATATGTACATGTATATATATAAAATTTAACAAATTTTAAAATGAGCTTTTTATACTTCTAGCCTTCAGATTTCCACAGGGCAGTAAGCAGTAGCAGTATTTCTGTCAAAAACCAGCAGACGTTCACAAAGTGATAGAATGCTCACCTTGTTGGCTGCCAGATATGACATTCAGTATTACATTTCAACCTGGAGGACACCACTGCTAGGAATTATTCTCTAGCCTTGATAGTCAGCTTGGAAACCAACTATGTGAAGTAATACCATTATAAAATCACAGAATTTCCAAGTTGGATTTGACAGATTTGGTCATTTAGCTTGACTCGAAGTTTATACAATGGGTTAACTAAATGTGGAAGGTTTTTTGTTCTGTTCTGGGGTTTGGTTTTGAGGTATTTTTTATTTTGTTGGCATTTTATCCTATACAATGTACTAACTAAATGAAGACTTTTTTTTTACAATTTCTAGTAGTCTGAATTAATAAGAGGTACACTATTCAACCAATAAATTTTGACCATTAAGCAGTAAATCTTTTAGTAACAAGAGTTTAAAAAAATAATATGTTAGATTGTTCTAATTATAACTATTTAATGAAGCATTTAAAATAAAGACATGTCTTTTCATATTCTAAAAACAAGCCAATTGGAATATAAAGTTTTAAGTCATGGGAGATAGAATTATAGTTCCTTGTACTTGAGACAATGTAGAGATTACATCACATACCATTTGCCTTTCAAGGGGCAATAGGGAACATTTAAGCACAAAAAATGCAATCAGTCAATCAACAGTTATTAAACACCTATTGTGTGCCAGATACTGAGCAAATCTGGGAAATATCAGGACAGGTAACCATGTTTAAGGTATAATGAGTTTCTAAAATAGAAATGGATTCTATTGGAAACAATGCTTAATAAATCACAGAAATTTGAAAAGGACTCCAGACTGCTACACATGCATCAAAACTACCACCCTCTGTAATGTGGTCAAAACCTGTCTTTTTGGTACCATTCTTCATTGTCATTTTAAAAACACTGTGTTCTAGTCTTTGTTTTCTTATTTGTATGTTTCAGGAAGTCATGATTCACACCTGGAACACACTCTATACACATCTCCACCCATTGAGATATTTTTTCTTTAAGATGTAATTGAGGTGCCCCTGACAAAATGATGCTTTCTCCAATTGCCCCTCCCCCTGAGCCTCCATTGAAAGTGATTTCTCCATAATCAATTTTTTAAAATTTTACTTTAATTGGATCTCTCTTTAATGTTTTAATGTCTTTTCCCCTTTTAGATTGTAAATTTCCTGATGATGAAAGTCAATTTTTTTTCACCATCAGCACTTATAATTATCTGTTACTGTTGAATTGATAGCAAATAGCAAATTACAAATTTGGGGAAAGAAAACATTAGAAATTAAAGCAATTAGGTAGTTTTATGTAGAAAATTCAGGGATTCTAAGAGGCAGAAGACTGAAGAGAGAGAGCGTTCATACTGCCATCTTTCAACCAATCCAATATAACATAGACAGACCTCTGCTAATGCCTCTAAACAATCCCTGCATCATAATTGTGTCTCTGACTTTCCTGGATTTGTCAACTTCCCCTCTCTTCCTTGCCCTATCCCCCTACTTTGCTACTTACTTTTATGTGGTGTATTCTGACATTAGAATATAAGTTTTTTGAAGGCAGAAACTATTTTTGTCTGTTTGTTTTTATCCTCATTGCTTAGTGACAAATAGTAAATGCTTAATAAACCTTGTTGGCAGAATTGTAGCCAGTATTTGCCCTTTCTAGCTGTCCCTACAATGGCAAGAATTTGGGAAAGAATCTTCTTGTGAAAGTGACATGTGAGTCTTCCTTTAGCTACATATTTACTTTACCTTTACCTACATATCTACAATGTACCCTAACATAAATTCCCCTACCATATTGGTCACTCTTCTCCAGACACATGCTGGTTTGTTGATAACCCTCATAAATCATGTTACCAAGAATGGAACACAATACAATTAGTTCCAATGATCAAAATCATTGGTCTTTTTTTAAATAACATTTTATTTTTCTCCAATTGTGTGAAAAAATTCTTACATTCATGTTTTTTTAAGTTTTGTTAAATGGCTGAATATTTACAAAAATGTAAACTGTCCAAATTAACTTAAAAATAGAATATTTAAATAACCCTATCTTACAAAAGTAATTGAACAAGCCATTGATGATATCCCTAAGAAAAGATCCCCAGAATAAGATGGATTCACAAGTGAATCAAATTTGCTTTCATCTTTAATAAATGGTAGAATCATATGTATACCAAATAATTATCAAATTTATACCAAATACATTTCTTTGTAATTTATTATCAGTAAAGGTTTGACTTGCATACCTATTTTACAAAGCCAGAAAGTGTCTGATGCCAAATTTGAACTCAGATCCTTCTGATTCCAGGGTCGATGCTCTATCCATTGTGTCATCTAGATGCCCCATATAATTATATTCTTACCAGTTAATTTCAATAATATGGCCAAAAAGATAATATATATTTACACTAGAACATAAACTAAAACATTCAAACATTTACACTTGATTTTCAATTATTGCATTTGGAGGTGGGGTGGGGAGAGAAAGATAATAAGAAATATACTCATTCCCTTATAAAAATGGGCACTATTATAACTCAACAATTAAAATTCAAAGAATAGCATTGATATTTTACACAAGTTCTAGTGATCATTTCCCTGTGCACTCAGGAATGCATCCCTCCCCCCATAAATAAGCCCCTCCATCTTCTAGACAATAGGAAAAAAGTGAAATGATGAATGCAGCCAGTTGAAAAACTGTTTCTACCTTGACACAAGTAAGCATTGTTCAGGTAAATGTTTTATAGGCTCTGTGTTGATACATGTCTATTGTATCAGAGAATTCAGTGACTGGGTCCTAAGCCAAAGGTGTACTAATCCAATATATATCAGCCATTACAAAGCATCACACATCCCCTTTCCCTTCTCTCCAAGTTTTTTTTTCTTCTTAAGCTTTCAAAAGTTGGCATGGTGCTTATGAAAAACAAGTCTGAAGCAGTACAGATCCTGAAGCTCATTATCTTTGAAAAGAAGCAATGACCTGTTCTATCAGGCAGGCATAAAGGTTCCCACTCAAGAACAAGGACTAGGAGAGAGAAGAGCACAAGAGGAAAAGATGGAAAGAATGAATGACTATAAGGGGTGGAAAGCTGAATGTAGAAAATGATAAATTTCAAAATTAAGGTTTTATTTGATGGGTTTTAGGGTATTCATGCTGAATATCTACATAGGATTACCAAACCATAACATATGCTAAAGTTGAGTTCTGTGTTACACATAAGTGAAAGGAGAATTTGGGCAAACATTTTAATTTATATAACTTTTTATAATTTTAAAGCACCTTCACATTCATCATTTAACTCCTCATCACAAGGATTCTATAAAATAGAATCATAGAGCTAGAAGAAACATTAGTGTTCATTTTATCTAATATTTTTATTTTATAGAAAAGGAAACTGAGTCTCAGAGAGGTAAGTGACTGTTTCAGATAATAAAGGTAGTAAATGACAGAGCTACGATTCAAATCCAAGTCCTATGTTTTTAATTATGAACTGAAAATAATTCTCTTTACACACTGTTTCCTTTTGATGGAAGGCTGGCCAATAGAGAATTACCTCCAGAAAAATGACCTCCAGATGGCTTCCCAGTTATGGCATCAGTCCCACACACATTGCAGTGATTTCTATGATTTAGTTTGCTGAGCATTTTTCCATAACACGAGTTTGGGTCCTATCATCATTGTAGAAAAGAAATTAGAAACGCTGTTTGTTTTGCAGAAAGGCATTGGAAATGAAAGCTCTCTTGTCACTCATGTAGACAGAAGGATGATGGTCCAAACAATATTTTGGCAATAGTCCCTGTGACTTGGGTAACCAGAAAGTAGAGTAAGCATCCATCACTATCATCACTTAACTAATATCTCTTCAAATCCTAGAGCCATGGGGATGTAGGATTAGAAATTGCCAATTGGTAAAGCAGTACAAGAAGCAATCCTTTCCCTCCTACAAGCCTTACTTCTAGAGTTGTTTTTGAATATCACCTGGAAATTCAGAAGACCTGTGGTCATGGACTCTCTTTAACACTAATTAATTATGTGGTCCTACACAAATCATTTGATTTCTTTGAGCCTCAATTTCCTCATCCATAAAATGGGAATATAAAAGTACTTGGGTTATTGTGAGGATCAAATAAAATATAGAAATTTGCAAACTTTAAGATCTATTTAAATGTGAGCTATTAGTCTCCTTCCCTTTTTGTACACTCATACTTCAGTTCTTTATCCCCCCACTAAAATGGAGAAAACAGTCCTAAAGCCATATGGTTAGAGAGAGATTAGACTGCTCATTCTATGTGGTTCCTATTAGAGGAGGAATAAGGTAGCCTATATAATCAGTGTTGCCCAGCATAGGTCAACTGACAAGTCCCGAGGGACCTTCTCTTGCGATCTTTTTTTCCCTTCCTCTTCTTTCTCTAATGTAGGGAACCTTTTTTTCTGCCAAGGGCCATTTGGATATTTATAACATCATTCACAGGTCATATACAATTATTAACAAAAAATATCAACCAATGGAAAGTTGTTGTACCTAAATTTCAATCCATCCTCTCCTAAGGTTGCCTTGACACAGCTATTCCCCACCCCTGCTCTAGTGGCCAAAGAAAATGACCCAAAGAAAGATAACTGGCACAAAGTATCAGTTTACTAGGAGAGAAGATTTGCTCAGAGGATTTTAGGCTAGGACCAAAAATCCCACTTTCTTTGAAAAATGAATAAATAAAGACAAAAAACAAAAACAAAATCATTTTGAAATGCAAATTGTAAATGGAATTCGTCAGATGTTTTAAGTTCCCAAGCAGTCAGTAGATTCACCAGGTAGGGTAGTAATCTCTCGGGCAGCTGAATTAAAGTGAAATGAAATATCCATAGGTTTTCTTTCTCTCTCCCACACTAAAACCCAAAACTCAGGAAATAGTTAAAATTATCTTATCTTTATGTAGTGAGCCATTGTTTAAAATATAAAATAACCAGTAGGCAAAAATGTTTGTTCAGCAAAGGAACCCTTAAAAATTAACCTTGCCAACAGTCATGGGTTGATTTGCCTAAGAAATCAAAATGCAATCACTCTCTGCTAAATTCTCTTTATAAATTGAGCTGCATAGCCAGGAAAGTAAAACTCTTTAGGGACTACCAAGATTTCTAAATCTCCTCTGAAGATAGTTGATCTGTTGCTGCCTGCTTGCTGCATGCTCACTGTTACCGAAACCACCGCACTTTCTAAACTCCATCTGTACTAAAATTCAGCCCTCCATCTCTGATCCAACTTTTCCTTGACCTTGGAAAAAATACAACTCCTAGGGTCTTTAGTAAGCAATATCTTTGCTGAGTTAATGCGTCCAGTTTTGCCGGAAGGGTTGTTATTAGAACATTAGTTCTTCATCTAGGGACATGTGAAGAAATGCATGCAGTTCTTTGACTAGAGAATTACTAATTTTTCTTTTTGTTATCTTTTTTTTGTTGGTTGTATAGTCCTGTATATCAGTATCTATGTGGCTATACAATGTGTCATATAGACTACACATAGTAAAAGAATAGTAAAAGGCTGTTCTCTTACCATCTTAAAGCTCATTGTGTGGTGAAAAAAATTGGAGGCAGAATTGGTTTTGGAACCATAAAACTTGAGTTACATTTCCAGCTCTTTTATTTACTACTCTAATAAGACTTGGTGGGTAGTTAAAGGGATTAAGAAGTAGAGATAGGATCTACATAAAAAAATTATACTCCATCCAAAAATTGGAGATAGGAAGCATGATAGTATTTGGGAGAAGATCAAGGAGGGAAAAACAGAAGCAATTTTATCAGTGGCATATGCTAGTGCCTGGAAAGAAAAAAGAAATAGATGTTTAGGAAACAGAAAAAAAACTGTACCTGGAACAGAGAAAAAGGTGAAATAATGATGAGTACTTCCATTATCTTGGCATATACTGAATCTCTCTGTCTGCCAAAATCAAATCAGCTATTCATTCTTGACTTGCCTTTATGAATCTTAGGGCTAAGTGCTCATTCCATCTTAAAATTTGTGGTAAAGGAGAAGAATTTCAGGCATTGTCTAATATGTATTCTAGATTTTTAGAAAACAGATTTTGAAAGGTTCAGAGGAAATATAGATATGATTCCATAGAGTCAAATGCTTCAGGGAAGCCAGTAGGATAGGAGATACATAAGCAAAATTCTAAAGACACAAAAAGAAACAATTCCAGCAAGGAGAGAAAATGAGATTTGTCTGAACAAATAGATATGGGTGCAAATTATGGTTTAAGAAGATACTTCTAAGTTAGGGAATATCCAGAGGAAGTCATATGACCTTGAATCTATGTTATATGAGTATATCAGTAAAAGGAAAAAAAGCATGTCTAACTTAGAAAAAAAGAAGATTCAGGTGGGACATGATAGCTGTCTTCAAATATTTCAAGGGTTGTCTTATGAAGGAGCAATTAATTGTGTTGTTTTGCCTCCAATAGCTTAAGCAAGAACAATGGGTGGAAGTTACAAAGAAGCCAATTTAGGTTTGATGTCTGAAAAAACTTCCTGCAGACTAAAGCTATCCAAAAGTGGAATGGGCTGTCTAGAGAGGTAGTAGGTTTCCTCTCCTTGCAGATCTTCAGGCAGAGGTTAGATGATTGTTAGTTGTATATGTTATTGAAGGAATTCTTTTCCTGTATGGGCCAGCCTAAATGGCTATGTTCCCTTTCAAGTCTCAATTCTGTGATTCTAAGATCCCGTGATTCTCCATTTTATGATTTCCCTTTCAATCTCAAAATGTGTTTGATATTTAAAAAAATACTCTGACCTTAAAAATAATCACTACCTTGGAATCCTGAGTAGTCATTAAAATTAGTTCAATAAACCAAAAATATAGCTACACTATTTATTGCAGTTATGTCTAAAGAGTAATATTAATTAAAACCTTGGGAGTTTAAGCAATTTCCAATTAATGGAGTATCTAAATTCATGTTAATAGCCAGTAGATGAAATTATAATCCTCCAATTCCCATACACACTAGAAGACCCTGTAGAGAAGGATGAAATAGTGGTATAAGTTCTCCATTAAGCTTTCAGGCAAATACTAGAAAAGTAAAATTATATGTGATTAGGGAAGGGAAAGGAGAAAGTAATAAGTATTTTTCACAATATTTTATTTTCCCCACAATTACATGTTAAAACAATTTTTAAAAAATTTTTAAAGTAAAGTTCCAAGTAACAAGCATTTCTATAGTGTTTACTATTTATCAGGCAGAGTGTTAATCACTTTTTATGATATTATCTCATTTGATCATATTTTAGTTGATAAGATTCAGTGTCTTTAATTTTTTCTTCTTTTTTTCTAGCTCTTACAACTTGAAAGATCTCATGATGGGGAAAACATGAACAAAAGAACAAGGAAAGAATATATTGATTTTTCAGGTAATATATGGCATGTTGTGTTCAATTCATACATTTGTCATATTTATCACAGCTTCATGGAAGTCTTGTTGTGATGTCTCATTGTGAGATAGAGATGAGTGTTCTTGAGAGTTATAAGAGTGATAAATAATTCCTATCAAAAAGGAAAAGTTTTAAGAGGTTCCTGATCATTCTATCATCCACAGATTAGATGAGCTATATTCAGATAAATTCATCATAAGTCAATGGCAGGGGGATTTTTTGGTCACAGCAGCTTCAGAGACTACTAAGTCACAGAGCAACTTTGACATCTCTTGGTAGAGAGATCAAATTCCAGATCCTTGGTGTAATAATTGTGTCACAGTTACTTTCAATCATAGGAATAAAGGTCTGATTTGGTATAAAGAAAAACTTTCTTACAATTAGGGCTAATCAAAATTGGAATGAGTTGCCTTTGAATGTAGTAAGATCTCTACATTGGAAATCTTTTAAACCAAGGCTAAACCATGACCATCTGTTGTATGTGTTGTAGAGACTCCTTTTATAGCCTGGATTGGACCACCTGGGTGCTATGATTCCTTCCAACTCTGAAGTTCTACTATTCTATGATTTAGAATTTTAAAAGACTAGTAATTATCAAATCTATTTTACAGATGAGGAAATTGAGATCCAGATGAGGAACCTAATGTCTAGAAAAGCTAAGTAACTTATTTAGTAATTAGCAGAGCTGGAATTTAAACAAGCACTCTTTCTATTCTCCTACTGAAATGTTGAATATTTGCACATCTTTGGGAATTTTTACACTTTTACTAGGTTGTCAGTCCTTTGACAGAGAGAATATGTCATACTCAAACTATGAAGGTTATTTTACTGGGGCCTTCCATGCTGCAGGAGCTGGCCATAAAATTTTTAATGAATAGTTGATTATAGGTAATGTCTCTTAACTATAATCAGCAGAAGTACATAAGTATTTACGTAACACCTGTTATGTTCCCCACAGTGTCAAAGTACTTTTTACAATTATCTTGTTTGATCAGAAGTAAACAAGCACACTGAATCCCTGACTTTAATCTCATTATTATGAAATAATGTAGGTATATTATTGGCTTCAAGTCAACTCTCTCTGTCCACTATGTCATGTTGTTTCTATAAATGTGAGTTTTTGGTGGTGATGGTGGTAGTAGTAGTAGTAGTAGTAGTAGTAGTAGTAGTAGTAGTAGTAGTAGTAGTAGTAGTAGTAGTAGCAGTAGTAGTAGTAGTAGTAGTAGTAGTAGTAGTAGTAGTAGTAGTAGTAGTAACATTTATTCATAAGAGAAGGTTAACCATAAAAGCAGGAAATTCAGAATTTAATTTCTGTCTCTGGTATATAATCTAGGCAGATCACTTAGATGATTCTTTAAAACTATAAGTTATAGAGAAAATGTGAATCTACATTAAGTGGAGCAGTGAATAGGGCAAGGGGCCTGGTCTCAGGAAAACTTCATGACTCAAATTAAGCTTCAGACACTTACTAATTGACTCTGAGCAAGTTATTTAATCCGGTTTGCCTCAATTTCCTTATCTGTCAAGTGAATTGGAGAAGGAAATGATAAATCATTCTAATATCTTTGCCACAAAAGCTCCAAATGGGGTCACCAAAAGTTGGACACAACTGAATAGCATCAACTCTACATTGGTAGAGAAAGTTTTCTTTACCTTGGAGATTCCTATACAAAGAAATCATACAACAATGCCTTTTTTAATTTTTCATTATTTGGGGGCAGAGCCAAGATGGCGAACTGCAGACAGCATTCTCTGTGAACTCCTGAGACCTTCCCTCAGACCCAGACAAATTGAGCCTCCAAACTGGTTTTGGAGTGAGAGCTCCATCAAACATTTGGACTACAACGCACTTCTATCAACAATCTACTTTGAAAAAACTCCGGAGAAGGTTAGCCTCAGGGGAATCGGCTGCTGGCCCAGATCAGACACCAGCGTGCCCGGGGTGAAAGTTGGGCTGTGACAGAGGCAGATTTTAGGCACCCAGGAAGCCCCTGGGAAACACCTGGGCCACTTTGCTCTGCTTGCAGGCAGGTGCTTTGGCAGATCTGCCTTTGGTAAAGGGTGGATTGAGAGCAGCTGAAAACGTGGTCCTAGTGCAGATCTAGCTGCCCAGCCTCAGACTAGAAGTCAACTCGGCAAACTGCCCCAGGGCAGATTGAAACTGCGGCAGAATCCCCTGCTGGTAACTGATACCTCAGCTGAAAACCATGAGTAAGAAGCAGAAGAGAGCTCTCATCATAGACAGCTTTTATGGAGAAAAAATAGAACAGTCCCCAGATCCTGAGATTCTGAAAACAATCCCAGATTAAGCCACAAAGGTGGACTTAAGCTGGTCTCCCTTTCAAAAGGCTTTCCTGGAAGATTGCATAAAGAATCTCAAAAGAGAGCTAGAAGAAGAATGGGGAAATAAATTGAGATCAGTGCAAAAGAGATATCAAAAACTGGAAAACAGGACTGGAGAATTGGAAAAAGAAAACAATTCACTGAAAAATAAAATTGGTGAATTGGAAAAAGAAAAAATTCACTAAAAAATAAAATTGGTGAATTGGAAAAAGACAACAATTCAGTGAAAACCAGAATTGGTGAATTGGAAAAAATCACCAATTCACTGGAAAATAAAAATGGTGAATTGGAAAAAATCACCAATTCACTGGAAAATAAAAATGGCTAATTGAAAAAAGACAACAATTCACTGAAAAACAAAATTGGTGAATTGGAAAAAGACAACAATTCACTGAAAAATAAAACTAGCAAAATGGAAAAAGAATGCATTGAATCAAGAAATTCAATTGGCCAGCTACAAAAGGAGCTAAAAAAGATAACTGAAGGAAATAATACTTTAAAAATTAAAATTGAACAAATAGAAGTAAATGACTCAATAAGACTTCAAGAATCATTCAAACAAAAACAAAAAAATGAAAAAATAGAAGAAAATGTGAAATATCTCCTAGGAAAAACAACTGACTTGGAAAACAGATCCAGGAGAGACAATCTAAGGATTATCGGACTCCCTGAAAGCCACGATGAAAAAAAGAACCTGGATGCTATCTTCCAGGAAATCATGAAAGAGAACTGCCCTGATGTTTTAGAATCAGAAGGCAAAATTGGCATTGAAAGAATTCACCGATCACCTCCTGAAAGAGACCCCAAAAGTAAAACCCCAAGGAGTATCGTGGCCAAATTTCAGGACTATTGCACCAAGTTAAGGATATTGCAAGCAGCTAGAAAGAAACAGTTCAAATACCGAGGGACTGTAATTAGAATTACACAAGATCTGTCAGCTTCCACATTAAAGGATTGATGGGCCTGGAATCAGATATTCCGAAAGGCAAAAGAACTTGGATTACAGCCAAGAGTAAGTTACCCAGCTAGAATGAGCATCATCTTCCAGGGAAGAAGATGGTCATTCAATGATACAGGAGAATTTCACCTATTTCTAATGAAAAGACCAGATCTGAACAAAAAATTTGACCTCCAAATACAGAACTCAAGAGAAGCATAAAAAGGTAAAAAGGAAAGAACTCTTGAGAACTATGTTTCTATTATATGTATCCTTAAAGAATGGGGATATATGTCGATTTTACTTTGATAATAATGGAAAAGAAATTAGAGGTGGAAGGGATATCATGCTAAAAAGAAAAGGGGGGGGAGGAGGCAAAATAAAGTAAAAATAAAGGAGGTAAAATAAGGCAAAATCTCATAAAGAGACATAGAAGATCTAATATAATTGAGGGAAAGAAGGGAGGGCGATGAGTATTGTGTAAACCTTACTCTCATGAGATTGAACTCTAAGAGAGTATATCAGACACATTTGGCTTCATAGAAAGGCCTGACCCTCCTTGTGGGAATGTGGGAGGGATAGGAGGAAAGAAAAGGATAGACTAATAGAAGGATTAGGGGAAAGGTATAAAGGGGAGGGACGGATTCCAAAGTGGGGAGGACTGTTAGTGGGAGGTGGTCATCAAAAATAAAGTAATGGGGAGAGGGGAAGGGAGAGAGGGAAAAGGGAAGAGAAAAAAAAGAGAAAATGAAATGGAGGAATATCTACAAAAATATAGATTGCCAACATTAACAGAAGAGGAAATAAATTATTTAAATAGCCCTATTTTGGAAAAAGAAATAGAACAAGCTATTAATCAACTCCCTAAGAAAAAATCTCCAGGGCCAGATGGATTTACATGTGAATTTTACCAAACATTCAAAGAACAATTAATCCCAATACTATATAAACTATTTGAAAAAATAGGGAAAGAAGGTGTACTACCAAATTCCTTCTATGACAAAGATATGGTGCTGATAGCTAAACCAGGTAGGGAGAAAACTGAGAAAGAAAACTATAGACCCATTTCCCTAATGAATATTGATGCAAAAATTTTAAATAAGATTTTAGCAACAAAATTACAGAAAGTCATCCCCAGGATAATACACCATGACCACGTAGGATTTATACCAGGAATGCAGGGCTGGTTCAATATTAGGAAAACTATCAGCATAATCAATAATATTAATAACCAAATTAATAAAAACCATATGATTATCTCAATAGATGCAGAAAAAGCCTTTGATAAAATCCAACACCCATTCCTATTAAAAACACTGGAGAGTATAGGAATAAATGGGCTTTTCCTTAAAATGATAAGTAGTATCTACTTAAAACCTTCAGCAAGCATCATATGTAATGGAGTCAAACTAGAACCATTCCCAATAAGATCAGGAGTGAAACAAGGCTGCCCACTGTCACCATTATTATTTAATATTGTCTTAGAAATGTTAGCTTTGTCAGTAAGAGAAGAAAAAGAGATTAAAGGAATTAGAGCAGGTAATGAGGAAACCAAATTATCACTCTTTGCAGATGACATGATGATATACCTAGAGAACCCTAAAGATTCAACTAAAAAACTACTAGAAACAATTCACAACTTTAGCAAAGTTGCAGGATACAAAATAAATCCACATAAATCATCAGCATTTCTATATATTACCAATAAAGTTCAGCAGCAAGAGATACAAAAAGAAATTCCATTCAAAATAACTGTTGATAGTATAAAATATTTGGGAATTTATCTGCCAAGGGATAGTCAGGAACTATATGAACTAAACTACAAAACACTTTCCATACAAATACAATCAGACCTAGTCAATTGGAAAAACTTAAAATGCTCATGGGTAGGCCAAGAGAATATAATAAAAATGACAATACTACCCAAACTAATTTACTTATTTAGTGCCATACCGATCAAACTCCCAAGAAATTATCTTACAGATCTAGAAAAAATAGTAGCAAAGTTCATTTGGAAGAACAAAAGGTCAAGAATTTCAAGGGGATTAATGAAAAGAAAGGCTGACAATGGTGGACTTGCTGTACCAGATCTAAAACTATATTACAAAGCAGCAGTCATCAAAACCATTTGGTACTGGCTAAGAAATAGAGTAGTCAATCAGTGGAATAGGATAGAATCACAAGACAAACTAGGCAATAACTATAGCAATTTAGTCTTTGAAAAACCCAAAGACCCCAGCTTTTGGGATAAGTACTCACTATTTGACAAAAACTGCTGGGAAAACTGGAAACTAGTGTGGAAGAAATTAGGGCTTGACCCACATCTAACACCACATACCAAGATAAGATCTAAATGGGTTCATGATCTGTATATAAAGAGTGATACTATAAGTAAATTAGAGGAACGTAATATAGTTTACCTCTCAGACCTATGGAGATGGAATAAATTTATGTCCAAAGAAGAACTGGAACTCTTAATTGAAAACCAGATAGATAACTTTGACTATATTCAGTTAAAAAGTTTTTGTACAAACAAAACCAATGCAGACAAGATTAGGAGGGAAGCAATAAATTGGGAAATCATCTTTACATTTAAGGGTTCTGATAAAGGTCTCATCTCTAAAATATATAGAGAATTGTCTCGTATTTATAAAAATTCAAGCCATTCTCCAATCGATAAATGGTCAAAGGATATAAACAGACAATTTTCAGAGGATGAAATTAAAACTATTTATAGTCATATGAAAAGATGCTCCAAATCACTATTGATCAGAGAAACGCAAATCAAGACAACCCTGAGGTACCACTACACACCTGTCAGATTGGCTAAAATGACAGGAAAAGTTAATGATGAATGTTGGAGGGGATGTGGGAGGGCTGGGACACTGATACATTGTTGGTGGAGCTGTGAACGGATACAGCCATTCTGGAGAGCAATTTGGAGCTATGCTCAAAAAGTTATCAAACTGTGCATACCCTTTGACCCAGCAGCATTTCTATTGGGCTTATATCCCAAAGAAATTATAAAGAAAGGAAAGGGCCCCACATGTGCAAGAATGTTTGTGGAAGCCCTTTTTGTAGTGGCTAGAAACTGGAAATTGAATGGATGCCCTTCCACTGGAGAATGGCTGAATAAATTATGGTATATGAATATTATGGAATATTATTGTTCTGTAAGAAATGACCAGCAAGACGATTTCAGAGAGGCTTGGAGAGACTTACATGAACTGATACTGAGTGAAATGAGCAGAACCAGGAGATCATTATACACGGCAACAACAGTACTATATGACGATCAATTCTGATGGACATGGCTCTCTTCAACAATGAAAGGTTTCAAACCACCTCCAATTGTTCACTGAAGAAAGCCATACACACCCAGAGAGAGGGATGTGAAATGCGGACCACAACATAACATTCTCATACTCCTTGATTGATGTTTGCTTACATTGTGTTTCCTTTATCTGATATGTCTTTCTTGTAGACACGATTTTTCTTGCACAACAATGATAAGTTTGGAAATATGTATACATATATTCGATTTGCCAATATTTTAACATAATTAACATGTAGTGGATATCCTGCCATCTAGGGGAGGGGTGGGGAGTTGGGGGGGGAAATTTGTAACAGAAAGCTATGTAAGGGTTAATGTTGAAGAATTACCCACACATATGTTATGCAAATAAAATAAAAAATAAAAAAAAATAAAGTGACCTACAGAAAAAAAAAAAAAAAGAAATCACCAGCACGACGATTTCAGAGAGGCCTGGAGAGTCTTGCATGAACTGATGCTGAGTGAAATGAGCAGAACCAGGAGATCGTTATATACAGAAACAACAATACTATATGACTATCAATTCTGATGGACATGGCTCTCTTCAACAATGAAATGTTTCAAACCACTTCCAATTGTTCACTGAAGAAAACCATATACACCCAGAGAGAGGAATGTGAAATGTGGACCACAACATAACATTCTCATACTCTTGATTGATGTTTGCTTACATTGTGTTTCCTTTATCTGATATGTCTTTTGTGTAGATAAGATTTTTCTTGCACAACAATGATGTTTGGAAATATGTATACATATATTCGATTTGTCAAGTATTTTAACATAATTAACATAATTTAACATAATAATAGTGGATATCCTGCCATCTAGGGGAGGGGTGGGGAGTTGGGGGGAAAAGTTTGTAACAGAAAGCTATGTAAGGGTTAATGTTGAGGAACTACCCACACATATGTTATACAAATAAAAATTTTTTTTCATTATTTTTTATTATTCATCTTACTCTCTTCAACTTTTTTGAAGGGATTCAGATAGAAATCATCCTGGAACAAGTTGTAATCCTGCCATTATTCTTGCATATACAAAGATCTGGTCAGATAGATATAATGATAATTTATCATGATAATGATACCTAATAAAGTTTATTTCCTGGTGACTAGAATCAGGAGTTTTTTTTTTTTCCTTTCATAAACTACCAGAAAACAAATAATCAAACTACTAATACAAACTTCAAAAGAATCTTGAAAATTCTATCTCTCCAAAAAGTTATATTGGAACTAGACCATTATCCAAGAATGGACTGTTGTTCAGACATCAAACTGATCCATAAAAAAATATAAAAAGTACATTTTTGATAGATGGTATCATATAAATATTTATAATTTCCAAAACTATGCATATGGAAAACTTTCAAAATATGTAGATTTAGGGCCAGCTAGGTGGTGCAGTGGATAGAGCACCAGCCCTGAAGTCAGGAGGACCTGAGTTCAAATCTGGTCTCAGACACTTAACATTCCCTAGCTGTGTGACCCTGGGCAAGTCACTTAACCCCAATTGCCTCAGTAAAAAAAAAAAAAAAAAAGCAAAAAAAAAGTAGATTTAGATAAATAAATCAGAAATATGCAGGATTTTATACACACACACACACACACACACACACACATATAAATTCTCTGTCAATCTACTGGAATTGTCTTGAAAAGATTTTCAGAAAGCCTATAGAAGATGAGGGTACAATCCAATACCTTTGTTCTATTACCAAAAAAAGATATATATTTTTTTAAAAAGTAATGTACAACTTTAAAAAAAAACACTTATTTTTAACATTCTTTTTTAAAATTTTGAGTTCCAAGTTCTCTCCTTTCTTTAAATGTGCATTTCTCTAATCAATAATGATTTAGAGCACTTTTAAAAATTATTTTTATTTATTTAAAACTAAATACAAAATTTTAAAAAAAGAAAAAGAAAGACAGAAAAGGAGAACAAAATAAAACATTATATGCCAACAGACCATCATGGAGGATTCAAAATATATAACAATGAATTTCCTTTTCAAGAAAACACATATAATAATAGATTACATATTCATGACTGTCCATCCTTTCTTTGCTTCCTTGTAGATTATTCTTTTGTTCTCTGCTGTGTACTTCTTACTTTATTATTTTTTTCCTCTTTCATTTTCTGTTCTCCCAAGCAGGCAACAATTAAGCACAGGTATCTCTCTCCTTCCCTCCCTCTCTCCTCCTTTCCCGGCTTCATTCTCCCTCTCCTCCCCTCTCTCCCTTTCCCTCTTCCTTTCCTTCTTTCTCTCTCTCTCTCTTTCTCTCTCTGTCTCTGTCTCTCTGTCTCTGTCTCTCTGTCTCTCTGTTTCTCTCTCTCTCTCTCTCTCTCTCCCCCCCATCTATCTACCTATTCACACCCACACCCTCCCACATACATATATTTCTCTGCACACACATATATATATACACCTACATGCATACATACACACACATATATATATAAACATTTACACATACATAGACATATATGTAAAACAATATTAATATAGCTGACATAATATAGATTCTCTATTGATTGAATCTTTAAATTTTATTTTTTCTGAGATCAATGATTACTAGCCCTGTTTTTTTCTAATGAATTCTACTCCTGATCCTTGTTATGATATTTATGTTTATTTCTTATTTTCTATCCCTGCTAACTCTTCTACTTTAATTCTATTCCTTAACTTGCTTTGCTACTATTTCACTTCTTCCACCCATAGATACTTCCTTTATCTTCTCTCTCTACCTTTTCCCTCTCTTTTTATGTCATTTCCATTAATCTACAGACCTTATCCCACTCCCATTAACACCCTTTTGTGGCCTGTCTTATCCTATTCTCTCCCCTCATTAGTTCTTTATAGATTTTGGAAGGTGTTATATTCATTATGATATATATTTTTCCTTTCATAAACTATCAGAAAACAAATAACTACTAATATAAACTTTATGTATATGTGTATACACATATATGTATACATTTACTATTTAACCCATTCAGTTTGCAGAACTATTAACCCTCCTACCCTCTTCTAATGCCTCTGCGTCAGTTCTTCCTCTGCACTTCATTCACATTGCATGATTACTATATTTGCCTTTTCCTAGGCAGTTTTGCTTTCAGATTATACTCAGCTCTACTATAATCTTTCTTTTGAACTATCCAATTACTGATGTCAATCTTAAACATATGATGTACATTTTCATATAAAAAACAATTTGTCCTTGTTGAGTCCCTTGAAATTAATTTTTGATATTGGCTCTTTTATGTTAAATTTTCTATTAAATTCAGATTTGGTTGGGACAAAGTCCTGAAAATCTGCACATTCATTGAATATTCATTTCTTGGTTGTTGTTAATTATGGTTAATTTTGCTGGATATGATATTTTGGTTATTTAGACCATTTTTAAATGTGACTTTTGACAGCTGTGATTTATTCTTCTGAAAACTTCCTGTTAATATCCTGGAACTATTTGTCAGTTGGGAAATGGCTAGTATTTTTATAAATTTGGCTCAGCTTCTTATCCATTTGAAAAATGAGATCTTTATCAAAGAAACTCACAATAATTTTCCAAGATTCCTGTTTTTTTTTCTAATTGTGGCTGCATTAGTTTTCAAAACTATTTTTAATTTCATGTAATCAAAAATATTTTATTATTAAATTATGTATTTAGATATTCTTTGATTCTTTGCTTCCTGTGATCCTTTTTTTGTCTCTTTTCGTCACAAACTCTTCCTTTATCCATTTATCTGATGGGGACATTTTTCTATCCTCCTCTAATTTATTTAAGATATCCACCTTTTATCAATCTTTTGTCCATTTTGACCTTCTTCTGCTACATGGTATGAGATATTGGTCTACACCTAGTTTCTGCCAAAATGCTTTCTAGTTTTCCTGATAATTTTTGTCAGAGAGGGAGTTCTTGTCTCAAACGTTTGGATCTTAGGTTTATTAAATACTACATCCCTATGGTCACTCACCACTGTGTATCAAGTACCCAATCTATTCCACTCATCTACCACTCTATTTCTTAGCCAATATCAGATAATTTTGATGATTATTAATTTGTAATATAATTTGAAATCTGATACTGCTAGGCTTCCTTCACTTTTTTATTCATACTCTTGACTTTTTGTTATTCCAGATAAATTTGGTTATTATTTTTTCTAGTTCTATGAATTAATTCTTGGATACTTGGATTGGTATGGCAACAAATTACTAAATTAGATAAATAAATAAATTTATAAATCTTATCATTTTGACTTGGCCTACCAATTAACATTTCTCCCAATTTTTTAGATGATTATTTATTTGTGTGAAAATTGTTTTATAACTGTGTTCACATAATCCCTGATCTTGTCTTGACAGGTAGTTATTGATACAGTCAATTACACTGATAGTTTTTCTAATACTGAATCAGCTCTACATTCCTTGTATAAATCCCACCTGGTCATAATGTATGATCTTTGTGAAACATGGCTACAATCTCATGGTTAGTGTTTTATTCCAAAATTTTGCATTGATAGCCACTAGGGAAATTGGATTTGTATTGTCTTTTTGTTTTTTGTTCTTCCTGCTTTAGATATCAAAACCATTTTTGTGTAATAAAAAGAATTTATTTGGAGTCCTTTACCTTTTTTCATAATTTTTATGTTATTGAAATTAGTTGTTCTTTAAATATTTGGTAGAATTCACTTGTAAATCCATTTGAACCTGGAGATTTTTCCTCAGGAAGCTCATTGATGGTTTGTTCAATTTATTTTCTTATTATTTAATTAGTCTATCTCCTTTTCTATTGACCTGGTATGTTTTTGTAAACATCCATTTCATTTAGATCATCAGTTTTCCTTGTATATGATTAGGCAAATAGTTCCTAATATTTTTTCAAAATTTCATCTTAATTGGGGAAATTACATTTTTTTAAAGCAATAAGAAGACACTGATTGGTCACAGGACTGTTTTTCTCTTCATTCTTCCTTTGTCTCATGCTAACCATGAGTTTCCTCCAAAGTTCTGTCCTTGATCTTTTTTTCTCTCTACAATATTTCACCGTGTAATTTCATTAGCTCTGATGGATTCAACTATTGTCTCTATGTAGGTGTTTCTCATATCTATTTATCCAACTCTAATGTCCTTGCCTCCTTCCTTACACAAGAAACTGTCTCCTGATTCTGGGAATTTTCACAGGCTATTCCCATGCCTGGAACTTTCTCCCTCCTCATTCCAACTTTCTAATTTCCCTGGATTCTTTCAACTCTCAGCCAAATCCCCATCTTCTACAAGAAACCTTTCCTGGTCCTCTTTAATTGTGGTGACTTCACTCTGAGATTATCTTGAATTTGCCTTGTACATGTCTTGTTTGTATATAGTTCTTTGCATGTTGTCTCTTTGAATAATCTGTGAATTCCTTGAAATCAGAGATTATCTTTTGCCTTTCTTTCTGTTCTCAGTATAATTACAGTACCTGGAACATAGTAGGTGCTGAACAAATATTTGCGTTTGGACTCATAAAAAATGATAAGAGGAACAAGATCAGTCTGTCAATTAACATTTTTAAATGAATCTACTATATGCCAGGCACTGTGCTAAGCACTGGAGATACAAAGACAACCCCTAACTTTAAGGAGCACATAGTCTAATAAAAAAAAACCATAAAAAAGAAAAAAGGAACAGAGAAATATACCTAGACTTGCTGGATAAGAAATGATGAGGTGTCTGCCCTGGGCTCTCCCCTTAAGCTAGTCTTCCACCTGGGAAGAGTGTCCCAAAGTCCACTCTCTATCCACTCCAAAGAGTAGGAAGGAAAGGTCCTAGGGTGAGGGGGTAATGAATAATGATATTAATAGTTATTATTATTATTACCTGGTTTTCATAAGCTGTCAATGGTCTGTAGATAGAATAACAACTAATGCTCAGAAAACATTGCAAATATAAAAAGTATCAGAGAGATAATATGAATAATTCATATTTCACACTCTGATGATGGGTTTACAACCTTTCAAAAGCTCTTTATCTATTCAAGCCATGAATGGAGGAGAAAAGAGGAATTTTGAAGAGGATATAAAAGCATACAGGCTAATAAAGAACTCAAGGGAAATCTTTGTGTCTTGTAAAAATAAAGCATTGGAACAAATAACTTCATGTGGCAAATAGAATACAGGAAATTCATTTCCTCCCTGGAATTCTGATGATGAAATGAAATTTTGCTTTCTCTCAGGAACAAGGAGGAGCTGCCACTGACTCATTTGAAAAGGGCTAACAAGTGACAAACAAGTGAGAAAACTTGCACTGAATATATTTTCTTCTTATAAGTTATTTTTTCTTCTTGTCTGGTCCATTAAAACTAATGGTGTTAATAGATTCTTTAATTAAAAAGAATAACTTCCAGGTCAGAGATTTGGAAGCATGCAGTAGGGAAACCAGAGAATGAAAATAAAGGACCATAATCTTGTGAGGAAGAAATCATTATGATATTTATATTTAAATAGTACAGTACAAGTCATAAAGTACTTTCTTCTCAACAAGCTAAAGATATAGAGAATGAGTACTATTGTCCCCAATTTACAGATGAGGAAACTAAGGCCCAAGAAAGATGACAAAGATACTACTGGTACAGACAGGATTCAAATTTAGGTCATTTGACTCCATGTTCAATGTTCTTCCTAGTATATCATTCAGTAATTGCGAATACTTTTGTGATAAGATACTGTGTTTGGGGCTTTTTTCTTTCTTTTTTTTTTTAAGTGATCTCTTTACTTGTGTTCTAGAATTTTTCAGCCAAGTGACTGACTAAAATGATTTTCTGTTTAGTTCAAACACTTGAGAATAAGCCTAGAATCCAAGTTGACAAGAATTGAAGTTTATTACATTTCATCTCAGACTCACACCTCCCATACAGCAGAGCTACACTAAATGAATCCCTTCCAGGTGCTTTCCTAGTAAAGTTACACCATCTAATCAGACTCCTTGGGTAATAGGGAGCTGTGGACTACCTCACCGTGGTCACAAAGCTGGACAGTTTCAAAGCTGGGACTTAAATAAAGGTCTTCTGACTTCAAAGTCTTTTCCACCATGCTCCACTGCTATTCTTTTTTAAAAATTATTCTATATTATTAAATATTTTCCAATTACACATCCAAAAAATTTTAACAATCATTTTTTATGTTGAGTTCCAAATTATCTCCCTCTTTTTTGCCTGTTTCTCCTCCTTGAGAAAGCAATTTAATATCTATTAAATATATGGAGTCGCATAAGACATTTCCATATTAGTCATGTTGCAAAAGAAAACATAAAATCAAACAATGGAAATAAAGGGTTTTTTTTAAGTATGCTTCCATCTGCATTTAGAGTTGATCCGTTATCTCTCTGGAGGTGGACAGCATTTTTTCACTATGTGCTCTTTGGAACTATCTTATATCATTGACTTTATCAGAGTTAGCTAAGTCTTTCACAATTGATAATCATCCTGACAAAGTTGCTGTTGTGTTCTAGTTGTGCTCACTTCACTCTGCATCATTTCATATAAGTCTTCCCAGATTTTTCTGGATTCATCCTACTTGTCATTTCTTATAACACAATATCATTTCATCAGAATTATGTACGACAACTTGTTCAATCATTCCCCAAGTAATGGGCATCTCTTCAGTTTGCAATTCTTTGCCACCACAAAAGAACTGCTATGCTTTTCTACAGATAAGTCCTTTTCCATTTAAGATCTTTGGGCTAAAAACCTAGTAGTAGTTTTACTGGGCATAGTTTTATACCCGTTGTACATACTTCCAAATACACTAAAGTTCTTTGTCATTTTCTTTTTCTAGCCAATCTAGCTATGGTAGCCAATCTAATATATGTGAAGTAGTTTTTCAGAGTTGTTTTAATTCACATTTTTCTAATTAGTAATGATTTAGAGAATTTTTCCATGTGACTATTGATAGCTCTGATTTCTTCTGAAAACTACTTGTTCACATCTTTAGTCATTTATCAATTTTAAAATGGCTCTTAGTTTTATAAATTTGACACAATTTTCTATATAATTAAAAATGAGGCCTTAATTAGAAAAGCTTACTATAAACAATTTGATATTATTTCATTGCCTCTGAAACATTTAGCAAAATATGGTTTTCCTGATTATTTCTTTTAATTGCCTTCTGGAGTATCTATCATACGCTAAAGCTCTCTACTCCTTTAACATTGAAGCCACTAAAACTTCTGTGATCCTTATTATAGCTCCACAATATTTGAATTTTGTTTTGTTTTTGGCTGCTTGAAGTATTTTCTCTTTAATCAGGAAGCTCTGGAATTTGGCTATAATATTCCTGGGAATTTGGACTTGAGGATCTCTTTCAGAAGGTAAACAGTGGATTCTTTCAATTTCCTTTTTTATTTCTTTTTTAAAATACATAATTATTTATATAAAATTAAATACAAAATAAGAAAAAAAGACAAAATAGAAAAAGAAAGACAGAAAAGGGAAACACAAGACAAAACATTGTCATGTGCCTGGAAAAACATTAGGAAGGATTTTTAAAAAGGCAACAATGAATTTCCATTTCAAGAAAATACATATAATAACAGAAAAAATTATATATTCATTCCATTGGAAAAATGGAAAAGAGATTTTATCTTCTATCTTTTGGTCATTCTATATTTGGAGAATTGTATAAATAAATAGAAAATAAGATCTATGCTAAGCCTGATGCTAGATCAAACAGTTGTTGGTGAGCAGACTTTGTTTTTGTCGTTTCTGTTTTCCCTCTTTCTTTAGCCTTCCTCCTTTAATATCCTTTCACCTTAATCCATTCTATCTTCAGTGTTCTTATTGCTGGACTTTACCTTCTGGATTTACCTTCAACAACCTTCAACAACCAACAACAGCTTGACTACTTACTCAACTTGTAGAAAAGGACCTGATAAACTCATTCAGAAAAAAAAACCATAAAGCAACTAAAAGTAAGTTAAATATTCTTTTGGGGGAATATTTGAATTGGGAAGGATAAATTCTGCTAAGGATTGGGCTAAACTTTCATTCTAGGAAAAAAATTTGGAATTATGCTTAAAAGTGACTA
The DNA here is from genome assembly GCA_023553655.1 of Myrmecobius fasciatus. Lineage (NCBI taxonomy): Eukaryota > Metazoa > Chordata > Mammalia > Dasyuromorphia > Myrmecobiidae > Myrmecobius > Myrmecobius fasciatus. The sequence continues at coordinate 179,041 of JAJPUD010001537.1, read as the reverse complement.
AAATATCTATACCCTTTGACTCAGAGATTTCATTAGATCATAGAAGCACATAGCATCAATGAAATAAAGGTCTCATATATGCCAAAATGTTTATTACAATGAATTTTGTGGTAACAAGGAACTGGAAACAAAGTACGTACCAATAAATTGAAAAATAGCTAATTAAAATGGCGTATTAATATGATAGAATATTGCTGTCCTGTCTTTAAAAAGTGAGGCATTCAGAAAAAACTGAACTTTTCTGTACTAATAGGAAAGGCATTCATATAGAAATTAATATGATTTAAAAACAAAAAGCATCAAGAAAAGATGCCAACTTTGGAATCTCTGGAAATATCAAAGTATATGGGGTTAGTATTTAATAGACGGGAACATGCTGGTAATATCTGAAATTACATTAAATATGGAACTGCCTCTGCCTGGGCTTTCGTTCTGACTCTAGCACTGAACACTACTTTGACAAAATCACCTAACCTTTCTGGACCTCAGTTTCCTCATCTGTAAATATAAGTTTGGACTTATTATCTTTAAGACCCCTTTCATCTATAAAATTCCATGATTTTGTTATTCCTTGGCTCTTAAATCTATCCTGCATAAAACTTACTTATTTTCATATAGAGTTCTATGTGGAGCTTTCTACTATAAATCAAAAAGTAATTATGTCTCTCAGTTAAGTTAATGTCATTCAATTGTTTCTTTCCTTATACTTGTATTTTTAGCACCAAATAGTGCCCAGTACATAGTAGGCTCTTAATGAATATTTATTAATTGATTGCATGCAGAAAAGAAAATAAACCTTAATTTTTTCTCATTTCATAATACAATTCTAGCTAGAAAACTGCTTTGTGAATTTCTCAGATGGGGAAGGAAGTAAACATTTATATGATGCCTACTATGTGCTAGATTCTGAGCTAATCATTTAAAATTATATTTATAAGTATTTACAAATACTATATTAAGTGCTGTAGAAGTGAATTAAATCCAAACCCCATGGTCTAATTGGGACAAAAGGATATTAACATCTTGTGTGGTGAAATTCTGGAATTTTTCTCAGTTGCTATGTAGATAAACAAAATCCTTGGGTAATCCTTGCAGTTGCTCTAAAGTAGTTCACTATTTTGGACTCTAAATATTGCAGCACCAAAATAAAATTTCAAGATCTTTGCCAAAGAGGCAGGGGGATCATAGAGTTGGGAAAAGCTGAACCTGATCAAGACTAAGTACACAGAAAAGATATTCTTACTATGAACAGCACTATTTTAAAAGTACTGAGGGATTAATTTTCAAGATATCTGAAACAGGGGAGTGTATGGATGATCAAATAAACCTCAGTGATACATACTGATATACTCAATTTAAAAGTGTAAAGACAAGGTTACAATGATTACCTCATACATGCTTAATAATAATTAATTACCATTATTACGTAAAAATATAACATGATTAAATTCATCGATCAAAACTTAGCATGAATAAATCTTGTACACTTCTTTGAATCAATCACAGATATTGGTATGAGAAGCTTGTTCATGTCCTGAGGAATTTCTAGGCATTCTGGGGCAAAGTATTCAGGCTGAGAAAAGTCCCATGAAAAGGTGGACTGTTCCCAACTTTCCCTTCCCATGCCTACCTATCCACAGATACTATAACATATTATTTTGTTACCCAAACATTTCCAGTAAACTGACTTGTTTCAACCACAAGTAGACCAGGGATTAACTAGACATGGGACATAACTGCAAAATTTGAGAGTCCAACCTCAGGTTTAATATTGGGAGGTTTCCTAACTGAGGGCTCAGAGCAACTGTAACTCAAATATTGAAGAGGAAGGAACTGTGTGGAACTTAGGGTCATTATATCAGTCCTTAGGATTAAAAGAAGCAAAAATTATAACAAGATATTACATGAAAAATAATCTTCATATCTAACCAATGTGTTCTAAATAAAAGTATAAGAAGGGAACAGGAAAAGTTTCATCAGATCAAGTTTTCATGGTCACACAATTAACTATAAACAAAATATGCAAAAAGCCCTTTGGGTTTATTGTTTTTGTTTTTGTTTTTTTTATTTTAAAGACATTAGACTCAGCAGAGTAAAAAATGCAGCTTTAAAAGCTCTCCTCCAAAGAACCACAAAGGAGTTTTGTTCAATGATCCTCTATTTATATTAAGCAAAGCATAAAGGAGATTTTCCAAAGATGTTCACCATATTCATGGAGGATTTCCTATGAGAAATGTATTGCCATGATTCCTCAAACCTAGAATACTACAGGATTTCTTGGTGAAATTTCTAAATACTCAAAAGAGATAACTTAACAAAACATATTTAAAAAAAACAAATATATGCTCAAAAATCTATTTGCTGATTTTCCTTCTCTTTTTCTTTAAAAATACTGTCAGTGGGATGGGTCTCTGAGAGAAGAGAAGGGAAAGTGGAGGAGTTTTTGGTGATTTTTTAAGAAAACAAAAGATATCCATAAAAAACTTTTAAAAGGGTGAGAATAATTAATATGGAAATGTTTTCATGATTTCATATGTATGATTGCTGTCATATGCTTGCTTCTCAGTGGGTTGGGGAGGGGCAGGAAGATAGGAAAGAAATTGGAACTCAAAAAAATTAGTGTTAAAAATAAATGAATAGGGGCAGCTATGTGGCGCAGTGGATAGAGCACCAGCCCTAAAGTCAGGAAGACCTGAGTTCAAATCTGGTCTCAGACACTTAACATTCCCTAGCTGTGTGACCCTGGGCAAGTCACTTAACTTCAATTGCCTCAGAAAAAAATTAAAAAATAAATGAATAAAAGTTTTTAAAAATCAAAAAATATAAACACAAAATATGCTGACCTTAAAAAAATAAAATGAGAGTATTTGAGGGGGGAAGAATCATAAACTGTATTTTTATTCAAATTCTCTGACTGCTCAGTCAGTACTATTTGTACTGTTCATGCTGTTTCTTCAGATGAAGAAAATATCAGTGTTAATAAGGTCAGATCTGAAGTACCTCTTAATTAATTGTTCAATGTCAACATGACAAGAAGTTTCCGATGGAATACTCCAGAGATCTGTGCCTAGCTCTATAATATTTAACTGTAACAATGACTTAGGCAGAAATGGCCTGCTCATTAAATTTGCAGAAAATACAAAACTGGGGAAGATAGCTAACCAAGTAAATTATAGTCAGATCCAAAAGGATCTTGACATGCTAGATCATTGAATTGCATCTTATGAAAAATTCAAGGGGAATAAACATAAAGGTTTGCAGTTGAATACAAAGATCACTTTCACAAAGAATTCAAAGATCACTTTCACAAATATAACATGAATAAATGACAATTCTAAAAAGATCTGAGGGTTTTAATGGCCTACAAATTCAATATGAGTCTTCAATGTGATGTAGCAACCAAAAAAGCTAATGCAATTTTGGACTGCATTAAGAAAGGTATAGCATCTAATAATAAGTAAGTATATTCTGTCCTTGCCAAATTTCAGCTAAACTTCTAGTTTAGTCCTTGTTGTTGTTGTTCAGTCATTTCAGTCCCCTCCAATTCTCTTTGTCCCCATCTGGGATTTTTCTTGGCAGAAATAGTGAAGTGGTTTGCCATTTCCTTTTACAGTTCACTTTACAGATGAGGAAACTGAGGCAAAGAGAGTTAAGTATCTTGCCTAGGGTCACATAGCTAGTAAGTGTCTAAAGCTATCTTTGAACTTAGAGTGTTGAGTCTTCCTGACACTAAGACCAGCATTCTATCCACTGAGTCACATAACTGCCCTTAGTCCTAAATACAATGATTTAATAAGAACATTGAGAGATAGGAAAATATCCAGAGAAAGACAATAAGAATGATGAGGGGTCTCAAGTTCATTGCATATGAAATTCAACAAAAGGATTTGGGAATGTTGGGGTAAAGAGGATACAAGGAGGACTTGATCACCCTCTTTAAGTATTTGAAGATTTGTAATGTGGAAGGATTGTAATTGTTCTGTTTGGCTTCAGAGGGTTAAAAATAGAAGCAGCTTCAAAGCTTCAAAGAAGATGATTTAACTTGTCAGGAAAAACTTCCTAATAATTAGAGCTGTCCTTTCCTTGAAAGTCTTCAAGTAGGGACTAAACAGTCACTTGTCAGACATATAGAGTAGTGATTCCTTTCATGCGTGGGTTCCATGATTCCATGGAATGATGTACAGATTCAACTAGGATTAGGATTACTAAGGTTCACTGAGATCCCTTCTACCTCTCAAATTTTGTGATTCTGTGGATTAGAGATTTTGAAGAAATGGTGGACCTTACAAGAGACCCAGCAGTATTCTGAGATCAACAGGATATAGTGAAAAGTATAAAAAGATTTGCAGTCAGGAGAAAAATGGATATCAATTTCCAGTGAGTGGAGAAGTAAATGTCAGTTCCTGCTCTGACACTTACTAGTTAAAGGACCCTGAAGAAGTCAATAAACTTCTAGCCAATAAACTTCTAGTTTTGTTACATGTGAAATGGATATAATAATATTTCCACTCACAAGGGTTACCTTCATAATCCTCACTTAACTTTATAAATCTTAAGGCATGTTAGTATCCTTTTAACCCAAATGATCCTTAAATATAAATTATAGCAAGCAATATATCAGTGCTTATCAGTATGTTACAGAGAGAGAGAGAGAGAGAAATTCCTCAGTCCAGCATCAACAATGTCATCTTCTAAAATGAACAATCATAATTTTATCAATCAAGTTGATGGCTCATACTACTTTGTCCATAAGGAACTTTTAAAGAATAAAAGACTCTTGATCCCCAAATCATCTGCCTTCACCCAAATGCAAACCCCCCTTTACTCCACCTTCCTAGAACTGCAGAAGCCAGTTTTCATAGCAATAGAGCTGAAATGCATGAAAAATGCAGGCTAATGCATAGGCTTTATTAGATGACATTTCCCTGTGACAGTTTTAATCCTGGAGACATTTTTCTAATATTACTCCTTAGAGAACTTTCATTAGTGAAAAACCAGCAAGCACTAAGTTTATCCCTGTCTTGGTGAAGCCAAGTATTTTATGAAATTATAAATGATAAGAAAATCCCAGGCCATATTGAAGCTTTCTATAACTACATGGGAATTACATGGGATGAGAAGTGGACCCTCTGAGAGTTAAAAACTTTGTTGTAGAACTGAGACACTTGATGAGTATGAGCCCAAGTGCATTAAATCTTATTGGTTTTGCAATTATCTCTCAGCAAAGATTCTTAAGTTGAAGTTCAAGTTGGAGGTCAGGAGGATGGTTGAGGGAAACACTGTTCCCCTTGTTAAAAAAAAGCAATTAGTTTAATATATACTGTAGGGAAAGGAGAGAGGGAAGGGAAATTCCCCTTGTCAAACATTTAACATTTAGAGTACAGCTTAGAGCAAAAGTAATAAGGCACTCTTCATGAAAAAAAAAATTGGCCATATACTATATCTAAATGCAAACATGTGTGTTTTTTATTTCTTAAATTCATTTAAACTTCTGTTAACTGGGAATATTTTTATGTACATTCTCAGTCATTCTCCTTCTTACTTGCCTGAAAGAGTATCAGGGGACAGGAGCTGTGCCCATAGTGGCAAGAACACACAGACATCATAAAACATTTAACAGCCCTTTCTAGTATGGTTAAGCCCTACAAAATGGCTAAACAAATCTTAATTTACAATTCATTTGTTGAAGCATTCAAAGGGTCATAATATTTTGCTGCTGCTAATTTATATCTCTTTGAGAGCCATTAAATTAAAAATACACCAGTTAGCTATTCCCAAAATAGGAGATCTTTTGGGGGAGCAAAAAACCAAACAGCTCTTTACCTGCCTCCAGGAGAAGCTCATAGTGTCTCAGTAGGAGTGAGCAGGCAGGGTCCTAAAAGAGCTTTAGCTCCATGGAGAGATTTTGAAAGTGTTTTTTTTTTATTTAAAATTAGTAATTAGGAGCCCTCTTTCTTTCAAAGCTAGTTTTAACTTCCTTATTATCTTAGTTTATTTCTCTGAGAATTCTCATCAGTTCTACTCCTTTAGAGTACTACTCTGATGCTCCATTGTGCCCTGTGGTGAATCAAAGCTGGAAGGGACCCTGAAGATTATATAATTCTAGATTTTTGAGCTGCAAAGGACTAGAGGTCAGCTAGAGACCCAGAGCTTCTTAAACTTTTTCTACTCATGACTTCTTTTCACCCAAGAAATTTTTATGTGACCCCAGGTACATAATTATATAAAAGTTATACAGATCAAACATTTACCAATGAATGATACATTATAATTTTGCGACTCCGACATTCAATTAGGAGACTCCATTCAGGGGTGCAAACCAGAGGTTAAGGAGCTGGATGCTAGACCATTCCCTTGTTTCACAGATAAGGAAACTGAGGCATAGAGAAATTAAGTATTTTGAAGAGCTATGATTGGAACAAAAATCCTATGACTCCAAATCGAAATATTCTTTCCATTGTACTATAGTCTTTCTCTTATGTCATCCAACCCAAGCTCCTCCAAGGACCAAAGACACCAAGAGGCTTCTCTGAGATCAAAAATAGCAGAGCCGGGATTTAAAACAAAGTCCCTATGACTTCCAAAACAATGATCTAATGATCCAATGATCCAATGATCCAAGACATTTCTCTAATTTTGCAGCTTATTCCAGCAGAGGTAACAACTTTCAAAAGCTTTGAATATACTTTAAAATCAAATGATCCAATTAGACAAGCTAGAAGTCCTTTTTCTATTAACCCATAAATATTATAGTATCAAAACTTTAAAATATTCATAAATATAAAGAGTACCTGCACTAATAAAATCAAAGGTCTCTAAGAATTGAATTATAGTCAGAATTGCAAAGTGCCTTGAAGATGTTTTCATTTGTTTAAAAAAGTTATAGCACTTATATATTAATTCAATTGATTCAGCGTTTTACAAACCCATCCATGTGCCAGGCACAGTGCTAAGTTGTAGGACTAAAAATACAAAAAGCAAAACAATCCCTCTTTATAAGGAATTCATGGTTTATCAAACAATAAGGTTCATTTTAATAAACATCTGAGAACCAATATTTTCAAATGAGTACTGACTTTAAAATAAGAGGATTATACCAGTCAGCCTTCACTGAGACCTCTTTGTGACATGAAGATGATCCAGTCAAATGGTTCTTTATCTTCTTAAATTTGACACTTTATCTCCCATGTCCATAGCTTTGTCTATGCTCTCACCCATGCTTAGGATACATTTCTGCATAAACAAAACCAATGCAACCAAGATTAAAAGGGAAGCAGAAAACTAGGGGAAATTTTTTACATCCAATATTTCTGATAAAGGCCTCATTTCTAAAATACATAGAGAATTGACTCGAATTTATAAGAATACAATCAATTCTCCAATTGATAAATGATCAAAGGATATGAACAGACAATTTTCAGATGAAGAAATTAAAACAATTTCTAGTCATATGAAAAGGTGTTCCAATCACTATTGAGCAGAGAAATGTAAATTAAGACAACTCTCAAGTACCATTTCACACCTCTCAGATTGGATAAGATGAAAGGAAAAGATAATGATAAATGTTGCAGGGGATGTGGGAAAACTGGGATACTAATACAGGGTTGGAAGAGTTGTGAAATGATCCAACCATTCTGGAGAGTAGTTTGGAACTATGTTCAAAGAATTAACAAATGGCATACTCTGATCCAGCAGTGTTTCTCCCGGATTTGTATCCCAAAGAGATTATAAAAAAGGGGAATGATTCTACATGTGCAAAATGTTTGTAGCAGTCCTTTTTGTAATGGCAAAGAACTGAAAACTAAATGGATGCTCATATTGGGAAATGGCCGAATAATTTATAATATATGAATGTAATGGAATATTATTGTTCTATAAGAAATGATAAGTAGGATGATTTCAGAAAAATCTGGAAAGACTTACATGAACTGATGCTAAGCAAAGTGAGTAGAACCAAGAAAACATGGTACACAGCAACAAAATTATGACTAATTGTGATGGACTGGGCTCTTTTCAGAATGAGGTGATTCAGGGACAGCTAGTTGGTGTAGTAGATAAAGCACCAGCCCTGAAGTCAGGAGGACCTGAGTTCAAATCTTGCCTCAGACACTTAACACTTTCTAGATGGGTGACCCTGGGCAAATCACTTAACCCCAAGTGCCTCAGCAAAAGAAAAAAAATGAAGTGATTCAAGGCAATTCCAATAAGACTTGTGATGGAAAAAGGCATACACATCTAGAGAGAAGACTATAGAGACTGCGTGGATCCAGCATGGTATTTTTTCCCTTTTTATTGTCATTGTTCTTTATTTCCTTGCTTGTTTTTTCTTTCTCCTTTTCCCCCTCTTTGATCTGATTTTTCTTGCACAGTATGATAAATGTAGAATTATGTTTAGAAGAGTTGTATATGTTTGATCTATGTTAAATTGCTTGCTGTTTAATGGAGGGAGGAAGAAAAAAAATTGGAACACAAGATTTTGCAAGGATGAATACTAAAAACTATCTTTACATATATTCTGAAAAAATTAAAAACTATTATAATTTTTAAAAAATAAAATAAAAAAGAATGCATTCCTTCCTCCCCCCCACCTTAGAATCCTTAGTTACCTTCAATGAATAGACCAAATACCAACTCCCACATGAAGCCTTTTCTGATATTCCCAGCTGCTAATGCCTTCCCCTCCCCCCACAAAAAAACTTCCTGGAATTATTTTTTGCATATATTCTATATATACTTTAGGGTATATATTGTTCCCACCAAGGAAGTGTTTCATTTTTATCTTTGTATGCCTAATGTCAAGCATAGTATTTGGAGCACAGTAGGTACTTAATAAATGATTACTGATTAACTATTTTATCTTTATTTTCTTAGGGTGATATCATTACAAATTTCATTGGTTAAACATGTATTCCAATAATGCTGCCTGCATTCAAAACATTTTTGGATCTCCTCTCTTGGAATTGCCTTTAGCTAATATGCAAACTACTCAAAAAAAGTCAATGCCAAAACTTGATAGCCATATCTATAACAATAATTATCAAAAAGCTAGTTAGTCTGACCTACCAAAGTTTTATGAATCCATAGCCCTGCTGGTTAAAAAAGGTCCTTGGCTCCTGGGAGACCAAGGTTCAAACTGGATCCAACAACTTGCCCATGTTCTCAGAAATTTGCTTCATCTCTCAGTCAACTAACCCATGTTACAAGGGATTCTTGAAGTTTCCATAAATCAGGCAATGAGCATTTGGCCTACTAGTAAAAGAGGTGGTAGACCTGTTTCATTTAACAGGAGGTTAATGTTTCTCCTCTAAGACAAGAGCAAGAAGGATGAGGCCAAAAAACTCTATTTCCCTTCATGGAACCTCTGGAATAAAATGGAATCCTCAGATCACTGGAGGGATGAAGCTACTGACACCTAACATAATAAGAATACCTGAGAACACAAACTCAAAGGTCTTTTCATCTCCTGCCTTATCAAATATAGTAAATTTGTGTATTATAGCAATGGAAATTTTAGGGAAGCAACCAGTCCATTGTATTTCCCAGGGTATTTGGAGATTTTTCATGTCATTATATCAACAATCTCATCCTTTTTCCTCTCCTCAACCCTACTCAGTCTGGCCAGTGGTGTATTTAAGGTGGGAAAAGTAATCTGGAACTTCCTGAAAATGCCCATATAACTCATGGGATTATATAAAGAAGAAGATGCTTTATCTTTCTTTCCTTTTACAAAGGCTCATAGAGGCTGATTGTTAGATATAAAAGTAAATGGAGAACATGAGCATGAAGGCTTTCTGAAAGGAAAAGGGAGCAACAACAGGCAGACAACTGCAACCATTCTGAATGAAATGACAGTTTTCTCTATCCCCAGTCCCAAACCAGTAGCTTTTAAAGGGCAATAATGGCTGGGACTCATGGCTGGTAATATGACCTAGTTATTTTTCTTTCTATGCTCAAAGACAAGCTATTGTTGAAAGAAGAAACACTTTCAGGACCTAAGAACCATGAGGATTGCTGGTAAAGAGTATTCAGTCCCAGTGCTGACATCATAGGTACGGGAATTCTTGATTCTAGGCTCAAGATTCAGGATTAAAAAAGTGAATATGGGGAAAGGTAGCAGTGGAAAGGACTAGAATTAGTCAGACTGGGCCTTCAATTCCCAGGGTAGAGTTCTATGGGCTGGCACAGGTCCAAGGTTTTTGTCTGGGGATATGGAAAAATGTGATCCATTGGTACAAGCAGAGAAGTTTGGAAAATGTTCCTCCTCTAGATAGGAATAAAAAAGCTTGAGCCAAGACCCATATACCCCTATATTGCCCCTGAAATAAGAGGAGCCTTAATCCAGGATCACTATAGATTAAAGGCCAAAAGAGAAATAAAGCAGGTCAGTATTATTCCAGATCCAAGGTGGGAGAGGATTAGGAGTCCTTATTTCTGAATGTGTGAAACTGAATAAATATTGGCAGAAAGAGAGGACCAAGGAAAGTTTTGGACTGCTCTTTAGCAGCATTTAGACCCTGAGAATAAAAGCAGCTTGGATGAACAACATCAAGACACTAGCCAAGGGGAAGAAAAACCCAGATAAAACCAAAATAAAAGAAATCAAAGCTGTGTAAGAAGCAGCTTTCTGTGGTAAATACTGAAACTGCAAAATAATGATTTATTGAAATGGAAAGGAGTATGCTAAGAATTATGATAACTAAATAACTAAAAATAATAACCAAATAATAAAAATAGTGTAATTGAAGATCCTTACTGTGACTTAGCTAATTATTATATAAGTTTTGATTCTAGACCATTTTTACATATAGCATTGTTATTACATATTCTAATTCTGGTCTTAGATATCTTGTTATTTCACATAGTATTTCAAAATTTTCTAAAATCCCCAAAATAAATTTAATTTTAATCCATGATACTTCTTTTTCCTACCCCTAACCACAAATACTTCCCCATATCCAAGGTTATGTTATATTTGTTTTGTATGAATTTTGTATATAGAGATATATATGCACATTAATTTATGTTCCTCAAAGGCAGTAAATGTTTCTTTGTACTCATTTTCACTTAGCACAGTGCCTGGCACATAAAAGCACCTAATAACTGCTTGTTCATTAATTGATTGATATAAAAAAATGATCTCATATAGCACTTTGGATGGGGAAGAGCTGAAATGTTGAAAAGAAATTTTTAAAAATATTTTAGTATGGAGACACTATATATATATTCATGCATGTATGTATGTCTGAACATATATACATATGTGTGTATATATATGTATACCTATCTGTATGTTTGTGTACATACATGTATACATATGCACCTGTATGGTTTCAACAGCATGTCAGATGGGAAAGTCCTATAGCTAGGCACATCAGCAAATGATAATTTATTTATACTATTAAAACCAAGTCCATTTCAGGGGATTGAACTGTTTGACAATATCAAGGACTAGCTTTGACCATCTAGTATTTTTAGTAATACTACTAAATGGGGGTCTCCTTTTGTCCCTGAAGCTAAGGCCCAGGGCAAACACACAAAATTATATATATTATATGCTTTGAACCTGAGCAGAGTTATAATAATTCTGGTACTCCTTGGCAGGGTTGGGTGATACCCTATATCTCAAGATACAAGAACCTATGGAGAGGACAGATGTTGGGTCCCCCATATCTAAAGATGACACTAGGGAGGGACCAAGGCAGGACAGAGCCAAGAAAGAGCTCCTTTGCAGTGTGAACACTGAAGACATTTGTTAGCTTCATATTTTAACTTGTCATGTCTGCTAATTGAGTGCTATACTAAGCTCAAAAGTTCCCAAATGCTGAAGAAGTACAAGTGTTGTCAGCATTCCTCAAATGTTGATGTCCTGCACTGATACATTGTTGGTGGAACTGTGAACGGATCCAACCATTCTGGAGAGCAAAAATTTGGAACTTATGTTCAAAAAGTTATCAAACTGTGCATACCCTTTGACCCAGCAATGTTTCTATTGAGCTTATATCCCAAAGAAATCTTAAAGGAAGGAAAGGGCCCCACATGTGCAAAAATGTTTGTGGCAGCCCTTTTTTTAATGGCTAGAAACTGGAAGCTGAATGGATGCCCATCAATTGGAGAATGGTTGAATAAATTATGGTATATGAATGTTATGGAATATTATTGCTATGTAAGAAATGACCAGCAGGATGATTTCAGAGAGGCCTGGAGAGACTTACATGAACTGATACTGAGTGAAATGAGCAGAACCAGGAGAACATTATACACAACAACAAGACCATATGATGATCAATTCTGATGGACATGGCTCTCTTCAACAATGAAATGTTTCAAACCAGTTCTAATTGTTCAGTGAAGAAAGCCATATATACCCAGAGAGAGAAATATGAAATGTGGACCACAACATAACATTTTCATGCTCTCTATTGATGTTTGCTTGCATTGTATTTCCTATCTCTGATTTTTTTTCTTGTAGATACGATTTTTCTTGCACAACAGTGATAAGTGTGGAAATATGTAGATATATATTCGATTTGTCAAGTATTTTAACATAATTAACATGTAGTGCATTTCCTGACATCTAGAGGAGGGGTGGAGACTAGAGGGGAAAAATTTGTAACAGAAAGCTTTGTAAGGGTCAATGTTGAAGAATTACCCATACATATGTTTTCCAAATAAAAAGTTTTAATTTTTAAAAAAATGTTGATGTCCTGGGAGAAAGGTCCAGTGGTCCTGTCCTAGTTCTAGCTTTATACCTAAGGAACAGTTTTATTCATCACAATTCCTCAAAAATTGAAGACCAAAGACATAGCAGGTAAAATTTGATATATGATCAACTGATAAAACAGATGTTAGACTTCACCCTACCCTCTCACTACATTCTTATGTTTTTAATAACAGTGTGTGTGATGGGTTTAAATCAGTTATCTATCTTCCTTTTAGTTTTCACAAAACTGCTGCTTTTGTATGCCATATATGTAAAACTTTAATGAAGATGAGTTAGAGGTGATGATTCTCTTACCTTTAGTATGTAAGACACTTTGACTAAAGAGCTTTCAACAGTTCTAATATTAGCTATCACTAGGTATTTACCTTGTCATTGATGTATTTATTAAGTTCCAAATACCATGTGAGGACTTAAGTTTGCTTTATAACTCATACACAAAACAATTGGATGCTAGCTAGAAACTGTCAAACCAAACATTATTTGGTTTCTACATTGTGAATTTCATTAGACATTTGCTTATTACAAAACTTGAAAAATATTGTAAACGTCACTCAAAGCCAAACTTCTCCCCATTTCAACAAGTAACTTTCTGTGAGTGTGATGTTAGTTTATAAATCTGTAAGTCACATTTAATCAAGGGAAATTCTGCTTTCATGACCAAACTTGTTTTCTATTCATGACAGAAGTTTTAAAGAGAAAAAAAAAATGACTGCTGAAAATTGCTATGGCACTGATGGAAAATTACAAGATAAATAGTGTCTGTTTCACTTTATGGTCATTGTTTTGCTTGTCTTTGTTTTTGAAAATGTTGGACATTTAGAAATGAAAAATGCATTCCTTAGCTTTCATGTTCTTGCCACACTGTGGTTACACACAGAGAAACAAACCATTTCATTTTGGCTTATGGGAAATTCAGAGAAACTTGAAACATCTGATTTGATATTCATCTCTAATTTCCAAAAGTAATGCTAGAATTTCTTTGCCACACTTGCATAGTGCTTTATTTTAATAAATAGAGTAATTGAAGAATCCCAAATTAGATCTGATATTTGAGGCCATGGCCTAATTACTACAACTGTTATTTTTTTCTTGATTGTCATAGCTTAGTGGGTCTTAGGATAGACATAAATAATAAAAATAATAACTGAAACTATCAATATAACTGAACCAGCTAACTAAACATTAAAATATTTTGTATATACAGTTCCAACTTTCTGATTTTATTTTGTTTTGTTTTGACTGTTGGCTGGGACCTATGATTTAATTGGTATAGGGAATCCCTAATTTGAAACTCCCTCTGACAAAGTAGATCAACAATTCATCTGAAATTTATGATCTTATGTTTGTGGCAGCCCTTTTTGTAGTGGCTAGAAACTGGAAACTGAATGGATGCCCATCAATTGGAGAATGGCTGAATAAATTATGGTATATGAATATTATGGAATATTATTGCTCTGTAAGAAACGGCCAGCAGGATGATTTCAGAGAGGCCTGGAGAGACTTGCATGAACTGATGATGAGTGAAATGAGCAGAACCAGGAGATCATTATACACAGCAACAACAATATTACATGATGATCAATTCTGATGGACATGGCTCTCTGCCACAAAGAATTGTCTCAAACCAGTTCCAATTGTTCAGTGAAGAAAACCATATACACCCAGAGAGAGGGATATGAAATATGGACCACAACATAACATTTTCATGCTCTCTATTGATGTTTGCTTGCATTGTGTTTCCTTTCTCTGATTTTCTTTTTCTCTGTAGATAGGATTTTTCTTGCACAACTTGTCAAGTATTTCAACATAATTAACATGTAGTGGACTTCCTGCCATCTAGGGGAGGGGAGAGGACTGGGGATAAAATTTGTAATGGAAAGCTTTGTAAAGATCAATGCTGAGGAACTACCCATACATATGTTATACAAATAAAAAGCTTTAATTAAAAAAGAAAGAAAGAAAGAAATTTATGATCTTAGAGAGTTGCAACTGAGAGGTTAAATGGCTTATTCATGGCAAGACATCCAGAATGTACCAATATCAAGTTCTTGATGCCATACCTAAAGCTCCAACTACTACTCTGCTTCCCACCTGGATATGTGGAAACATATAAATATTGGAGAAATAAGGACTTTCCTCTATTTCATCCACTTTTGTTTGAAAAGGCAAAGCAGAGAGCTTAGACGTTAAACAGTGACTTTAAATTGTATTGATAGCCAATACAAATAACTCAGGTGCCACAAAGGTTCCATTTTTTGGTCCAAATCATAAAAATTATGTGTACAATTAGGCTGCTAGATCAAAATTATGTTTGACATATTGTTTGACTAAATTCCTCCCTTCTTATGCAAGCATATAACTTTATACAACATCTTCTATTAAGTATATTAATGGGAGACAAGGATACCATAATTAAGTGAATTTTGTATGTGTCCCTGAAGTTTATTTTGAGTTATTTCATTTCTTCTCTTGATTGCTCTATCAACAGAGCAAATAGTAAAGTGATGGATTTCAGGGGCTGCTCTTCTTTGTTTCCCTAATCACTTAAAAAATGCTTTTGTTAAAGTGAAGAAAGCAGAACCAGGGAAACAATATATGCAATAACTACAATAATATAAACCAAAAAATGCTAACTCAGAGTCAAATGCTGTTTACTTACAAAGACCAAAATATGTATCCCTGCTTTCCTTAGACAGTGAAGAACTATGGAAAGAGAAAATGGCTATATTGTTAGACATGGTCAATATAACCACTGCTTTTGCTTAACTGTTTTTCTTGATTGCAAGACACTGGGTAGGAGTGGAGATAGGAAGGTACATTCAGACATGATTGTGATATAAAAGCAAAAGTCATCAATGAGGTTTTCATTTGAAAAATAAAAATCGGAGCAGCTAGGTGGCACAGTGGATAGAGCACCAGCCTTGAGGTCAGGAGGACCTGAGTTCAGATCTGGTCTCAGACACTTAACATTCCCTAGCTGTGTGACCCTGGGCAAGTCACTTAACCCCAATTGCCTCAGCAATAAATAAATAAACAAACAAACAAACAAACAAATAAATAAATAAATAAAATAAAAATGAATTGTTGGTGCTGCCATGAATTGTTGATGGGTAAGCTAAAGGCTTTGATAATTTACACGAAAGAGATAATCTTTGGGGTCTATTCCCCTTCCCCCCAAGTTCTAAGTCACTCATTCATTCATTCAGTAAACATGTTAAGTACTTCCTTATACCAAGCACTGTACTAGGTGGTGGGGATATAAACAGCATTCAGTATTTAATTTAATGAACACTTAGTATGGGCCACGCACTATACTATGTGCTGGGGATAGGAAGAAAGGCAAAATCAGTCACTTTCTTCATGGATCTCACATTCTAATGAGGAAGGCAAAATGAGTTCATATAAGACACAGAGTAGATGGAAGATATCTCCAACAGGAAGAATGAAATATTCCATTTTCTCAGTAAGTTTACATTCTAATAAGTTCACAGAATAAATATAAATAAACAAAGAATAGTTTGGGGGAGAAAGAGTAGAATTTGGAGGGGTATTGTGAAAGATTTCATATAGAAGGTTATGCTTGAACTACATCTTTTTTATTTGCTTAGGCAATTGGGGTTAAGTGACTTGCCCAAGGTCACACAGCTAGGAAGTGTATGAGACCAGATTTGAACCCAGGTCCTCCTGACTTCAGGGCTGGTGCTCTATCCACTGCACCACCTAGCTGCCCCTTTGAACTACATCTTAAAAGAGGAGTCTTATTGAAAGGTACATTTGAAAAAGGGGCCTGCAAGAAATGGCCATTTGTTTTGGTGGAGAGATACAGCATGACTGAGAAGTTAAGTGCTTTAGGTTGCATTACACACATTGATTAGAATACTAGTATTTAAAGATCTCACAGAAAGCAGAGAAATAGCACAAAGCAGTGTACTCTACCACCCTTATGCTTTCTAATTGAGGGTATGTAGGTTTGTACTATTTTACTAGATGAATAATACCTTGAATGCAATCCTCAAAGTGTTACATCTTCTGTGCTGGTGGAATTTCAGGAGAATACAAATTGCAAATATCATCTTGGTTGACTGCCCCTACTCCTAATCTCTGTGACTCTTTAAAAAACAAAATAAAACAAAACGTAATTCCCAGAGAAAATAAAAATGGAGAAATAAACTCTAAACATGGTATTTTGTCCTTTGGTAGGGCAAAGTGAACTCTTTTCCCATACATTCAAGAAATGCCAGATTGTAAAGTAGTGAACATTTGATATTGAAATCACCCTCCCATTAAAAATTTGCCATGGATCAGCTGCACTTAGGTGACTCCACAACATTTTTGTCTCATTATACACTGTTGTGGAGCCAGCCAATCTCTGTCTTGCTAATCTTTCTGTCATTAGTGATTGGACTTCATTCTGGCAGCTTCTTGGCCTGAAACTAAGCACTTCTGACAAGCCCTACAAAGAGGAGAATTTGGCCAAGGGGCTCCTTTGTCAATTAAAACATTTTATCCTCCAATTGCCATAAGGGGCTTTCCAGGGCTCATGAGGTTCCACTGCTGTCTGAGTTTTGAGAATGAAGAGTAAGAACTTGGAGCTTTTAAAAACCATCCCCAAAATTACAAGATAGTCAATTATTTTTCAAGCTGAAAGAGAATGAATTTCTATTGGCCCAGAAGGAGACAAATTCAGAATTCAGGAAATGTCTCTATCTTTTTGATTTCTGTTCAGAAGGCAAAGAAGAGACTTTTCAAATTACTTGGTTACTTTAAGTAGTGTGAACAACTAATACAAAACTCTTCTTTGAGGTATAGGTTAACAAAATTAGCTGCCTAACTGAATCAGTCACTCAAAATGATCCACATTCACTGTCATCTGACAGTAGTAAATTTGCCTCAGCTTTGTAAGTGCAGTAAGGACAAACACAACAAGTACAAAAACAAACTTTCTTGACCATGACATATGTATTGACATATTGTGGGGCCAGTGTAACTAAGGATGTTTCTATTCCAGGCATTTGGGGGAAGTTTGGAATGGCTCAGGATGTCCTTTTGCAGTCCAGTTCACAACTAATTGTTTAGTAGAAAACACTGGACTCCACTTTGGCAACAATAAGAAATGTTACTTGTAATCAAGTCATACTTCCTTTTTGGAATGACTTTAAGGAATTTAACAAACTGCAATCTGAAAAATCTCAGGATGGCCCTCTTGTATGTGTGGAAGTAGACATATAGATGAATTCAGTTGAAACTGAATTGCACAGAACCAAACATTCAAGAGATCAGGTCAGGAACCAGGAACAAATAGGTAATTTATAGTATCTTCCCAAATCCCCAAGTAATGTGAGCCAGTCTGTATAACACTTTTTAAATTGTTTATAACACAACAATATTCAAACTTCATACTATGTATGAAGAACTAATGTATTCACAACTTAAATCTCTTTCACTTAATTAAAACCTGTGCTAGAAAAACCACTGAAAATTTTTCTGCATTTATTGTAGCTTCTCCTGTTCAAAAGATGGGAAAGATGTAAAACTTAGTGTTGAATAAACTTAATGGATAGCATTTCTTCACCAAATGTCAATGATTGGAGTGCAAATCTCCTTGGTGAGAAGTGACACATTAATCTTGGAAAGAGGGTCTGAGGTGGAAGTCTGACAAGACTGAAATGAGTCCCTCTGGATTTCAGGAGACAGGGAGGCTGCTGTGAAAGTCCAGATTCCATGCAGGTGGAGGAAGGAACAGGGCATTTTAAGAATTTTACTTCATTTCTTTCTTCCCAAGGGGACTCCATAATGAGGCTGGTAGGAATAAGAAAGGTAGTGAGGGAAGAAAAAGAACAAGGGAGCTTTGGACTGAAGTCCTTGACAAAGTAACCTTGTAATTCTCCCTCCTCTTTCTGTCTTTTCCAAACAAGGGCAGAAATAAGGAAAAAAATAAGATGGGATAGTTACAAACCTTGGAGGTATTGAACATTTTTTATCTATAATATGCGAAGTGCTTGAGGAGAAAAAGAAAAGATATGCCGCATTCTTTGTCCTCAAGGAGCTCACAATCTAATAATGGAGGAAAATACTACATAAAAAGAAGTTGAAAAGCAGGGGGGAGATAGGGCAACTAGGTGGCACAATAAATGACATAGTAGATGGAGCACCAGCTCTGAAGTCAAGAGAATTTGAGTTTAAATCTTACCTCAGAGACTTAATAATAACCAATTATGTGATCCTAGCCAAGACACTTAACCCCAATGCCTCAACGCCCCCCCCAAAAAGGGAGGAAAAGAAAAGTGGGGAGAGGAAGGATATTTGGTTTAGAACAAAGATATTATGATTACCTGCAGCCAAGTGGGAAAATGATGAGGTGAATGTCCTGGGTGTTTTCCTTAAATGATTGAGGATCTGAGAAGAGCTTTCTGATGTTTATGATTCCTCCCTGCCCTCCATCCCCCTAAACACAAAGGAAGAGAGGGAGAGGTTCAGAATTGATTTCTTGCAGGATAATGAATTTCTGGAGATAGTGAAGTCCAGGAGAGAAGTTACCATATCCTTTATTTGCTGTTAAATTATGCTGCAGACATATTCAGTAGTGTTAAGTGCATTGGTAGTTATATACAAATATACAAACACACACATATATGTATGTATATATGTAATGTACATATATGTATATGTGTGTGCATGCATGTATCTGTGTGTACACCTGCAAAAAGAAGGAATGCTAGCAAGTATTAACCCACTTTTACTTTTGTGAGTTATGAATATCTCTATGATTATTTCGAAGAAGGTAATACTACAACTGGCAGAGCAAATAAATTAACCATACCTATGAACACTTTAAGTAGCTAAACCTTGAGAAGTTCCAGGAAACTCTGTTGGGATCTGCCTTTTGAACAGATCTCTTGATCCCTGAAGAAAATTCTCTTCCTCCAATTCCCAAGAGCCATGTAACTTTCAAAGGTTGTTGCCTGACTAGAAGGAGACATTGTATTCAATCAGAAGTTGCACACACCCTAGAGACATAAGATACAATGAAAAAAATCACCAGAAAGAGAAAGCGACTTGCAAGAACAGGACTTATGAGCAGAAATGTCATGTTCTATGAAAAACACATCTACTAGGAGTAGAGCAATCAGCCTAGTTCAAAAGCCATACTCTGTAAGGAGCAACATGAGAATATTAGAAGTGGAAAGACCTCAAAGCTTTGTGGCTCCAGAGTTATGAGTTGCCTTGGCAGACTGCATGTGTTTCCTACATGTGTGCCTTGTAGTGCAATGTAATACAATAACCATTATATTCTAAGTTGGTGCCCACTCTTCCTATAAATACTGTGTATATTTGTGTGAGAGTATACTTCAGATATATGAAGAAATGTTTTGTAATTACTGCTCTTGCTACATATTCTGAGTAAACGTCTGCTAAGACATAACCAAATCTACTGACCTTCTGTTACAGGAAAGCACATTGGTAGGGACTTGTGAACTACAGGGTATCCTCCTTGAATATGATAAATGTAGATATAAATATGTATATACATATATGTACATATACATGCAAACATATATAGATAACCTCTCTGGGCTATCATTTATACCCATATCTGTGAATTGTTCCCCAACAACAATAATCTATGGATATATACACATATGGATTATATATCTATTTTTATTACATATGTATGTATATGCATTATTGTCAGTAATTTTTCAATCATCTTCAACTCTCCATGACCCTATTTCAGGTTTTCTTGGCAAAGATACTGGAGTAGTTTGCCATTTCCTTCTCTAGCTCATTTATAGATGAGGAAACTGAGACAAAACAGGATTAAGTGATTTGCCCAAGGTTACAGCTACTAAGTGACTGAGGCCAGATTTGAACTAAGAAAAATGAGTCTTCTTGATTCCAAGTCTGGTACTCTTTCCACTATTCCATCTAGTTGATAAGCATACTTGTGTGTGTGTGTGTGTGTGTGTGTGTGTGTCACACACACACACACACACACACACACACAGAATGTAGGAAGATCAATCTAAAGATTACATTTGGGGGGTGAGGTGGAAAAAACTCATACAGGATAAAAAAAAATAGGTCCTTGAAGAGACCTACATGAACTGATGCTGAGTGAAATGAGTAGAACCAGGAGATAATTATATACAGCAACAAGACTTTATAATGATCAATTCTAATGGACATGGTTCTCTTCAACAATGAGGTGATTCAAGCCAGTTCCTATTGTTCAGCAAAGAAGATAGTCATATACATCCAGAGAGAGGTCTGTGGGAACTGAGTGTGGACCACAACATAGCATTTTAACGCTTTCTGTAAATGTTTGCTTGCATTTTGTTTTCCTTCTTAAGTTGTTTTTTTTTCTCTTTCTAGATCTGATTTTTCTTGTGCAGCAAGATAACTGTATAGATATGTATACATATATTGGATTTATCATATATTTAAACATATTTGATATGTATTAGACTACCTGGCATCTAGGAGTGGGGGTGGGGGGAAGGAGGGGAAAATTTTGGAACAAAAAAAAAAGTTTTGCAGAGGTTGATGTAGGAAAATCACTCATATGCCCTATAAATATAAAAAACTTTAATTAATAAAAAATAAGTCTTGATAGACATTATTCAGGAAGTTCTCACATTAATAAGTTTAAATATACTGAATTATGTAACTGTAGTTATCAAGAATATATTAAATTTGTGGTAGGGTGAATAGACCCCTGAACTCAAGAGACGTGTGTTCAAATCTACTTTTCTTTCCTATGTAAGCTTGGGCAGATTGTTTCATTATACCTTACTTTTCTAATCATTAAAATGAAAAAGTTGAATTAGATAACCTCTAAGGTCCCTATCAACTCTGAACCCTGTGAGCATACAAATTAGAGTAAGATTTAAAGAAATACAAATTCGCAGGTACAATTAGGCACCACACAAATTCTCTACTATTATTAGTCATTATTTAATCTAATTCTGTCTTCCACAAACCAGTAGCCCCACTGTTTCTTTCTAATTTATCTTTATCTTAGAATCCAAAGCATGATCATCTATATCTGGTTCCAGGTTATACATGGCTTTGACCAATTAATTACCTCTCTGTAGTTTTGTGAACTTTACAACTCAGAGAATTATAATAGTGGTGGTTCTCTTCAGTAATTTCACGCAAATTTTAGCTCCTCCTTTTTTAGAGCTCTTCTTTTTCCTTAGACATGAATCAGGGGAATTTGGGGGGGGGGAATAAGCTTATAATTATATGGTGTGTTTCTAAGTTTGATGGAATAATTGTCTTTGTCCAATTAGATGGGTGTATAGTCACAACTAACTGTACTCTTCCTAATCTTTTAGTCAATACTTACCAGATTCTTGCCTGAGATAACATTTGTACTCAATTGACTTTATCTGATGCCTTAGCTGTCTGACACAGATTGCAAAATCTAATCTTACCAAAGCATAAGATCTTTAGAATGCATCTAATGGAACTTTAAAAGATTTTAAAACAGAAAAGTAAAGCAATTTTATCACAGATTTTCCTTTTAACTCATTCATTTCCCAGTTTGCATTAACCTCTTCTATATTTGGCTTTCATAAGACCTATTTCTTCATAATCAAGAAATTATACTTTTTCTTCTAGATAATATAGCAAAATGAGGATTTGGGTACATGAAGCCTGAATAAACTCTTGCTTCCATTCCTCATAAACATTTCTTTTATTTTCTTTGAACTTTCCCCTCAACATTTTAAAGTTTGATATCACTGATACCATACTCATCCAGATTAGTACTATCAGAGATTTTATGGAAATCTAACTCTCCTTATTTTAAATTTTTCATTGTTTAACAAGACAATTCAATTTAATTATTTAACAAGACAATTCAAGAATTCTCAGAATCCTGGAGCAAATTTTTTTTTTGTAATTTT
Source organism: Myrmecobius fasciatus (assembly GCA_023553655.1). NCBI lineage: Eukaryota > Metazoa > Chordata > Mammalia > Dasyuromorphia > Myrmecobiidae > Myrmecobius > Myrmecobius fasciatus. The sequence goes on along the minus strand of JAJPUD010001537.1, from coordinate 156,409 downwards.
TCTTTAAGTTTCTAGCTCCTTCAGTGCTTAAGGTGAAGATGTTTTCAGCTCCCCAACAATGTCAGGAGATTCATGTTGGTAAAAGAATTAGCATATATTCTTGGTGATCATGTGCCTTCATAAACCACCCAGAAACCTTGGCCTAAAGGAGAAAGCTGTTATTGATTTGGCAGGATTACCAGTGGCCCTCTGCCACTCATACCTGTTTAATGCCGAATCACTCATTTTCTTTTCCTTCCTGGGGAGGCTCCCTTCTTTCTTCTGAGAAGCTCCTCCAGAGAGTGTGAACAAGAGATCTCATCTATGAAGTGCTCCTGGGCCAGAGACACTTGTTAGAATTCTAGCTCTTTATGATTCCCTTCTGATATGATTTGGTATGACCTGGTAAATGAACTGATTATTTTTGGAAGGCACTCCTATTTATTTTGGAGAATGCTTACCATGTTAAGGAGTGACAAATACTTTTCTCTTTGCTCAAACACAATTTCTTTGGGTAATTTGGCAGTGGTAAGATCCTACTTTAAAAATTTTTTTTATAAAGCTTCAACATGAGAACCATAGATGGGAAATGCATTGGTATAGTTTTGTTCTCCCAAGAGAGGTGATTATATGAGTCAGCCTGAAGGAAACCAAAGGAAATTGCCAGCTTCACCAGGAACATTGTGCCACTCTTGATTACATTATTTGCTAAAGGAAATATGAAAAATGTCATGGATGGTGCATGTCACTTTCATGGGTGGAGATGGGATGTCCATTGTTTCCTCTCTCAAGCCCTTAAATAGTCTCAGATAGGCCCCATTTTAATGACTAAAATTTCCATGAACAGAAGATATCCTTAGCACTCGACTTCTTAGTGCTGACTGTGCAGTTTAAGTCAAACAAAGCTGGCTCCTTAAACACCTACCTTATTGTACAATTGTTTTAAAAGTTAGTAAGCATTACCACCCATTAAATTGCTCTGGTTCCTTATATAAAACCATCATTGACACAAATTCACAATGTGTGACTTTAGAAAACAAATAACAAGAGAATACCCTTAACAACAATGATAAGCAAACAATATAAAGATATTCAGATATGTATGTAGATGAATACATATGAGTATAGATACATTACTAAACTTTTCCAGACAAATGTAACTGACATTAAAATAAATAGATGCTTTAAACATGGTGATAAAAGATATACTGTCTCAGGTACTCTGGTGATCATGCGTCATTCAGACTTCTCAGGAGACTGCTTAAATTTCTTAGTTGCTGTTCGAAAATCCTCCAGAAACTATTAGCCTCTATTAAAAGGAAAGCCACTAAATTCTTTCCTAATGACAAAGTCACTCAAAGTGGCTAGTTTGAAAGACTTACAGCCAACCTTACGCCAGGGACATTTTATGGAGAAACTAGACCTGAGCAATACCTTCCTTGAGCATACCCTTCAATCACCTTAACTAGAGTTGTCTTGGGGCCTATTGGGAAAGAAAATTATACCAGCAAAAGGTAATGATTTTCATTTTCCCTACTGCTCCAGAAATATTTATGGCACACTCAGGACTCACTGTCTTGCTTTGGATTCGTGGGGGTAGAAGACCATAGATTATGACCACATTACACATAGAAAACAGCTTCCATTCTAAAGGATGCCTCATTTTACCATCATAGGGAAATTGCCTTTAGCCATCCCTATAAATACACACTATTTTCCGGTTTGTTCTTAAGATTTTTTTTTAATGAGAACACTCTCACATGATAGCACCTGATGGGAAGCAAAGTTAGGAATTCCTCACATGTTTATACCACTCTTTGTTTTGCTTGCATAGTAGGTAAGATAGCATAATTATAACCATTTTACAAATGGAGGGCCAGGACTTTGTTTTGTCTCTTTTTGCATACCCAGTGCTTAGCACAGTGCCTGGCCCAAAGTAGACAATGAATAAAAGTCTACTGAACTTAATCGGATGACCTAAAACTACCTTAGTGGAAGAGCTGGGCATAGGACCTAGGTCACTATTAATGACCTAGAGTAGAAGGCTAATAGATAACTGAATTTCTATCAGAATAAAAGCTCCTCAAGAGCAGAGACTGCCTTGCTTTTTTATTTATGTTCCTAGCATCTAGCAAAGTGTCAAGCACATATTAAATACTTAGTTGTTATTGTTGTTTATGGGTGATCTCTTGACTTATATGTGAATTGGATTTAAGTGAAGCAGAGCTACACAAAGTTGTCAACCTCACTTTCTCTTCTAGAATCATCAAAGCCCAGCGGCAAGACAAAAGCCAAGAAGCCTCATGATGGCCCAGGAAGCAGTGGATGAACTCGGCATCTTCCATGTCCGAATGAGCTCTAAGTGCTCCACATCACCTCCTTCGTCGACTTTCATGACTACTAGAACAAACTCATTTGCCCATTCTACCAGGGGAAGTTTTCACATTCTTGGTGTAAATATTCCCCTAATTCACTTACAGATTTAAAGACTGTTTGTTATCCTCAACCTGGTGTAGCCCATCTGCTGAGGCAGTTTTACCAGGGTATGACCTCTATATATAGAAATTACAACTTCTTGTATCCATAGATAAGAATTAGTTCTTAGTAAATCTTTTTTTCATTTTTTCATTCTTGATTTGATTTCTAGTTCAATGCTTTTTCTAGCACACCAAGCTGTCTCTCAGATAGACATAATATTCATTTGACAAAGGGGAAAGTGTCTTTGCTAGACAAACTACAAAGTACAAGAAGTTTTGAAAAGCTCACCTGGATAGCTTTTGATGTATCCTTTTGCCAAAGAAGCCACCAGAATTTTGGGCATCATGTGAAGTAATGAACAGGCATTCAAAGGTTCTCCTCATCCTTTTGAGAACCGTGCAGAACAAATGTTTAATATTCTTTTCCCTGTAACTGAAGCATGATATTCTACTTAGATGAGGATTAAAAAACAGGTAAACAATCCTCTCACCCTTATTTAAGGAGAAGTTAAAATTTCCTTCACAGGTCACAGTCTATTCATTCTCTCCTTATAAAGTTTTTCAAAGTGCTTTATATTTATTACTTCAATTGATGCTATCCACCCATTTAACCTCAAAATAAGTTCATATTATTTTAGTAGGTAATAAATGTATTAAATATTCCAATTTTAACAAATACGAAAATTGAGGGTCAGAAAGGGTATGACTTGCCTATGGACAGTCAGCTATTAAGTGTCAGGCATGGGATTTGAATCTAAATCTCTGTGACTACAGACCCTTTAGATTTTTCACAGAACCATGTTCTCTCTCCAATAATGATTGGTTGCAGGTATCGTAATATTATTATTTTCTTTTCCATGATCATCCTTTTCTACTCTTTAAGAAAGAAAATCTGGAGTATATTTGTGTGTAAGGCAGAGGTTAGTGCTTAATTATCTCTCTATGTACATAGGCCTGGAGAAAAAGCCTTACCTAGCCCTTAGAAGAGCTGAAATCTAGTTTCATCTGTGATACTTCTTAGTCTCAATTTTCTTATCTATGAAGGTAGGTTAATATCACTGACTCTACCTACCTTTTAGGAGTCCTGCAAGACTCAAATTGCAATAAAGCATAGGAAAGAGCTTTGCCAAACTTAAAAAAAAAAAACACTATGCAAGTACAAGATCCTTATTCTGTTGAGATCATTATTATTATTATATTAATGGCTATGATTATGTGTGAATGCCTCCTCAGCCCTACAACAAATAGGGGAAACCGAAAGAGGGTTGAGTAATAGAAGATGTGTAACAAAAAGTGAAGAAACTCCCGATGCTATGCTGTTCACTCAGACTAAGATATACTACCATCATTTTACTGCAGTGTGGGCAAAATTAATTCATTTGTAATGATAGGATAAAACCCTTGCAAAATGCAAAACGTAAATATCCTCTCACTGAAGCAATTTTGTATTGGTCCCTCTTGTAAATTGATCAGATTCAGTGCTTAGATGGTTTACCATCATTCCTTTCCAGTTGTTATAGAGAGGAAGCATACTGCCTGAAACAAAAATATATGAACAATGTTACTGAAAAGCATTTCGAGATATTTACCTTAATCATATAGAGATATGTATAGATAGAGGAAAGGTTTCCTACCTTTTAAAATCTCTATATCCCCTTGAATTTTAGTAAACTTTTCTGTACTTCTTATTCAATCTGAAAGAAAATAAGTTCTAGATTTTACCATTCATATTAACTATGAAATGCAATAAAGAGATGAATTGATTTTTATTTTAAAAAACTTAATTTGGTATGTAATATTTTTAGTATCACAAAGTTGTTAAATGCCTGTCAGAACATAGTTAAATAAATTAATAAGATCCTTGTTTCTGATTCTTTTAAACCAATAGTTTCATTATCAGTACTGACTTTGGAAGAGATTTTTTCCCAATGAAATGGAGTTGGGAGGGAGAGAAAACAGCTTTTTATTGACTAAAAGATAAAAGTTAATGTGTGGGGTGTGTGTGTGTGTGTGTGTGTGTGTGTGTGTGTGTGTGTGTGTGTATTCCCATATAATATGATCAGCCTCCAGTTTGTTCCTTGCTTTGGATTTGATAGAGCACACAACTGAGAATTCTGATTCACAGAGGTCAGTTGTTTAAAAGGAAGGTAAAATCTAATGAATAAGTTAAATAAGAAGAGATAGATGACCTCTTTGAGAGTAGACATAAAAATTTTGTAGCTTGATTTATTAAAAATTAATTTAGAGTTTGTGGTTATTATGAAAATTTATTAATTATTTTTCACCAGATTGTTGACAATGCTTTTTTTTCTTTGTATTTCAACATGAAAAGATTTTGTTATCCAAATCTTATTAATTTGGCTTTGGTCAGCAGAAATTATTCCTTCAACTGTCTCTTCTAGTTTTTCAAATGCATTGTAAAAATATTTTCTTTCCCATCCCACCCATTGTACCCCTTCACAGTTCTTTCTCCCCATCTATAGATTTTTTTTAAATTAACACTACTACTTTTAGAATATCTCAACACAATAATATAGTTATTTACTAACTATTCCCATGTCCCCTTATAATGAGTTTTTCCTATCCCCTAAGGTCCATGTAACCCAGGCTGGGAACATCTGGGATAGAATTTCTAATTGCCCATCATAAAATTTCCCAGGCAATGTTTTACCACTCTTAAGTGCATCATGCCAGAATATGTCACACCATTCTAGGTTTATGGGGGAGGGGAGGAAACATTCATTTATTAAGCACCTTTGGGCTAGTTCCTGTGCTCGGTACCTTACAAATATATTATTTGATCTACTTTCTTTTGTCAATTTTTGACCAGAAGAGTGGGAAGTAGAGACAGAAATAACTGTGGATAATGAATATGGTAAAGAACTGAAAATATTTCAAACTGTTCACCGGGCAAATTATGTTGAGGGAAGCCAAGTTGTAGAGGACAATTCTACATAGTGCGAAGGGGTGGTCCATCTCTCAAAGAGTCTCAACCTCTTTTAGGGATTCACAAGGCAGGCAGGCTCTTGGAGAAGTGTATCTTGCTAATAAGACACTGAGGGTAGTAGTCAGGACAAAAGAGAAAAGGTATATGGACAGTACTTTGCTGGAAAGGAAAGTACAAATCATCCATTGGATATCAGTATCCTGGGTCAAAAACTCATTCACACCATCCTAGTTATGGCTTTGATGCTCTTTGTAGCCATGTATATGACTTATTTGACTGTAGGAACTGTAGGTGGACAGATGCTTGAAATGATTCCTGGCTTGGAAGGGTGGATCTCTAAACCACACTGGTATGTCTCAAAAATATTCACAAATATGTCTCAGACTAAAAACAAAGTTGGAAAGTACTGACTGTGACAAAACTTCACGGTTACCTTGACACAAGGTCTCCTGCTTTCACTGTTCATATGCACCGCCACCCCAAGATTTAAAAATAGAGGTTCTCCTCTTTAACCTCAGGACCTTTTTCTTTTCCATTTCCACTCCTCTAAAGAGAGCCATCAGTAACACAGCCTCAATCACATATTGTTATAATTTTAAAAATCAATTAGGAGCTTTCCCTGATACCAATGATATATTATGTTTTATTGTGTCCTTATTTTGACAAGACAGGTTAATAGTTAAACATTTCCTGTGTCACAAATAGAGCTTAAAAAACTATTATAGTGTACATACAGGTTGTATGTACACAGCATATACAGGTTAATTAATTAAAGATGATGGGTGACTAAATTTCTGCATGTTGTCATTTTCTTTAAAAAAAAAGGTGGGGGATACTCAGCAAATGTTGATAGACTAATTAAAGTGATCATCATACTTAAGCTGATAGGACTGAATTGCAGCCTTTTATCTCACCAAAAATAATTCAACTTTATATATTGTTGAATACATACATCTTATAACTATCGTATAATTTATATTACTAATATGCTTGATTTACTACTATGTGGCATAGTGGATGAAGTTCTAGGGTCATTAGTAAGAGAGTTCACATCTGGCCTCAGACTATTATTAGTTATATGACTTTGAACAAGTCATTTAACCTGGTTTGCCTCAGTTTCCTCATCTGTAAAATGAACTGGAGAAGGAAATGGCAAATCATTTCAGCATCTTTACCAAGGAAACTACAAAAAAAGCCATGGAGAATCTGAAATGACTGAACAATAACATCTGTGAATAATCTTTCCAAATAGAAAATATCCATACCTATTCATTAAATACTCTGTTGAGACCATTGATGTATCTGGATATAAATCCATATAATTGTCAAAAGTAATATCCCTCACAAAGACATGGAAAGGGATGAAATTTTCAAACACAGTAGAAATTACAAATGTATAAGGTTGGAAGCCGAGGGGGGAGTATCAACTGTTGCCATAGTGGAAATAGAGTTTTTATCAGCTAGGGTTTCTACCTCTCTGTAAAAGTATTAAAATTTATTATGTGAGAAGTGACTTTAGAAGCTTTAAAGTGTGATCAAAATGGGAATTATTTTTGCTATCATTATTGCTGTTTTGGTTATTTTTAATTATTATTTTTGTCCATAACTAGGAAAACTCCTACTAAGGGACCTAACACCTCTCCCCCAAGTAGTTCCCTGCAATTTTACTTCAACTTACAATCTTAGGGAGTAGCCAGTAACTGAAGTTAAGTGACTCACTCAGATACAGGTGAGTTACACATGTCAGGAGAAGGCCTGGAGCCCAGGTTTTTCTGACTCTGAGATCTGCTTGGCAATACCTATTAGTACTGAAATAAATGCTGCTGTGTGCCACAACTTAAACCCTTAAAAAGAACATGCAAAGCTTGCCTGCAGTTGCCTACCTCCCTTGACAATGGTCTTTCTTTCTTTTGTATTTTTATCTCCAATACTTAGCACAGTGTCTGGTGCTTAGTAGGCCCCTAATAAAATACTTATTGTGATAAATGTAATCTTTGACCTATAATAAGCTATAAATTATTGTTGTAATTATAATAATTATCTTTGTTGCAGATAAAATTCAGGAATTTTTGATTAATCAACATTTTTAGAATTTGATCAAACATGAATTATGGGTGGGTAAGAAGGTGAGAAGTGAGAAGGGAAGGACATTGTCCAAATTACTTCATTTGAATGAAAAGAAATGTGAAATTTGGCTAGAAGCCAAACCCAACATCGTCTGGCTACAATGGACACCTTCAACATAAATGGTCTAATCGTTCGAAGTTTATTAGTACAGTTTTACTGAACAGAGCTTGGCACTCTGGCTCATTTTCCATTGGCATGAGAGAGTTAAGGAAGGGAGCTGCCAAAAAAAATTTTAGCCAACCCGATTAGAATCAAAATACTCAGTGGAAGCTTGGTGCCTAAACAGCCATTTTGGGTAACACCTGAAAGCTTCCAGGTACTGAGTCTGAAGTAAAGGAAATAAATCAGAATTCAGCAAAAGAAAGGCAGGAAATTTAAGAAATTGGACTGCAAATTAATGAACAGAGAATTACAGATGCCAGCCCTGCAGTCCTCCTGGTGGGGGCTGACCCCAAAGCACAAATATACAGTGATTTATTGAGTATGCTCCAACATGATATAAATAATGCACTCAAATGAAGATATGAAGTACATAAGCTTATCTCCTGAAACCATCCAGTCTGAGAATTAGGAGGCAAGACAACTCAGGGTCCCTGGACAGTGCACAGAGTGTCTATTATTAGTCCACAGACTAAATCTATTAGGGAAAAGTAAAGGAATAACAGTTTTGCTTTGGTTTCATTTGTCTATACTTTTCTTCTCACCCTGTATGTCCAGTGACTCACTCTAATGAAAAAATCATCATAGTTGAAAGCAGGGAACTTGACTTCCTGGACCCACCTCCAAGCCCCCACTGGTTGAGTAAACTTGGGCTAGTGATAGCATCAATCTTAGGCACCCTAAGAAATTACATGAATGCTCTGAGCCACATGTTGTTCTATGTAAAATTGGGGAAATAGTTGCCTAAAATTGAGGAAAATGCCTATTTCATAGGGTTATCAAATAACCAAAAAAGAGAAAGGTGAAGGGAAAAAGTATGTATATAGTGCCTACTATGTGCCAGATATTACTAAGTGCTTTTCAAATATGGTCTCATTTGATCAAAAAGCCCTATGATGATAACTGATGTTTATATAGCTTTGAAATTTAAAACATGCTTTACATCTATTATATCAGCTGCCACAATCCTGTAAGGTAACTAGCTACTACAGATATTTCCATTTTACAGAAGAGTAAATCTGAGGCTGAAAAAAGTCAATTGATTTTCTACAGTGGCATAGCTAACAAATTTCTAAGGTGAGATTTGAATCTAGACCTTTCTGATACCATCTCCAGTTTCTATCTGCTGTTCTATGTTGCTTCTTGATGTAAATAGAAAATATATGCATACATGGAAATATATATGCATACATGTATATGCATTTTTGTTGTTCAGACTTATAAATTCATTGGTATAAGAACTCCTAGTGAGGAAAACTCCTTTGACCTACACAGCTCAACAGCTTTTCTGCAATTTTTAGTCTTTGAGTTGGTTAAGAGACACTAACTTGCCTAGAGTCACACTGTCTGTATGTGTCAGAAGCAGTATTAAAACCCAAAGGTCAGCCCTCTATCCTCAACATTATACTGCCTCTCTATGTATATGTAAATACACACATAGATGTATGTATCACTAAATATATGTGTGTATATACATATATTTGGATACACACACAAACACACATACACACACACACAAAGATAAGTACTAGAACTGTAATTTCATTAGTGTAGTAAATTCCCAGGAGAAGAAATTTCATCAATTCAGATTGGTCTCTTCTCTGAAACAAATAGTTTTCAAGATTCATGTGAAAATCTCTCCTAGAATGTGTCAAAGCTGAGACTTTAACCCAGATTTTGGCTCTGAAGCTAGTTCACGCTTCATTGAGCTCTGTTTTTTACAGCTAGATAGATAGATAGATGATAGAGATAAATAAATATACATGTATCATATATATATATACACAGAGAGAGAGAGAGAAGTAGATAGATAGATATGGTATACAGATAAATAGATATACATGCATTATACATACATATCATATATACATATGTATAGGTATGGAGTGATTGTGTGTTCAGTCATTTTTCAGTTATGTCCAAATCTTTGTGACCCCACTTGGGGTCTTCTTGGCAAAGATACTGCAGTGGTTTGGCATTTTCTTTTCCAGCTCATTTCACAGAAGAGGAACCAAGGCAAACAGGAGTAAGTGAGTTATCCAAAGTCACACAGCTACAAAGTATTTAAGGTTAAATTTGAACTCAGGTCTTCCTCAGCTCTCTCCACTGAATCACTTAGGTGCTCTATAAATATGGATATATATATATATATAAATGTGGATACATCAGTATTTTTGTGAGGGTGAAGTCTGGAACTGTGGTTTAATCCCTATAGAAACCTCCTCCTCTCAACCTAGAATAGGAATTTCTTGTAATTTATCATTTTACAGAGTCTCCTAGGAGGACTGAGATCAATAAATTATCCTTGATCATGCAACCAGTGTATGTCATAAGTAGGATTTGAGCCCAGATTTGTCTCATATGTGTTGAGCAAGTAGGCATTACTATATTAGCCCTGTACTCCTCACCTTCCCATTAGATTCAGTGCCCAAACTCTGTATTTTGCATCATCTACTCTACGTCTAAGGCTTCTTTCCCTTTGATGCAGGTATTTGAAAGACATCTGATTAGTATTTTTTTTAAAGTGTTGATTAAAGAAACCAAGAAAAAGGACCTTAGAAACCCTGGCAATCTCATCCCTCTGGCTCAGATATCACATCAGATACCTGAGGGAAGGGGGAAGAAGATGCACATTTGCTAGAGGACAGAGCATATGCATAGGCTAGTATGTGGCTCTGCTAGTGTAACATTGCAAACTACTACTGGACCACCTTCTTCAGGCTACCCTTTAGTGACTTATTTTCCCTTGTCTCTCTTGACTGCTTCTGCTAACATTCCTCAGTGCTCATCTCAAGAACCACCCCTTACATTCTTTCCCTCCCCAAATATAATTTTATCCACCAAGTCAAGTTTTCAAGATTAGTCACATCTAATATCAGTAGACTGTATCCAGTGATTTATGAAATCCGTTTAAACATCTAAGTACAATGAATCAAATATACTTTTCAAATATTCAGTCTATGAAAAATATGATAAAGCAATTGAGGTAGATGAGGAAGGAAAAATTATGTAAGAGAGCACTAGACTGAGATATAGACAATCTAAATTCTGGTCCTAGACCAAGAAGAAAAAATTTCTTGCTGAAATGGAAATAAAAGGAAATTTGTGGAGAAATTACCATTTGTTCTCAGAATTTCTTATACAGGATAGTAGAGTAAGGCTTAATCTGACATGTACTCAGAATTTAGAGAAAGCAAATTTCAATGAAATCAAAGGAAAGATAGGTAGGATCCCTTGACCTAAAATTCCATAATTCTAGAGAAGTCATCCTAGGAGATACCATGTAAAACTCTCAAGATGAAAATTCTGAAGACCCCAAAAGAGAGAATGATGAGTCCATAAAGGAAAACCCATAAAAGTGTAACAGAGGACAACAATTAATATTCAAAACTTAAAACAAAATCTTGCATGGAAGATGGAAGCAAAGGTCAGAAATAGAGTACTAATATAAAATTATAGAATAGTCTATTAGGAATATAAATTCCAGAATGGCAAAACCAAGAATGAGCCAAAGTTTGTGAATAAAGTAAAGGACATTGAGAAAGGGTTTTGCTTGCTTTTTCACTGTTAGGGAAAATAAGAGAATCAAAACAAAAAAAATGTCTAAGATCATTATTTAACTAGATGGAGCAATAGCAAAAAAATGAATACATAATATGTTATATTATGTATTCTTATAATGTACAATTCAAGTAATGTGCAGTAAAAGGGAAAAGGGAATGTATCCCCAAAGAAGGAAAGTTAAGAGAAAGTCTATTATAATTTGATTAGGGATGATATCCTCTCATGTATTATAAAGATAAATAAAAGGGTAAGAGGAAAAAACCTAGGTATATCCCTAATAAACAATTCTATAAAGGCCACACTCACATTCCCCATACCCATGATCTGCCAGTGTAGGAGAATTTCCTTTGATTCTTCTCAAATTCCTAATCTTACTCTGCTCCATACATATCCTCATTCTGATCTTGAGTTAATTAAGAAAACCTTCAGCAGAGGTTTTTTGTAACTCCCACCATAAGGGCAAGATAATTATTACTCATTAATTAATTATTATTAGCTTCTCTACTTTGTCCCTTCTCACACCAGATGTTGGATATATATCCTATAATTATCTAAAACCACTCTACTCTCTTTTTATCACTCCCTGAGACTTAGGTTGGAGCCCAAATTCAAGGCAATCTACACTGCTAGAGTTCCCGTATCATGGGAAATTCCCTCCTCTAAGATCTATCCATTAGTATTAATTTAGGTTTTGTATCACAATAAAGCAAACAACAGAGTAGAAAGCTTTTTTTTAATAGTATTAATCAAAATGCAGCAGACACATAGCATAAAATGCAGCACCTACAATCACCTGCCAAGGTAAAAATCATTTTCCCTCACACTGAGCTAGGTCACTCAAATGACAGGTATCTAAAATAAGGTGCCCCTTGGTTTATCTAAATTGAGTAACTCTCAATCTAGGGGTAACAGATTAATTGGAGGAACAATAGGTGTTTTCATGACTCAAAAAAAGCCACATTTGTACGACTTAGTAACATTACTCCTATGCAAGAGGTGAGGACTGCTTAGAGTGACTGAAAAACAATCCTGACCATAGGGTGTTACCTATATGCTAATGGCCTCACCACAATGGCAATTCCTAAGGACAAGGATATCATGAAGGCAATGGCTGCCCAAGGAATGAAGAGATGATTTACAAGAGAACATTGTATATAGCAACAACAAGATTTTATGATAATCAACTGTGACGGACTTGACTCTTTTCAACAGTGAGGTGATTTAAGATAATTCCAACAGATTTGTGAGGAAAGAGCCATCTGCACCCAGACAGAGAACTGTGGAGACTAAATGCGGATCAAAGCATACTATTTTCACTTTTTTGTTATTTTTTGTTTGCTTTTTTTCTTTCTTGTGTTTTTTTTCTTTTTGATATGATTTTTCTTGCTCAGCATGACAAATACAGAAATATGTTTAGAAGAAATGTACATGTTTAACCTATGTGAGATTGCTTGCTATCTTGGGGAGGTAGGTACAGGGAAGAAGGAGAAAAATTGGAATACAATGTTTTGCAAAGGTGAGTGTTGAAAACTATCTTTGTATAAAGAAAAAAAATACTATTTTTTAAAAAAGAGATGTATCAAAGGCAGACTTTATGCTCTCACCATTTTCCCAAATTGGGGTCCAGCCAGAGGAAAGAGAGAGGAAAGAGCTGACAGTGAAATGAGAAGGGCAGAGGGCAGCTAAGTTCAGAGTGAGCAGAATTTATTATGAGCTGTCAGTGTGGGCCATGCAGAAGAAGAATATGAGCTGTTGGTTAATATTGTCTCTGAAGATATTTACCAGCTCACTAATGTTATTGCTGAGAGTTTTTTTTTTCCTGAGTATAGGAAAGACAAAGAGGATCTAAGAAATTAGAGCTAATGGATGACAGAAGCACACTTTGGAAAACATTTTGAGCCAAGACAATCAAAATGACTAAGTCAAGTGGGACAGACAAGAGGGGAGAAGGAATCAAAGAATGATCCAGTCACCACCACAGAGGAACTAAATGAGAACTACTACAAAGGTTACTCATTGCCAAGATGGGTTACTGAGTGAATAGATTGGACAACTTTTAAATTCTTTTTTGATGAAGTGAGATAGTATCCCATGATGTTCAAAGAAACTGTATCTCACTTAGGGTACCCAGTGCCTAGAGCCAGACCTAGCTGTTATGTAAAACTTTCTTATCCTTCCAGCTCAGGCCACCCTCACATTGTTTAAAGTTGTGCTACCTAATCTCTTACTTCTCAAGTTGTGTCATTAAAAAAAATGGTGTGTTGTTGGGATAGCATAGAAATTACCAATTTCCTGATTCATTGTTAATTTTTTTTCTTTCAACACACACACACACACACACACACACACACATGCTACCCTTGACAGTATTTAAGACATTGTTTTTGGCTGTTGGGACCAAGATGTAAATAAAGGGATGACTGTCTTTGTAAAACTTTGTTAGAGCTATTAAATATCACCAAATAACACTAGTAAAATATTAAGGTGAACAAAGCACTCTAGGCTCCTATAAATTCAGATGAGGAAGCAAAGGGAACAGCCCATTTTTCTTGTTGCTAGTTACTATACTGCCACAGCTGCAAAGTTTTCCTCTTTATAGAAAAGCAGAGTGATGCACCAATTAAAGTTCATTATTTAAAAGTGATGGCTTAGAGGAGAAATGGGAGGGAAATGCTGCTGCCTCACTTGAGAAAGGACAAGGTAATTTAACCAGAGAAGAGTTTGTGTTTTGCCTTGATGTCTTGACCAAATAGGGAAAAAAATCATTCCAGATTTATTGGAAGGACTTGTTTCAGCTTTTCCTGAGCCTCCCAAATGGGAAGAACTGTTGACTATGAGGTAACTACATGGATGTGGCACAGTAGATAGAGCAGTAGATGTAGAATCAGGACTTGAATTCAATATACTTCTCCCCTTTAGATACTTATTAGCTATTGCTAATAGCTTATTGGCTGTAAGTAAGTCACTTCATTCTCCCTTGGATTAATTTTCTCATCTTCAGAATTGAGTAGGAATCCTTTTAATGATATTCCTATCTACATTTCATTTGAAGATCCCAGGTGAAAGAAAGCCTACCATCTCATGAGGCAGCCTATTTCTCTTCTGGATAACATTAGAGTGGATTCTTTTTTTGATTAAAAGATCCCCTTCAGATGGCCTCTGTAGTCCTTTTCTAGTCTGAGATTCTATAATACTTATCGTAAAAACTATTTTTCCTTAAATGTAGCCTAAACTTACATTGCAGAGGCAATTTCCATATAGCTCTCCTAGCTCATCACTATGGGATCAAGAAAAATGTGTCCAATGTCTCTTTTTCATGATAGTTTGTAATATTCTCAATTCCTTCAACTGGTCCTCAAATGGCATGAATTTAGACCCTTCTTATTCTGGTTACTCACTACTAAACCCTCTTTACTTTAACAATATCCCTTCAAAAATGTGATACCTAGTGCCTTTTTTGGGCACTTTTTTGCCTCTAAAGTATTGTTTATGATATTCTCTTTGTATCTTGTAAATCTGTTTGTGAGATGCAAAGAAAATATAAGCAAAACCATGGAGTTAAAATATATGTGCATATGTGTAAATATATGCATATGTATATACACACATTTGTATGTATGTGTGTGCATATACATTTATATATACATATATGTACACACATATGTATATATGACAAAAAGTAAAACAATCCCTGCTGCCCATTATTTTGGGAAAGGCAATATTCATATATAAGTACACACAGAATGAGTAGATACAGAACAAATACAAAATATATAAAAAGTAGAGAAATGTGGAACTGGTAACTGGAAAGGGGAGTAGTCAGGAAAGGCTCTGTGTGGGAGATAGTATTTGAGTTGAGTCATGAAGGAAATAATTCTGTGAGACAAAGGTGAGTAGGGAAAACATCACAAACATGGAGGTGACCATTGAAAACAGAGGAAGGGGAATAATCACTTTTAACGTGCCTATTATGTGCTAGGTGCTTTACAAATGTTATCTTATTTGATTTTCACAACAACTCTATAAAGTATATACGATTATTATCCAAGTTTACAATTCAAGGAAGTAAGACAGAGTTAGTTTAGTGATTTGTCCAGGATCACACAGCCAAGAAATGTGAGCCAAGAAGTGGTGTATGTACTGTATAAAATCAGCTACACAGAGAAATGAGATTGCATATCATGTGTGAAGAACAGAGAGAAAGACTGTTTGACTAGACTCTCTGGTGTTAGAAGAGTAATAAAGTTGGAAAGTCAAGTTGAGGCTGAATTGTGAAGGACAATCAGTGAAGAAAAAGAATGGATCATGCCCTGTTCTTTCTCAACCACCACTGCACAGGATTTTACATATTGTTAATTAGATCTTCTTTTGAGGCACCATGCTATCGTGGAAATATTAGAATAAAGGGACTTGGATTGATATCCTGCCTCTGACACTTACCTACCTGTGTGACATTGAGAAAACTACTTCAACTCTCTCAGCTTTGGTTTCCTTATGTATAAAATGAAGGGATTGATTAGATGACCTCCAAGATTCCTAATGGTTCTAAACCAATAATCCTATTATCCTACAAATTTTCAATCAGTGAGCTTTTGACAAAGTTATTAATTCAATTGAAAGAGCTTTAAGCAATGTTGATATTAAGATAATAATTCCAAGACTTCCTAAATCTACTACTCTAACACGCTGATCTCTCTTCCCCTACTCTTAACTACTTTACTCAATAGAACAAAATTCAGTCTCAGAGGATCACACCTTGAGTTCCAGAGGTCATAAGGTCCAGCCCCCTCCTTTTCCAGATGAAAAAACTGAGGTATAGAGAAGGTAAATGATTGCCCAGAATCACACAGCTAGGAAGTGTCTCATCTTCTTGACTCTATTACGCTACCAGTGATGCCTCTTGGATAAGATCATTCTTCATCCATGGATATTATCGTATTCTATTCAATTCATATTCTACACTCAATGACAAAGTCAAAATCAGAAATATTAATTTTAATAGAACCACCCAGGCTATATTCTGACTTTCTATGTCACTGAAATGTAACGGTCAGCCTTAGCTCAAATACATTTAAAATTTCTCTCCTTTTCTCAAATAAGGCAACATTTGGGTGAATCCTGTCTGGTATTTCACTAATATATCTGTCGACTCCCTGTCCAAAGTTCTAACAGTTCATCTATACACTTACTGTGCCCCATCATTCAAACCCTAGAGTCTGGTATCAATTTTACCCCCAAAGGCAGGGAGACTCCTGTGTTCAGTCTCTGCTTCCCTCCAGTGTTGATGGCGTTGGGCCAATTTTGATGAACTGCCAGATCTTAAACAATGAAAAATGGCTTGCTAGGGCTTATGCTTCTGACCTCTTGACTCAGTGTCTTAGTGGCACACCAGATGTACAAATGGAAAAACACACAGCCTCCCACACAGGTATTTTTCATGCTGTGAACAATATGCAAGACTCTCTTGCTTATGAGAGATGACCAAAGGAGCAATCTGGGCAATGCTGCTGGGCTACCTCTTCAGATCCAGTCAACATCTGCTCTTACCTTCTCACATATTCTCATACTGTAACTCAAACTCCTCTTGACTACCCCTAATATCTTGGTTTTACAAGTTGGTCCAAGAGATTTTGAGAAAATCCTCTTTTTGACATTCACCTCAAAGATCAGAAATGGGGGTGGGGTTAATGGAGGACATTTGGCCCTGCAGAGAGTCATCAGCTCAGTGTTCCTGCTGGCAAACTCATGATAGATGTGACGATTCTTGTGTGTGAAGGGGAGACTGCCTTTGCCTGTTTCTGTCCGGCTAGCAAAACAGGAGGAACTGCCAAGACAAACAGTTCAAGGTATGAAAGTTAACAGTTAGCAATCACGATGGTGTGAAACGTTCCCATGAAGCCCAGACTTCAAGGATGGGGCTTGGATTTGCTTGAATGTCCTGCATTCTTTCACAATGAAAACAGGGCAGCACAAGAGCAGTGTGGGAGATGGCAGCCAGAGAGACGACCATCAATTTAGTTACCATGGACCCCTGGTTGAAGGGGGTGAAGGGTGGTGGGACTGGAATGTGTATCACAGCGACTTTTGACGCCAGCCACTGTTAGGCACTCAGCCCTGGAAGCTCAGCATTCATTGCCCACCTCTTCCCCACTCCTCCCTATCCTTCCCTGTCTCCCCCTACTAAGCCAAAAAAAAGGGGGGGACTATTAATAGGTCATATAAAAAGAGCCCTTGTAGTTCGTAATCATTTTCATCTGGAATGGGGAAACCAACCATAAAATGTCTGTATAGTGATTACATGGGTCAGTGAAACAGGTTTGTATTAGCTAATACTCTGAAGCAGTAGAAACTTACAGATTTGGGAGAGGATAGTTTATGACCTTTAATGCCTATGCTGACACAGGGGATCAAGAGAAGCCTTATTTTATGTTTGAGCCATCACTAAACAAGAAGGCAAAAACTAATCATTACAAGCCAGATGACAACTGGAATGCTGTAATAACTTGACAGGATATTTATGCAGTTTGTAAGGTTTTGGATGAGTCTCATTTTCAGAAAATGAAAAACTGTTAGGATCAGGCCATTACAATATTTAAAGCATTATTCATTCACTAGCCAATTATGTAATTCTATATAGAAGCAAACACCAGCAGAAAGCTAGTTAAGTCCTCAAGACATGAAAGTTCATTGTTCTCTGTGTCACCACCATCACTTCATTTGCCGTTAATATGTCCCTTTAATATTATTAGTGGACCAAATGAAATCTAGAGCTTGAGAAAGTATGGTAGACACAATTGACTCAGAGATATGTTGTGACAGTTTGATGGCCTGGCCTCAGACTACATTCTGACTCCTTTTCCCTCCATTTATTTTCAGATGACAAGCAAAGATTTTTTTAAAGGGGTTGAGAGTAGGAGGGCAGAGAACTGTACATTTTCCCTCCTTTAATTCTAATGATCTCATTTTAAGTTCCTTTTAACACATGTCTTTTCTGGAATAAAACATGCCAAATTTTATTATATCAGCTAAGATGTAAGTCTTGTCCTAATGACTAACCATTTTTTGTTCTTGACATTCTTAATAATCTCTTTCTTTACCTTTAGATAAATAATGATGGTTGGACAAAATGAAGATGTGCCATTATTTCATAAAATGCAGTGCAACAAGCAAAAATTTCCTTAAAGTTACAAGAACAAAGCAGGATTACCTTGTAATTATAAGAAATTAAAGGAGGAAATGGAATATGATATTCAGAAGAGCAAAGGAGATCAATCGACGTCTCAAAATAACATTCTGCAAAGATCAGTATAACTAGCAAGGAAAATAAGTGGACAATCATTAAAAGGGAAGAATTAAAATCTTTCTTCAAAAGAACAAAAGTGCAAGCAAGATGTTCGTTGTATAAACGTATCAAATAGCAGAAAATTAAATATTTTAAGACAGAAATGAAAAACTAAAAAAATAAAATGAAACAAGAAGATAATAAAATGGAGTGCAGGATTTCCTAGATAATCTCACTTCTTTCTCCCACTTGACTAGATTTCCTTTCTTTCCCCTTTCTTTCATTTTTAGCCCTCTGAAAAGGCATTCTATGTGATTTTTTTCTTCCTCAGAGAATTCATCGATTTCAGAGAACAACAGAAATAAGGAATTTAGTCTGTTTGAGCCATTGTCACCTCATCTTCATTGTCAATGACATCATCTGTTGCCTAATTTGATTCCTGACCATCTAAATATTCCTAAGCTCCTGAGGCTATTAAAGTTTAATCTGTTAAAAGTTTTGGGGGGCTTTTTTTAACTCTGGAAGTTTTGTCCCATGGCTTTTCTACTCTATAATGTCTAAGACAAATGGAAAGAAAAGAAATTAACGACTCTGGAAGTTTTGTCCCATGGCTTTTCTACTTTATAATGTCTAAGACAAATGGAAAGAAAAGAAATTAACGATCCTCTTGCTATCATTGGGATAGTGGGATTTTTTTTTTACCTGGAGCATGCAATATATATAAAATAAATATAAATTCATACATATATAATATATATGTATTCTAAATATATAGCATGATCTATATACTATATATGGAGAGATTGTATATATACATATGTACAATATATAGAGAAATATAAAGAGAAACTTGATGATTAGAAGAAAGAGTATTTTAAAAAGGTAACCTCTCCAGGAAAACAATATAAATCTGGAATCCAGATTTGAGTTATAGTTCTAGCTCAGCCAATGACATGTAAGTCATTTCATTTCTCTGACCTAATAATATATCCAATTATCACTGAGGTCTCATCTCTTAGTAGTTTATGATCAAAAATGTATTTCTTCTTTCCACTAGTTTTTGTATGCATGATACATAATTGCTACAGTTGGTTCATTGGAGAAAAGATATGACATAAATTTCTACCCAGAGCCAAAATGGCAGGCAGGAACTAAAAATAAAATGGTTAATTTGGACAAAATAATAACACAAATAATCAAGGACAGTCAATTAATAGACTCATTCTTAGCCACTCATGAGTGAATGAATACAGTATCTAACAAATTCATATGATAGAAGGAAAGAGTTCAGGATCTCTTCCCTAAGCAAATCCCTTAAAATATTCATGTTCCATTGCTTGTGGAGTTGTGAATTGATGCAACCATTCTGGAAAGCAATTTGGAACTATGCCCAAAGA
This sequence comes from Myrmecobius fasciatus, assembly GCA_023553655.1. Classification (NCBI taxonomy): domain Eukaryota; kingdom Metazoa; phylum Chordata; class Mammalia; order Dasyuromorphia; family Myrmecobiidae; genus Myrmecobius; species Myrmecobius fasciatus. Next base: position 136,477 of record JAJPUD010001537.1, on the reverse strand, counting down.
ACTATCAAACTGTTCAAACCCTTTGGTCATCAGTGTTTCTACTGGGCCTGTATCCCAAAGAGATTATAAAGGAGGAAAAGGGACTCACATGTGGAAAAATATTTGTGGCAACCCTTTTTGTAGTGGCAAGAAAATGGAAACTGAGAGGATGTCCATCAGTAGGAAAATGGCCAAATAAGTTGTGGTATATGAATATTACAGAATATTATTGTTCTATAAGAAAAGATCAGCAGGATGATTTCAGAGAAACCTGGAGGAATTTACTACTGATGCTAAGTGAAGTGAGTAGAACCAGGAGAACTCTGAACACAGCAACAGCAAGACTATACAATGATCAATTCTGATGATGGGAAATGTTTTAACCTTCTTTTGAAGTAAATAGCTTTCAATTAGTTATTTCCAAGTTGTCTACAGCAGTGGTATCAAATTCAAATGCAAACAGATCCCTATGGACTACAGACCAACCTAGAAAAATTCAAATTTTATCTGTTATACTGTATCTTTATTTATTTTGTTAAAAATTTCCCAATTAGGGCTTATATCCCAAAGAGATCTTAGAGGAGGGAAAGGGACCCTCATGTGCAAGAATGTTTGTGGCAGCCCTTTTTGCAGTGGCTAGAAACTGGAAACTGAAGGGATGCCCATCAATTGGAGAGTGGCTGAATAAATTATAGTATATGAATGTTATGGAATATTATTGTTCTGTAAGAAACGAGCAGCAGGACGATTTCAGAGAGGCCTGGAGAGACTTGAATGAACTGATGCTGAATGAAACGAGCAGAACCAGGAGATCATTATACGCAGCAACAACAATTATTATGTGATGATCAATTCTGATGGACATGACTCTCTCCAACAAAGAATTGTCTCAAACCAGTTCCAATTGTTCAGTGAAGTAAACCATATACACCCAGAGAGAGGGATATGAAATGTGGACCACAACATAGCATTTTCATTCTCTCTATTGATGTTTTCTTGCATTGTGTTTCCTTTCTCTGATTTTCTTTTTTTCTTGTAGATAGGATTTTTCATGCACAACTTGTCAAGTATTTTGATATTAATAACATGTAGTGGACTTCCTGCCATCTGGGGGAGGGGAGGGGACTGGGGGTAAAACTTGTAATGGAAAGCTTCATGGAGATCAATGCTGAGGAACTACCCATACATATGCTATGCAAATAAAAAGCTTTAATAAAAAAAAATTTCCCAATTACATTTTAATCTGATTCTGGCCCTATTCTTAGAGCATTATTTGACATTTCTGAACTATGGCATTCCCAATAAAATTTCCAGGTTGATTATAGTCAAACTTAATCAAATCACAATAAGATTCCATCTATAGAATAAAGGATGCTCATTTCCTGATAATTTCATATATTCAAAAGCATTCTTGATTCCCATAACAATTGAGGACCCCAACAGCTACAATGATTTTAGAATAGTTCTTCCCAAGCTCTGCCATTTAATGACTGTGGGGGTGGAGGGAGGGAAGGATGACACTTTGATGACCTTTATCTTCCAATTTCCACATTCATCCTCCCCAGATACAGCAATCAGATTTTTACACTATAGAGAAGGAAGTTTTAATTATAAAATCCTTCCCGCATTTTAATAAAAAGGGGATGAGAAATGCAACTTTGGAGGGGCAGGAAGAAAATAGCAATGGAGAAGTTAATAAGCAGATCTGCAGGATGAGGAAGTGGAATTAATAAACATTGTTCCTTGACAAGTGCAGAGAAAAGAACAGGAAACTCCCATGTAGGCTTTGTTTAAAAGGTTTTACTTAATGATAAATGTGACCAAAAGTAAAGAACTATATTTCTGCAGCTTGTAGTCTTCTTCATCTATTCTACTCCTTCAAGGTGCAACCATTGTTACAACTGAATACAATTGAATACAATTTGGATAGGACTAGTACTAGACCTGTGATTTCACTGGAATGAAGAATACTAGGGTGAAAAAATTCTTTTTAGCAGCATCTTTTCTGTTTAGAAAGATGCCTAGACAATTAAGAGATTAACTAACTGCCAAAGGTCGTACAACCAGGATGTCAGAGGCAGGACTTGAACCCAGCTCTTCCTGGCTACAGAAACAGATTGCTTATGCCATGCTGCCTCTGAATGAGAGAACATGGTGCAGTGGAAATAACATAAAGGATCTGTGTTCAAATTTTCAGTTCTCCTATACACTTAGGTGATCTTGGGTAAGTCACTAACTTCCAGGATTCAAAATGAGTATATCTCACTTTAAAAAAAAGACTGCAATGAATTAGATAATATTTATGTTTCCTTTTAGTTATTAATTTGCAATCCCATGAATTCCCATTTCCTTCTTGTAGTCTCCCCTGAAGTCCATCACAGTGTTCTCCCACCTCTAAATTACTGTAGCACTTTGCACCTATCAGTGGACACCTAATCATGGCTTGTTTCATGATATTCTCTTGTACTGTTGCTTTAATGAGGTTTTTTTTTTTTAACATATACCTTGTCTTTTTAACTAGATTGTAAACTCCTTGAGGGTCAGTGATTTATTTGGTCTCACTATTGGGGTTAAAGCAAAGATCAGTTGGCATTTGGGAAGCTGATATAAACAAGAGCTTTACTATTATGTGACTTAGTAAGCCGGCAAACAAAAGTATACATACACATGCTAGGCAATATAAACAGATAGAAGTTTGTCTCTATGGACGTATACTCCAGGATAAGGGTAAAGGAGTCCCGTCAGGGAAGAAACAAGCTCAAAGTTGGGGTTCAGGTGGTGAAATTGTATATCCTAAGAATGGGCTTGGTTGAGAGCAAGTAATAGATGCCAGATGTGAAAGGGGCATTCCTAATAAGATCCAGATGCGGTAGGGAAGTTCTTAGGGTCATTTAACCATACCAGGCTTGGGTGAAGCTCAGGTAGGGTTAGTTTTCACCAATTGGGATAGGATCTAAGTTAACTATCTAAGACAGAGAAGGAGAATATAGCCAGTTAAAAGTTCTATCCAATCAAAATCTACAAGTGTTACCTGACTGAAACAGAGTTAACATAGATCAGAACAGTGGGAAAGTACAAACTATGTCTGTCTTTGCCTATGTTCTTTATAGGCATTAGAACCACTTACCTTAAATGGTTCCACATTGAACTCCTATTATTATAACATCAAACAATATAAGGTTTACGGTTAGCACAGTCAAGGACACAATGTCTATTTTCCCCCAAAGTCTTCCCTCAATACCAAGCATAGTGCTGGTCACATCCTATACACTCAGTGAGTATTTCTTTCATGAATGAATGGATACCTCTAATGTGCTTTAGGACATTTCAGCCGCTATGCAATAATGATCTAAATTAAAATGACCAGGATTTAATGTTCTCAAAACAAATGTTCAACCTTCCAATCTAGTCTAGACTTCATATAAGAATCCTCAGATGCAGGCCATCTGGCTATAACAATTCTTATTTTTGAGTTCCTTAAATTCAGTAATCTCATAACTTCTAACTTACATTATAGGCTTTAGACTTTACTATAACTGTGTTCAGCAGATGTCTAGGAAAGAGATTTAGCAACTGTTCAAAGAGTTCTTTCAATCTTTTGGCTTCTTTACTTGTCCCCTTGGTCACATCACTAATTAAGTACAGACTCATCAGCTATTTAAAACTTTGTGTGACTTGTTAATTTACCACAATCACAACATATCTTGATCTCAATGGAATCACAGTTTTTCTTGCAATACAGTTCTCTCCAATTAAGTTAGAATATAAGCTTAATGGCAAAATGATTTCACCTTTGTCTTTCTCTCCCCAGCACTTAGCACACGGTATCTCACACATAGTTGGTGCTTAATAAATGCATTGTTGAAAATTGATCCTGACTTGGAGAATATGTCTGGTTTCCTTGAATTCCAAAATTTATAGAGCTTAGTGCAAGAGAGAAGGTAAGCTTTGTGATTTCTTTCAGTACTCTTAAATAGGACTCCATAAACCTGTAAAGCTTCTGCTGGTTTAGTGGGTATTAATATGTTTGCTCATTCGACTCTTTCAGGATCCTCTCCCTGGAGCTCTAACAGATCTCAGAGACCAATTCCCTCATTTTACAGAGTAGAAAACTGAGTCCCTATGAGGTTAAATGTTAATCTGGATCAGTTCTAAAATCTCTTCCAATTCCAAATCCAACAAAACCTCAGGGTTTCAATTAAAAAAAAAACAAAACACCACCACACAAATCTGGACCAGGACCCATCATTTGGTCAGCCCAGTTTAGCAAGACTTATCCAGAAGGTAAAATAATATGAGTGGCATCTGAATACCCTGGATTAACCACTCGTGAGACCTTCATTCAATGAATGAAAAATTCACTCCATTCCATAGTCACAAGTCTGTTTCTGTCTGAAGTTGGAGAATTTATTATTCCGGAGATCTTAGGAATTAAATATATTTGCTTCTTCTTGACAAAAGTCCCTATTATGTTTTTCTCCTATTTTACTTCCCTTGGCCTCTCACCCTTATCATAAGTTTCTCCTCTGCATTTTCCCAGGACATTCATTCTTCTCCATGCTAACCCTTAACAGCAAGAAAAAGAAAAAAAAAACCATCTGACACTACCTTATTCTTCCTTTCAGCCTGTGCCTGCATAATTTGTTGGATAAATAGTTTAATTCTGAGAGTTCCTCTTAGGGATTTGACTGACTGCTAAATTTTAGGTTAGATATATCTTACTTCCAAGAAAGCATTGCTTCATCTGTCTAAGAAACAAATTAGCTACTAAAAACTCCATATTAGGGAACATTTATCCATCTATCCATCCATCCATCCATCTATTTGCCCAGTGAACATTTATTAAAATCCCCTTTGTGAAATTAACATGTAAATACATTATAAATTTAGAATACAGTTAAATGTATAAAAGAAATATAAAGCAAGATGATATCAGTTGAGGAAGAATGTATATCCAGGTAGTAATCAATGAGCCAAGGAAATATGATTAGACCTTCCAGGAACCTTAAGTGAGTTTAAACTTAAAAAAAATCAATTAATTCTTTGCCCTGCTGTAGTGGCTGATGATTGTGGATTAGAATTCCACCTCTGTCATTTAAAGCTACTATGTGGCACTGAGAAAAATCCTATATATCTCTGTTTCCTTATTGGTAAAATGAGATAAATAACATTGTCACTATCTACCTCATAGGTTTGCTAAGATTAAATGAAATAATATACATAAAAAGACTTTGTAGTCATAAAGATAGTACAAAAATCTGAGCAATTGTTTACATGTATACAGAGCAGTTTTTCAATTACCTGTAATGCCTAAGGTTTACTTCCCATTTGTTATTTCATTTACGCCTCACAATTCTCTGCTGAGATAAGATAATACAATTTTTATATATATGTAAACTAACATTCAAAGAGTTAAAGTGGTGTGTCCAAATTCACTAGCGAGAATGTGTCTGAGGTGGAATTTGAATCTGGGCATTCCTAATTTCAATCCTCTTACCCAGCATGCTATACTGTCCCACTAATGAAATTATCATCATACCCAAATCTCATTTTAAGTTAATAGTTACAACTACCAAATAAAACAAACAGCTTCTCAGAGTAGCTGGTTACTAATGACAGGCAAAATTCAATTCAATTCAATAAGCATCTATTAAATAGTCTACTATTGCCAAGTACTGTTCTGATTCCAGGGATACAAAAAGAGACAAAAGGCAGTCCCTGACCTAAAAGACCAATATTCCTCCCATAGACCTTTGATTTAGTATCTGGTGCCAAGAGATAAGAGAACTGGGAAAATCAAGTATCAGGTAGGAATAAGAAAAACAAAACCCTTTAAAAACCATATACTGTGAAGTTAGTTTGGGGTTATTGAAAATTAACTAGAGTTTTTCTTCTAAGCATTGTAAAAGTCCTTAAAGATGTAACTTGACACATAATTTTCTCTATGTGTAGAGGAATATACCCAAGAGGAATTATATTTAGACCAAAATTTAGGAGGATAGTTAAATGTGAGAGTTAATTTAAAAAAAAAAAAAAAAGAAGTTCAAGGAAGTAAAAAGTTTGCATGAAGCCAGCTATTGCTTCTTTCCATGGAGGAATAGAAAAAAATAGTTCTAAATTAAAACAATGTGAGATACCTAAATATAAGAGACCCTTGACCTGTGGTGCTTATAGTGAAGCTCATAAGCTACAGGTTTGTCTTCTCATGAATTATCTTCATAGTAGCACACTATATTGAACTAGTTTGTATATCATACTCTATTGAGTATTCAGTGATCATGTGGCTCTTTGGGTTAATAGAAGCTGCAAGTGTGATTCTGGAGTCACATAACTATAAGTATTATTGCTCTCATGTGTAAACATTTAACAAATGTTATTTAACAAAGTCCAAAGAGAATTGGAAAGTCTACCAATAGAGTATACATTGGTTAAAGAATGAATTCCAATAATCCTAATAAGCATGTATGCTTCAAACATGTGTTTCTACAAGGTCCAACATACTTTGACGCTTTGGATGATTAATGCTTTCATTGATGTAGGTGCCTCCTTCACCAATACAGTTCTAATTCTTCCCAATCCCTCGTCGTTTAGTGGCTAGTCTTCTCTAGCCTTCTCTAGCCTTCTCTAGTCTTCTCTCTTTATCTAAACTTGGCTAGGCTGTTTATCCAAACATCCAAGGTTGGTCCTTGGAGGACAGATGTAAATTCCACCATCAGGCTCACACTTTCTAACAGAAATCATACACTGCTAGTTAATGATTTTATTGGTTGGACCAGTTTGCTGAGACCTTTACCAACCCTAAAGTTATTTTCCTTCCACCAAGGTTGATCATAAATTGTCTATATTTTACAGAACAGGTGTCAAACTCAAATAGAAATGGAGGCCATTCATATAAAATGAAATTGTGAGAGATTTCACAAGCTTCTTTTTACCTTGAGTAGCTTTTGATTTCTATGTTTTTATTTATATTAATGAAGAATATGACTTCTGCTTCTGTGCAGTAGGTTTAAACCTACTGCATCTATTAGACCTATGTTGAAATGGCAATGTAGCATCTATTTACTGCTAAACTGAAAGGTAATTAATTGTAGGCAAGATTTTTAAAGTGTATACATCCAGCTATTTTGAGTTTTTTCTATATTTTATTTCTTTTTTCTAATTGTAAGAAAGACATTTTGAGATTAAAATTGTGTTTATGTATGTGCACATGGGCATGTGTGTGTCTGCATGTGTGCACACATACATATGAAAGAACTACCTGTCAACAATATTTTTTTTAAATGATTGGGCAAGAAACCTTAAAAAAAGAAATGGAGGCCATTAAACTATACATAAGGATACCTTTAGCCCATATATAGACATCTATATGTTTTATTGTATTTTTATTTATTTTATTAAATATTTCTCAATTATATTTTAATCTCATTTTAGAGGTTTTGAAGGTCATGCATTTGACACTTTTGCTTTACAAAGTTACTTGAACACAGCTTAGAAAGATAAAATTAAGGGGCAGCTAGGTGGCACAGTGGATAGAGCACCAGCCCTGAAGTCAGGAGGACCTGCGTTCAAATCTAGTCTCAGACACTTAACATTCCCTAGCTGTGTGACCCTGGGCAAGTCACTTAACCCTAACTGCCTTAAGAGGGAAAAAAAAAGACAAAATTAGTTGTATATAATTATATTACTACTAAATATCAGAGGTGAAATGTGAATTCCTTCCTTTGTAAATCCAGATCTGGGACTTTATTCATTACATCATACTCCTCACTCTACTAGTATAGAACTCAAAATCACTCTCATCCCAAGATATCAGGTTTTAGATAAGAACACGGTCAACATTAGTGGCAATTTGAATAATTGCTAATTATTAATTGCCATTATGATATGCAGAAGTGGTTATTATTAGATATTGATTGTAGAAGTTTTCCCTTAAGATTTATTTCGAAAATATGATTAATTCAATGCATTCTGGGTTATAGAAGGGAGCTTAAGCTAGCTGATTGTAAATTATTAGGTACAGATTGGATTGGATGATCTTTGAGGATCTTTATAAGATTCTAGGATTTTTTTAGCCTTAAATTCTATAGCATGTAGGTTCCAATTTGGGGGTCAGTTTATTATTAGTGTCTTTTTTTCTTTTTTCTTTGTTTACACTAGTCCACTTCTACATTATAGATGTAATAAAATGATAAGTCTACAGAAAATTTCAACTTTTATCTCGGAAGCTTTTTTGTGTGTCTGCTTAAACTGAATTTACCTCGAATGACCCAAAAAACAGTGATAAACAGATCACTATGAGGAAAGAAATCCAGCAGGGAGTCTCTGATATTACAAATTATATTCTTTAAAGTTGGAAATATAAGAGTGGGTATATGGTCATCATTTAAAAGAAGTCCCATTTTGAAGCCACATAATATGAAGTTTGGAGAATTTTAAACAAATTGCCCACATAAAGAGATTAAAAACTTGTGTAAACTTTCATGCCTGCATTTCTTTCTGCCCCCCTCTCATGGGAGAGCCAACATTTTGAATGGAAATTTTCTTAACTAGTTATTCCTTTACCCCCGCCAAGCCAACCCCTTCCCTCTCTTGGAATAGACAACAATATAAATATTATTAGACTCCACAGGATTTGCCTCATGGCCCAGTAAGAGGAGCCTTTGAGATGGAGCTAAGCTAGATGAGCAGAAAATCTATTCCTTGAATCTACAGTTTTGGAATCTTGCCTTGAAAAACTAATTACTTTCCATCAAAGACCCTTCTACCACCACCACCCCCAAACCTTGGCCCCCAGGGCCACCAATGATAGGAAATCAGACGGAATTAAAAGCATCCCATAAATTGGAGAAGTCCTAGAGTGAAAGTATCTGGGCCTCACCTCAGGCGAGGCCAGCAGAATAAAAACGGGCTCCCTCAGTTCTGGCATTCGAAAGCTAACATACCAGTCGCACAGGCTGGACCATAACAGGAACTGTGTCTGGGGCACTCAGGCTGCTGCTGTTGGCCTTTGGGGCTAGACACATTAAGGGTTGTGTTTACTTTATCATTTGCATAATGGACAAGGAAATGAAATGTGTTTCCCTGGGAAATGACCACTTGGGAGTAAATCTGATTTGTCGCAGGAATAGATTGGTGCAGAAATTCTCAGCCTGCAACAGGGCAGCAGCTCTTCACCTATGCACTAGCAATGCCCTCCCCTCAATGCCCCAACACACATACTGCATACATTCATCAACCAAGCACATACTTGATATTATATACATTATTTAGTTTCCGTGCTATTTGGGGTGGGAGAGTGTGATTCTACATAGAAAACTCTTGTCCCACAGCCCTTTTGCCAAGCTTTTAGAAGGTGGGTGAGGTGAGATGGAGAAGCTGAAATGCAGGGCTCTTGGTGAACAAAGGATGAACAGTTGGCCAAAGTCAACCCTTCAGAAGGCAGAGACATGGCCAGCCTCCTATATGCAGTTCTGCTATTGCAAATGAAAGCTGTGACCCACAGCACCTCTTCCATTTCAGCACCAGGGCTTTCTTGGGAAAAGCCTGCCAGTAGTATGTAATAACACTGTGGGCTATGCTGTGTGTATTTGTGTGTGTGTGTGTGTGTGTGTGTGTGTGTGTGTGTGTAAGAGAAAGAGAAAGAGACAGAGACAGAGAGACAAAGAGAGACAGAGAATGACAGAGAGACAGAGAGAAAGACAAAGAGAGACAGGTAATGACAGACAAGAGAGAGAAAAGAGAGAGAAAGAGAGAGACAGAGGGAGAGAGAGAGAGACAGACAGAGAGAGAGACAGAGACAGAGAGACAGAGACAGAGACAGAAAAGAGAGAAAAAGAGAGGGTGGAGAGAGAGAGAGAGAAAGAGAAGAGGAGAGAAAGAGAGAGAGGTGGACAGATGCCCATAAGAGACTAGGTCAAGACCACCAGATTCATTTTTCCTTCTGACCTAAGCCAAAATTTGAGTCCAGGTCTCCAGAGGGGAAAGCTTGCCAAAATGTCCACTGTAATAATATGTGCCACATTCATTGCAGGCAGAAGTTCTGGGAACCGGCAAGAGAATTTGGAGAAAAGAAGAGTTGAACTTAAATGGTCCCCCACAATAGCCTTAAAACTCAGAAGGGTTCCCTTTGGGAATACTTGTTTGTTCATGTGTTAGCACCCTTCTGTTTCTCCCTTGAACCCACAACTAGACAAAAAGGACAAAAGAGACTTGGGAATGTGATACATTCTTGCCATATTTCTCACCCATTCAGAACCAACAAGTATCAGGAATCTTGTGGGAAACTGACTTCTCAGGAGATTTCCTACCCAATTTCTCAACTAGAGTGGTCTGGAAAGTTTGCTTAAGTTTTAGATAAGACCTTAATTCCTGGATGCTTTACAACCCAAATGAAATCTTTCTGAGGTTCCTGTCTATCCCTAAAAAGCAAGTAACATATTTTCCATAACATAATTTGTTGGGTTTTTTTTTTTTTGGTCCAAAGTTATAAGATTTCTGTCAATGTTCTCTGAGGGAAACCACATATCTCATGACAAAAGGCATCTTTTTTTTTTCTACTCAAATGTAATCTGAAACCTTATTACTGTGCCACTGCAACCGGATCTCAAGTCCAGTACTGCTAACCAAGTGTGCTCTAAACAAAATGGAGGAGAAAGCCACAGAAATGAACACAATTAGGATAAACAAGAGCCAGTGATCAAATGTAGCTAATTTGTATCCATAATATTTGGGAGTTACACAGTCTGTTTCAATTTGAGGGATATCTTCCAGACCTTGCTCTTTCTTTCCATAGGGACCGACTTTTGCTTTTAATTATTGAACCTTAAGAATTCTTACTATAATTTGGGGTTAGCTTGTAACTCTTGAAGAAGAAAAATCCAGCTCATAAATCCTTCTGTATTCCATCACATCCAATAATAGGCTTTTGTGGTCTAATTCGGCATCAATTAACTGTATTTTTTAGAGAAATGGGGAGAAAAAAATGGAAGGAATAAACCCTACAGCAAGCATGGCACCGAATGGCAATGGAGTGAATGGAAACTTCTTGGCAAGAAGCCTTTGCTAAATAAACTATATATAAGAAATGCTTAAAAACATAAAGGGTAATAAGTTAAAAAGTCAAATCCTTGTAGAGCAAAGCTTTACCTCAAGAAGACAAAATATTTGATAGTTTCTTGGGGTGATAAAGCAGCTGGGCTTTCAAAAATCATGTATTTTTTTCTAGCCAGACTGCATTCATAGACTCTATTTTATTGATTATTGATTAATCATCACATATTTATGCATCCCAGTACTGATGCATTGAGAAAAAGAGACAAAGTCTCAAGGCCTGCCCACAGGTACAGGGACTCTACTGATTACATCCCTTTCCTGTCCCCCTAGAAATCCAAAAGGAAAAGGGAGGAAAAATGGAAGCAAATCAAGAGTGATGTTCCACCACTCCCACCCTATCTTTTCCGGAATAGGCTGTAAACTCCCCTCCTCATGTCTACATGTGAAAGGAATTGAAAAAGACAGCTTGGAGAACAGAATCATTTTTAAGTTTTAGTATTCTAGTCTCTAATCTTTCAGATTCTAGTATTTCAATTTTGAGTGTTTTTAGAACTTAACTCAGAATCATAGCTTCTATTTTTCTGTATTACATTCAATGTTACAGTGAGAAGGAACCTCCAGTCAACTTGCCTCTGGGTGTTGGAGTTCTCTCTACAGATTCTTTGTGTAGTTAAAAATACATTGTGGCCTAATGAAGAGCTCACCCTAAAACAATGTAAATGGAAAGGACAGCCACAACAAAATTCAAAAGTGAATGCTGGGTAAATTATGATGACCAAGCTTTACTTCAGAAAAAGAGATCTGAGAAAGCATTTCCCTCCCTTCTTTGTAGAGTTAAAGAACTGTGGACATACCTTATAATATTGCATTTGAGTTATATTGGTTAATTTTTTAAGCTTGATTTTCCCCCCTTTCTCTTTTACTCATAATAGGGAATGACTCTCTGATGGGAGAGAAGGTAGAGAAATAAAGATGATGCAAAAGAAAAAAAGGTATTAAAACTGATAACAAATCCACCTGTTAATTAGGCCATTCCATAATGGAGCATTTTCTACTCTCATCCTCAAAAGTTTACAATCTTCAATTCTATTCAGAAACTGAAGTTCAGAGGGCCTCTTTTCATAATGCTCAGGAATTTCAAAAAAACTTTTTTTGCTGAGAAGAAAGAGTATTCATTAACCAGACAAAGTTAGAGCTTTGTAGAATTATAGTAGGAGAGCCCAGTTTTATTCTCAGCCTTCCTAACTAGTTGGGAGTGATTTCTCCTTTCTTTCTCTTGGTACCTTGTTTGTCTGTATATATGTCTAATCTACTTTACTAGATACTAAGCTCTTTGAGGATAGGGAATTAGTCTTGTTGGTCTTTTTACTTGCTCCAGTGCTTGGCTCCAAGTACTTAATAAAGATTTTCTAATTGAATTGGATTGGCCTACCTTATTGATGACTAACTAGGCCACCCTTGTCTATTTAGATTGGGAGCTAAATATTTCCAAACCAAAAGTTTTCTTTCCCTTTCTATTGTTTGTACTAAGTTCAGACAGAGTGTTAAAGATAAGCCAGGTTTGGAACCAGGACTTTTGATAGAGTGTGACTAATTGACAGCCACTCGTGCATAGAATGTTTCTATTTCTCCCATATGCCAAACCACATCCCTTTCATTTTCAAGGTCCTAAGTCAAGCCCTCACTCCAAGAAACTTTTCCCCAGTAACTATTAAATACAATTAGAATCTCAACACCTCATTCAACCCACATCTGACACTTTGCAATTGAGTACAGATTGCTTGATCCCATTTTCATCTGTTTGTCACTTGCATTAAACTGTAGGCTCCTCTCTTGCAGCTAGGACAATGAGACAATACATTACAGTGATAATCTGGATGGAATTCTCTTGGAGGATAGTGTATGGGGCTCTGGAAAAAGATAAATGTAAAAAAAACATAGAACTTGGAATCAGGAAGCTTGGATTCTAGTTCCAACTCTATAACTAACTGCCTGCATTAACTAGAGAGAATCTCAATCTCAATGAGCCTCAATTCCTTCAATTGTAAAATAAAAAGGCTGGATGGAAATCATCTTGACATATCTTGCCACTGGACTCCAATGACTAAAGGACAAAATAAGAGTGGTGACTTTGTGCAGCTTTTCCTCACTTAATTTCAATTCACTCACAAGTAAAGGAATCACTCTCATGCTATATTTGGTCCTCTTCAAGGACCAAGGACAAACAACAACCAAAAGCCTGGATGAAATTAGCTCTGCCTTAGCTCTAAAAATACATGAAATTTAATGTAACTTTCCTGTCTAAGCATTAGTTCAATATTGGAATCTGAGAGGTAAAGGAGGAAAGGTAAAAAACTGGGGAAGACAGAACAGGTAAAAGAAGTTTCTTAAAGTAAGATGGAAGGATGGGAGCAAGTCAGGATCTGAGGGAATGATTCACATATTAAACCCTATACTAATGTCCTGAGACACCACCTACAAAGAGTAGGATCTAAAAGCTAGTCGCAGCCCTTAGAGGCCCTTAGTACTAGGGCATATATTAATCCATTAACAAGTATGTATTAAACACTTAACTATGTGTCAGACACAGGGTATGGTGTTAGGGATACAAATACAATGAATGCAGCAATCCCTACTTACAAAGAGCTTAAGTTATAATGAATGGGTGAGTAAGGAACAAGTACACAGATAAATATAATGAGTGGAACAGATAGTATTAGTGAATAAATACAAATACAAAGTAATTAAATAGTCCAGAGTTCCCCTTAGACATTGGATAATGGCATATATTAAAAAGTACAGTGGAATGACAAAGTATCAGTCAGCTAGTTACAGTGCCTCCTATCTGCAATGATGAGAAAATGATTATATAATTATTCTTATAATTTTTCACTTTCAGTCCTTCTTTGCCCATTGAAATATGGATACTTTGATCCTATCTGCAAACTAGATACTTTTCTGTAAGATCCATGAGAAAGGAAACCTTGTCTAAATGATTATTATTGGAACTCCTCTAGCACCTAGTATAGTCAGTGATTTGCATATAGTAGACAACAAGAAATGGTAAAGAATGAAGGATTCCTTTATTAAGATGCCTGATTCCCAGCTCCTTGATCTGAGTTCTTTCCCTAGCTTTGCTTCTTATTTTCTCTACACATTTTAGCAACTTGCTCAAAATCTTGGCTATGAAATCTTCTTCAGACTGTCTTCTATTAATCATGGAGGATAGAATAATCAATGGATTTCTTTGAATAAACTACCCAATCATGAGAGACAAATGTGGTTCATTCTACAGTAAGGGACCTTTCACTAAAAAAAAAAAAACATGTACTCTGTGGGAGATAGATCCAAATAAATTAAGTTTCTATTCCATCATTGCTTCCAAGAACAGACTTTGTAAAAATTAAATCCTGAAGAACATGGGAGCCACACTCTGTCTATACTATTTCAGTGTTGTCAAATCAGTAAAAGAATCCCAAGAATTCTTTCTTACTCTATGTATTGGTGTGAGTATAAGAATATTGCTTCCAGATTGGCCTGTGGTTTCTCCCAGGCTGATCCAATTTGAAGCCTTTCCAACTGGGACTCAATATTCAATGGTGAGGAGGGGGCCTTCTTTGAAGAATCGACATCAGATAGTGAGGACATTACACTCTATAGCCCCTGAGCAAAACTCACAAATGTTAAGTGACAAAAACACCAAGAAAGTAGATTAGAAATTGACAAAAGCGGAACATCTGGACACTATATCAGAGACTGATAAAGCTTTTCTGAATTGATCCATGCAATGTTTTAATGAAAATCGGCCGTGATTGAACAGTATAGGCCAAGATATTCTTTGTCACCACAGTATGATGTATGTTAGATTCTGAGATAGTGAACTAGACTAATATTTCCAACCACACCATATGTACTTCTATTATCAAACATTTGTACTTAAGCTAACCACTCTATGTCAAAATAAAATAGATTCAGTGGGCCCTCATCACTGGAACATAGATCGAGAGGTATAGTAGATTGAATTCCCCTGCTCTAGTTCTATAATCATCCTTTGGCCAAGATAATATAATCTTTCAGTCTTGGTTTGCTTATGTAAAACAGATCTCTTAAGTGATCTTACTGATTTTTATACAGGTAATTTTATACTGGTTGTGTATTTCAATTAACTACTTACTATTCCTTTGTACTTATGCCCTGAGATGACTTAATCAGAGAGGATGCAATTATAAAATCCAAATAAATAGCTGAAGTCAATCTATACAAATTAGCAACCTGTTTCCAAAATCTTGCAGAAAAAGAACATTGTACTGCTGTGGGCTGCTCTGACTGAAATAACTTTACACAAACAGCTTATAATGGAATTGTCATAAACTCCTTCCCCTATCTTTCTCTGCCCAATCACCACTTAAATGCAAAGAAATCTTATTTTCCATTTTTCTCTCCCATGGTTAACCAAACCAAATATTTCCCCATTCAATTCAACAATTCAACAGTCTCTCTTACCTTAATCCCTTCCAAATATCCTGTTCTTGCTTATCCTTCAAGGCCCAAACCAGTCTTTCCCTAACTACCCTTGTTTATGTATCAACTCATCTTCCTCTGAATTCCTACAGCACTGATTATCTATGCATTAGCACAGATTGTCATTACCATATGCTTCTTTGTGTTATCAATCGTGTGTCTTACCTCCATCTAGAATGTAAGTTTCTTTAGAGAAAGATTATGTTTAATTGATTTTTTATCCTCTAGATTCAATAAATATTAATTGAATGATCTTCTTTCCTTTAGAAACAGATGAATAAGCCTCCAGTCTTCATATGGAGCAAACCAAGAACCCATATAATGAAATGAATCTGCAGTCTTATTCATTTGAGAGTTCTGTGCAATAATATAGATTATAAACAATCTACATCTGCTCATTCCATAAAACTCTTATTCATGTCCTCCCATAAGTTCATTACAGGAGGGTTGTTCCACAAAGGACTTCACTTTCTCCTAACATCAGAATATTAGTAGAACACTCAAATTGTTCATTATAAATTTCTTTTCTCACCATATGGACAGATCATCTCCTCCTCTTATATAATTCCTTGATATTATTTCTTATTCTTGGTTTTCTTCAAAGTTCCTAATTAGTTATATGTTATAACTTTCTCATATCCATTATGAGCCACTTCATTGTCCTGTTTACGATATTGATTTAAAAAATTTTAAACACTTGGTGTCTTGCTGTCATATAGCAGCAACGGTAGAATGTTAATATTAAAATAATTGGAATTTATTTCCATTAAAATCTTGGGGTCATCAGCAGTGTTTCTACTGGGCCTATATCCCAAAGAGATTTTAAAGGAGGGAAAGGGACCCACATGTGCAAAAATGTTTGTGGCAGCCCTTTTTGTAGTGGCAAGAAACTGGAAATTGAAAGATGCCCATCAATTGGAGAATGGCTGAATAAATTATTGTATATGAATGTTATGGAATATTATTGTTCTGTAAGAAATGACCAACAGGAGGATTTCAGAGAGGATTGGAGAGACTTGCATGAACTGATGCTGAGTGAAATCAGCAGAACCAGGGGAACATTATACACAGCAACAAGACTATACAATGATCAATTTTGATGGACATGGTTCTCTTCAACAATGATGTGATCAAAACCAGTTGTTCTGCAATGAGGATAGTCATATACATCCAGAGAGAGGCCTGTAAGAATTGAGAGTGAACCACAACAGAGCATTTTAAAGCTTTCTGTGAATATTTCCATGCATTTTGTTTTCCTTCTTAGGTTGTTTTTTTCTTCTTCTCTTTCTAGATCTGATGTTTCTTGTGCAGTAAGATAACTGTATAGATATGTATACATGTATTGTATTTGTCATATAATTTATCCTATTTAGCATGCATTAGATTACCTGTCATCTAGGGGTGGGGGATGAGGGGAAGGAGGGGAAAAGCTTGGGGAAAAAAAAAGTTTTTGCAAAGGTCAATGTTGAAAGGTCACTCATATGTTTTGTAAATAAAAAGCTTTATATAAAAAAAAAATCTTGGGGTCATTAAAGGAATTTTTCAACTTCCCAAAGAAAATCCAGGCTGCTTTTCGTCTCTTGTTCCATTCTGGACTAAGATTATTGCCTATTTGTATAATCTGACTAAGAAATGCATGTAAATAGACAAGTTCTATTGGTTGAGCAACCCATGAAACTAAGAATACTGAATGGTTGAGCAAATAAAAAAAATAATCTCTAGAATTTCTGTACTGAAAATAAGGAATACAATAAATTTAAAGGAAGAATAAGAACGGGTTTATACCATTTCTAGATTTTTTACATTAAATGTTATGGGCAGTTGAAACAACAACCCAATGGAAAAGGCATCTCTAAGAGATGCATCAAGGTTTTACCTCAAATCTATTTCTTTCAGGGATATAGGAGAGAAATATGCATGGACTGAATTACGAAGGTGGATTTTACCATTCTTTTCTTCCCTTAAGTTGCATTTGAAATGGTTTTGAGTTTCATTTTAATATTTCCAAGAAATGTTTCCAAATCATGGTTTATAGGCTTATTAATTTCTATGAAGAAAAAAAATTTGGAGCTGTGAGGACTTTGGTTCTGAATAAACCTTTATGTGATATTGTACTACAATCTTCTATGTGTGTAAAAAAAAATGGGGTCACATTTCTCCTATTGGTAAAGATAGGACATGTCCTGATGGAGTAACACAGCATTCCAAATAACTCCATGGAGAATTTAGTGTACCTGGTTTCTCAGGCTTGGCATCCTCTCTTTCTCTTACTATAGAAGCAATCACCTAAATAACTGAATCAAATAGTTTTATGGAAGCAAAAATCCATTAGGTTTGGAGTCTTAGTGTCCATATATGATACAACATTCAAAATAAGAGTACTATATTTTATTCTACTGAAAACCTTTTTTCAGTTTTTCATATCTTATTCGAAATCCTTGCTATAATTTGAAGTTTACTCTCCTTGTACCTACTTGGACAACAAGGAATTCACACTTCTACTGCGGCTTATCAGAGTTTAGGGCCATGTCCAGTGTTCCCAACCAAATACATATCATTGGGATCAGAGAACTTACTAATTTTCCTTGTATCTACTCTGAGTTTAACAAATCTGTGTTACTTTTCATTTAGAAAGTAGTCAATAAGGATTTGTTGATATTATTAACAATAACCCATGTTTGTGTAGCACTTTAAGGTTTACAAAATATTTTCTTCTTTCATTTATTCATCATCCCCATCTGCTGTCTTCATCCCTACAGAATCTTTCGGCACCAGTTATCCCCTCTCTTACTTGCATCTTCAATCCTTCCCTCTCCCATTTGCCCACAAACATGTACTAACATACTGAGAGCTTCTCAATCTTTCCCTTGATCCCTTAGCCCCATCCAACTATAATCCAGCTATCCTATCATTTTTGAGATTACTACTGAACTTGTTTTTATACTACTAAATTTCTTGAAAAGGTTGCCCATACTCAGAACCTCTACTTCCTCACTATCCATCCTCTCTTGAAAAGGTTTTCCTTTTTGAGTTTGGGAAGATGAAGCTAAGTGTCCCCTTCAAGTTCAGAGAGTTGTGTATTTGCCTAGATCTGTTGTCCCCACACCCATCTCTCTAAACCAAATTCATATACCTAGATAGTGGAGAGAATAACTCAGCAAGTCATCTATTTTCATGCATAATGACAAATCAAATAAAATCTAAACAATTTATAAAAAGCACTATGTTTAGGTACTCAGAGGGATGCAAAGAATTATAAAACAAAGCCAGTGATTCTGATCTGTTTGGACAGATAAGAAGTATTATCTCCTGGATTGGGAGTTAAGAGAATTGACTTTTCATTTTTTCTTGTGTTTTGTTGGACCAATCACTTTTTCTCTCTGGGATTTGAATTGACCTGATAAGTTACTAAATGTGTTGCCTAGGAGATAATTGTGATTGATATTCAGGAAAAGAAGAGATCTCTTTAAACTCTGGAGGTTAAGGAAGACTTTAATAAGAAAGGAAGATTTAAACTGGACTTCAAAAAAAAAAAAGCTATCTGAAGAGCTAGAGTGAGAATTGAAGGTTGGAAGAATTAGCACAAAAGAAAGACACTGAGGAAGGGAAGGATAAGGCCAGAAAGGACAAGATTAATTAGGGAACACAACACTTTGGAAAGGAGATTCATTAATGAGCAAAGAAGGACAACTAGGGTATCAGCATATCATTTAGTACCTCTAATAAAAGAGAAAATAATCATAATAAATATTAGTTGGCAGTGAAAATTATAGAATACTTAATAAATATTGGTGTACTATTATATTTTCTTATTTCCTCTTTTCTGTGAATTTTTTTTAATTATATCTTAAGTCTGCAACTGTGTCCCCTATCTATGTACCTAGCATACTCCAAACTTCCAGTCTCTCTTCCTTAAAATTGTTATCTCCATTAAAGAAATTATACTTGAATTCTTCTGTCTCCATTGAAGATAAGACCATATTATAAAGGAAAAGATTCAAGTCCTATGACTTGAAGTCAGAAATCTTGGGTTCTGGTCTCCATCCTTGCCATTTACTAGTTGCATAACTCTGGACTTCTTTCAGACTTGGTTTCCAAGTGGAGACCATAATATTTGTCTTTGCCCACAAACTTGTTCCAAGAATCAAATAAGATAATGTCTGTATCAGTAAAGACCATTGAAAAGGATACAATACCATACACATCTAAGTTATCAGCATCACACACTTAGAATTGGAAAGGATTTTAGAAGTCTATTCCCTAAACTAATCTATCTATTTCCTAAACTAATCTATCTATTTAGTGCTATACCAATCAAACTCCCAAGAGATTATTTAACTGAACTAGAAAAAATAACGACAAAATTCATCTGGAAAAACAAAAGGTCAAGAATTTCAAGGGAATTAATGAAAAAAAATGCAAATGAGGGTGGCCTAGCTGCACCAGATCTAAAACTATATTATAAAGCAGTGGTCACCAAAACCATTTGGTACTGGATAAGAAATAGAGTAGTGGATCAGTGGAATAGGTTAGGTTCACAGAACAAAATACTCAATGACAATTATAATCTAGTGTTCGATAAACCCAAAGACCCCAGTTTTTGGGATAAAAACTCACTATTTGACAAAAACTGCTGGGATAATTGGAAACTAGTCTGGAAGAAATTAGGCATTGACCCACACCTAACACCATATACCAAGATAAGGTCAAAATGGATTCATGATCTAGGCATAAAGAATGATATTATAAACAAATTAGAACAATGTAGGATGGTTTACCTCTCAGACCTGTGGAGGGGGAAGGAATTTGTGACCAAAGAAGAACTAGAGGTCATCATTAATCACAAAATAGATAAGTTTGACTATATCAAGTTGAAAAGTTTTTGTACAAACAAAATGAATGCAAACAAGATTAGAAGGGTAGCAGTAAACTGGGAAAATATTTTTACATCCAAAGGTTCTGATAAAGGCCTCATTTCTAAAATATATAGAGAATTGACTCAAATATATAAGAATTCAAGCCATTCTCCAATTGACAAATGGTCAAAAGATATGAACAGACAATTTTCAGACGAAGAAATTGAAACTATTTCCGGTCACATGAAAAGGTGCTCCAAGTCACTATTGTTCAGAGAAATGCAAATTAAGACAACTCTGAGATACCACTACACACCTGTCAGATTGGCTAAAATGACAGGAAATGATAATGATAGCTGTTGGAGGGGATGTGGGAAAACTGGGACACTGATACATTGTTGGTGGAACTGTGAACGGATCCAACCATTCTGGAGAGCAATTTGGAGCTATGCTCAAAGAGTTATCAAACAGTGCATACCCTTTGACCCAGCAGTGTTTCTACTGGGCCTATATCCCAAAGAGATTTTTAAGGAGGGAAAGGGACCCACATGTGCAAAAATGTTTGTGGCAGCCCTTTTTGTAGTGGCAAGAAACTGGAAATTGAAAAGATGCCCATCAATTGGAGAATGGCTGAATAAATTATGGTATATGAATGTTATGGAATATTATTGTTCTGTAAGAAATGACCAACAGGAGGATTTCAGAGAGGATTGGAGAGACTTGCATGAACTGATGCTGAGTGAAATCAGCAGAACCAAGAGAACATTATACACAGCAACAAGACTATACGATGATCAATTTTGATGGACATGGTTCTCTTCAACAATGATGTGATTCAAACCAGTTGTGCTGCGATGAAGATAGTCATATACATCCAGAGAGAGGCCTGTGGGAACTGAGAGTGAACCACAACACAGCATTTTAACGCTTTCTGTGAATATTTCCATGCATTCTGTTTTCCTTCTTAGGTTGTTTTTTTTCTTCTTCTCTTTCTAGATCTGATGTTTCTTGTGCAGTAAGATAACTGTATAGATATGTATACATGTATTGTATTTTTCATATAATTTATCCTATTTAGCATGTATTAGATTACCTGTCATCTAGGGGTGGGGGGCGGGGGGAGGGAAAGGAAAAGCTTGGGAAAAAAAAGTTTTTTTGCAAAGGTCAATGTTGAAAGGTCACTCATATGTTTTGCAAATAAAAAGCTTTATTAAAAAAAAAAAAGAAAAAAAAAGAAGTCTATTCAATGAGGAAATTGAAGTGCATAGAGTTTAACTGATTTTACCCAACATCAGAAAGTTAACAATCTAGTACTTGAACACATGTACAATTCCTCCAAAGTCAGAGTTCTTTCCAAAATATTATGCTGTCTCTGTAGTATTACATGCATCCAAAAGCATTTATTAAGTCTTCCACAGCACAGTTCCAAGGAAATGCTTCATCATCTTTTAGTAAGGAAATGCTGACTGTGGAAGACACACAGTATTGTCATTGTTGTCCATTATTAGAACATTAATTAAAGATAATCTTCAAGAGATTAAGGATTCTTGACACTCCATTTAAGGCAGGTTAGCTTTCCTTGGCTCTTTGAACAGCCAAATTTCAGATTGGCTACATGGGTGGGAAAAGTGAATAAGCCCCTTTTCTATGACCCTACTTGGAAGTTCCTGTCATTTTATTGCAAGACTAGGTTCCCACACCCTGCCTTAATCAAAATACTGGCAATATCTCCCACCCATCATTGGCACACTAAAGAGCAAAAAGCTGAAGGCAAAAAGAAGCATTTCCTCATGATTGCACTAAGGAAATGTGGGCTGCCTGACACATGTGATTTGGGAAGCAGATGCTACTAAGAAGGTTTTAGGACTTTGCCCAGAAGTGAGGCGAGAGTTGGAACTTTTTACTTTGAAAAGTAGCCTATGTATTAGGGAAATGATTAATTCACCATGAGGAATTTTATATTCCACAGGGTGATATACTCAGGAAGGGAAGGGCCTCTTGGAGAAGCCAAATTGAAAATATCTCATTATGTGTCCAGGCACGTTTGCATCCCTTTTTCCCTTTCACAAAAGCATCCAGGCTGCTTTGTTGAGAAAACTCAAATGAAGATGCATTGCAGGGGAAAATGCATACATACATTCCACCCTCTATGGTTGGATAATCACATCAGTAAGAAAAAAAAATCATAGATGTTTGCATGTATTCCTGGAATCTCACTTGTTCAAAATAAGGCAATTTCTTTATAAAAGTTGTTTTGGAGTCTTTGTTGGCACATTACTGGAGAAAGTATCTGTATAATGTCAGAATCATAAGTAAGGTGGGCCATTCAAAATTTTGTCCCAGGGTGCTGAAATATAAAGGTCAAAGACAATAGTTACAATACTTCAACATGGAAGCAGACTTGCTTAATTTCTAGGTAGCAAAAAATAAACAAATGAATGGAGAGATAGATAAATGATAGATAAATAATAATTGCTAACATTTTTATAGCACTTACTATGTGCCAGGCATTGTGCTAAATACTTAGCAATAAGTAGTTCCTTTAATCCCTACAACAACCTTGCCCATTTTATGTATAAGGAAATAAAAGATGTGTCCAGGATCACACAGCCACTTAAGTGCCTTTGGCTGGATGTGAAGCCAGATCTTCTATCCACTGAATCACTTAGCTAACTGGAAGATATCAGATGGAACCTTCCTCCCCCTACAGATAATACTTCAAATGAGCTTCTCCCCAAACTCTGGTCTAATGTCCCCATATTTCTTTTCTTCTTTCTTCTCTCCTACCCCACAGTGATCACTCTAGTAACAACTCTACCACTATAGAGTGGTTATCTACAGTATCTTCTCAATTACTCAATAGAATAATAATTAAATATTTGGTATTTTGTTTCACTTGCTCAAATACCTAATTATAACTGATCATTGTTACTAGATGATACATATCATTATTGTATGATGCTAAATGATATGGAAAGATATGCATGCAGTATACTGGCACTGAAAAATTACTAAAGAGGCAGCTGTGATATATTTGTGTGACTGTTATTTGAGGCATTTAACCCCTTATGACTTAAGTTTCCTCAGTTGTAAAACAAGGTAACTGTACCCAATGACTCCTGAGGCCCCTTCCAGTTATAATCTATGATCCTATGGTCCCATTAGGGAGATAGCTAAAGAAACCAGTGTGTATGCTAAGGAATTAATAAATAGAGAGCTAACTATGAAGTCAAGAAAATCTGGCTTCAAGTCTCCAACAAATAATGTGTGTGACCCTGTTCAACTTAACAGAGGTTAAGTCTTTTGTGCTCAGATTATAAATTACAGAAAAATTCAATAAACGTTTATTAAGTACCTACTATGTGCCAGGCATTATATTAAGTGCTGAGATACAAAAAGAGGCAAAAGACAGTCTCTGAATCCAAGGAGCTAACAAAAGAAGATCATTCTAATTTTTTTGATATTTTGTGTTTACTTTATTTTCCTATGGAAAAAAATTCCACATTGGAAAAGACGTTTTACTTTTACCTTTGGATCTTCATCAAGTAGAATAGTGAAACACGAGTGCTTAATCAGTGCTTATTAAACTGAATTCATGTAAAAATATTTGATAGGCTATAGAGTGCTATATGCATGAATGATTATTTATTATTGTCCCTGATTTTAAAAAATAACATTCAAACAGTTTATTTCAGCCTTTGCTTTGCTCCAATGCATGTGCTCCATGATGTCCAAAAATGTGATCAACTGAAATTTTATTTTCTTTTTTAGTAAATGAATATGGGTTGAAGACTTTTTACTGAATAGTAAAACCAACCCTAGTGAATGTGTTTCAGTACTTCCTCATACCTCAAAGTTGCCACAGTTCCCTTCTGCTTTTCTTTCCTTTCTCTGGCATCCTTCTCAAATAACCAAATTATCAAATGGGTGATAGCAGCCACCTGCTAGAACAGGGAATCAGTCTTTGTCAGTGCACAGCTGTCTGTCTTTGCAATATTTCAGTTGGTCTGACTACTGCCATCAGTTTGAACCTAAAAGCTCCTTGCAACTTTGGATTTTTCCACTACATAACAGAGCTAAGTTTTAACCAGTACCCTGTCTCTATTAGATTTCTCAGTGACTTTTATCATGAATCTCAATAAAATATGAACTGTTCAATGAAACTTAGAGAAATTGGTCACATAGGAAACCTTCAACCCTTGCACTTGATCTTTGTCAACTTCCTTTACCCTAAGAACAGAATTCAATCATAAAAGACACAAAATAGGGAATACAAAAAGAAAAGGAAAAAAAAATCAGAGCAAGAAATAGAAAAGAACCTTAATTATAAAAAGCTACTATAGGACAGGGAAGACCAAAACACTCACTCAGAAAAATAAAATATCCACAGAGGAAATCTCAGAGAGTGGTATGAATTGGTCTCAAGCCCAAAGAGGCTTCTTGGAAGTGCTCATAAAGGATTTTAAAAGGCAAATAAGAGAGGTAGAAAAAATGAGAAAAGAAATGAAAGATATGCAAGAGTCAGCAGCTTGCAAAAGGAAGGGAAAAAATTTGACTGAAGAAAACAATACCTTAAAAAATACAATTGGCCAAATGCAAAAAAAAAATCCATTGAAGAAAACACTTTGAAAAGTAGAATTAATCAAATGGAAAAAGAGAAACAAGAGCTAATTGAAGAAAATCACACATTAAAAAACTAAAATGGGAGAAATGGAAGCTAATGACTATATGAGACACCAAGAATCAGTCAAATAAACTAAAATGAAAGACTGACATACTGTGGACTGTCTATGTGATCCAAGGCAATCACTTATCTTCTCCATGCCCCCAAATAACTCTCAAGGTATTGCTAGTCTACATTGACAGATATAAGTCCCTCAAAAAACCCTTCTCAGACAACAACCATGTCAGTACTCTCAGTTTAAAGGTTAAAAGACTGAGATTCAATTCACTTAAGTGACTTTTACTAGTCATGGAAATAGGTAGTGAGTATCAAAGGTAGGAGCAAATTTTCTCCATGCTTTAAGTTTCTGTTAAAAAAAAAAATCTCAAAAAAAAATTTGATAAGTAAGTAGTTCAAATAATCTTATATACATTTATAAAAAATGAAGGAAACCAATACTCAAAAAAGTAAAGCCACTTGCCCATAGTTACACAGCTTGGAGAGTGGACAAGTTGACCAAGAAATGGGTGTATGGTTTAGTGGTAGGACATTGTGAACCATCTACATTATCAGTATAAAAAATATGCAGACCGATCAATACAATAATCAACCATAGTTCCAGAAGGCTCATGGTAAAACATGGTTCCCCATTCACCTCTTGATAGAGAAGTGATACTCAATGCAGATTGAGAGATTTTTTTTAATTGACCAATATGCGGATATGTTGTGCTTACTATAAACATTTATAATGGGGGGTGGGGTGTTTTTCTCGACTCCTTAGGGGTTGAGGAGAAGAGGTAGAAAGAAGAAAATGTGAATCTTCATGAAAATAAAATAAAAATGAATAGTTTAAAAAACTACTCAGTTTAGATACTCAAATGAAAATACTAATTATACCCAGATTTGGGCTTTAAGTTACATTGGTCACAAGTTGTTATGAGAAATTTTCCATCTATGTAGCTAAAATTATAAAAAATATCTATTTTGAGTGTTTATAACTCAGAGAGTTATAAATACTCCAGCCATAGAGATCAATCATATTGTATCATTCCATCCATCTGCTTATTCAATAGTAGAATGAATCATCACTATTAAAAACCTAATCTGATGTCTGGATTCTCAATGACTACAGCCATGATAAGAGCTTAATAAATGTTTATTGATTGAATGAATGTAAACAAAAACAGTTATTTCATATTTTTAATTGCCTTTTTCCTCATTTGGTTAAAAATAAAAAGTACCTGATTTGCTTTTCAACTCTTTTATGATAATATGTTTAAAACTCAGGTCATATGCCATTATTATAGTATATAATAAAGACGTTTATCTCAAACTAATTTCTTCTAGACTACTTTGACTATGACTAGACTTTAGTCATAGACTTGAGTAATAGAGTCTAGACTTGACTAGAGTCAAACTTTTTTAGCTCACTTTTTATAGCTATGATATATACAAGGTTTAGCACAGCTAATTATTTCTCAATCGATTACATTTACGTACCAAAATAGTTTTTAAGTAATAATATACAGATAAAAAGATGCCTGGGGACTGTCTTTAAAATTTAACCAACTTTTTGAATTATTACAGAACATATTAGTTCATACAGTTTGGTGTAAATTAGCAAGCTAAGTTCAAAAGCAAGTTTGGAAAAAACTGAATGTCATAGTACAGCATCTTTTAGAATTTTCATGTATCATTTCTGTTCAAAAAAAATTCATACTTGGGAGCAGCTAGGTGGCATAGTGGACACTTCTTAGCTGTGTGACCCTGGGCAAGTCACTTAACCCCATATTGCCTCAGCCAAAAAAAAATCATACTTCTCTGGCATTTTAAAGTTTTTAAATGTTCCCTACTCCAACTGTGGAGCAAGTTATATATGTGTGTATATGTGTGTGTGTGTGTGTGTGTGTGTGTGTAATGTGTGTATACATATATATTAGAGGAGGAGTACATAGGGCATGAGATCTGCAATTAAGAATACCAGAGTTCAAATTTGATCTCAGATGCTTATCAATAGTGTCATCCTGGGCAAGTCACTTACTCTCTCATCCTCAGATCCTCAGTTTCCCATCTATAAAATGAGAAAAGCAAAATCAGCCAATTCACAACAAGGCTATGAGATTCAAATGAGGAAAATATACATAAAGTCTTAACACAAATGTTAAAGTACAACATAAAAGCTAGTTATTTTTTTCCACAGTTTACAAATGTCAAAAAGAGATATTTAATATACTCAGATTTCTGTTATAGAGGTAAAATTTCTCTTAGTTTGAAAGGGTCCTAGAATCCATTTGCATGAAGACAAAGTCAATATAAGGGTTATATAATGTTGAATCATCTCTTGAAGAAGGTGCCCAGCTTAAAAGATGTCTCTCTGAGGTGGGAGGTTGTTGCTCCCTAATATACAGAAGCTGGACATTAAGGTGCCAGATTCTATCATTCAGCTAAAAGAAAACTTTAAATCACAAGAGCAAACAAAACTTTCTCCATCTCTTGATCCTTAAAGCAAATGCTCCAAGTATTTGCATCTGATTTTCATTTTCCTTTGTCTATTAAGATCTATTCCAATGGCAATGGAAAGAGAGGAAATAATCATTGTAAAGGATTTTACATTTTGAGGGAATGACATCATAATAAGACTTTAGACAAATTAAGCTTTCCTTCTTAATTACACTCCACAGCCAGTTGACATTTTATGTCATTCTTGCTATTTTTCAAATAAATGGCCCCCTTCCAGACACTTACTTATGTTCTGATACATTAATGTTTGAGCTTCAAACAACAAAGTAATCTGCTGTAATTAGAATGATCTCCTTTAGCTGGATTTTGTCATCCTGTCTAACAACCTTAATAGAACAAATTTGGTTGTTGTGGTTTTTTTTCTCTTTTTTACCTGTAATGAACAGTGGAGGGTGCTATTGCATTTAATGTGCTTATGAATACCATAAAACTTAGAAATGTCCTTTTCCTTTGCCCTCAAATTATAACACATTGGATTGTTTATTTTAGTCTCCCATTCCTACCTCCTCCATGAAGGCAATATGATAGAGAATGGTACAGTGGGGATAATGATGGGGACTGGAGAAAGAAGACATGGCTTTGAATCTTAGCTCTGCCACATGCTCTCTTTATGACCTTAAGTAAGTTGCTCTCCCTGTGGACCTCAGTTTCCTTATGAATGTACAAAAAAGCGTTTATTATTTATACATTAAATTGTGAGATCCTTGAAGACAGGGACTGCTTTTTGTATTTTTTTTTATCCCTTGTGTTTAGTTCAGAGCCAGGCATAAAGTAGGTACTTAATAAATACTTATTAATAACTGATCATTATTATCACAGCCAGGTACTGTGCTAAGCACTGACATTGTAAATAGAAAGGGCAAAACATTCCTATTTCCTCAAAGAACTTACATTCTAATAGAAGACAATACATATATGGTAGTGACAGCCAATGAGAAGTGGTTTGCTCTGGGAAGTCACAGAGATGATGAATGAAGTCATTGGACAATTGGTAGACCTGTACTTTTCAGGAATAACAACACCTATATAATTATAGTTCCCAGAGGTAGAAGTAG
Organism: Myrmecobius fasciatus; assembly: GCA_023553655.1. NCBI lineage: Eukaryota > Metazoa > Chordata > Mammalia > Dasyuromorphia > Myrmecobiidae > Myrmecobius > Myrmecobius fasciatus. Next base: position 107,831 of record JAJPUD010001537.1, on the reverse strand, counting down.
GAAATTGGATGGAGAGGAGAAATGGAAGGTAGGGGGTAAGTTATGAAGATGCACCTGGAGCAGTACCATAAAAGTTTGGATAAGGCTAGAAATGGTGGAGCTTTACCAATTAGCAGAGGAATCCAGGAGAGTTTGGTGGAGTGCTGGATCAAATTTGAGTCTGGAGGGCAGGGAGAGCATGATATGAAGTTGGGACCTCTTGCAGTTCTAAATTATGCTTTATTGAAAAGGCAACTGAATTGAACCTAAACCAGAAGCATTACTTAAAGAGATGTTATTTTGGTACTTTATAAATGTTTTTATGTTGCAATGTAATTATTCCTAGATACTTCATTATCAACAACAACATAATCATCTCCATTTAAATAACCCTTTAAGTTTTGGAAGACATTTTGCTCACAACAACCCTCTAAAATGGCATTATTATCCCATTTTATAGACAAGGAAAAAAAGTCACTGAGATGGTAAATAACCTCATCTAAGACACTCCTACTCAGAGAGAGTAAACAGATACAAATCATGATCCAAACTCCAGGCTTGTTTCTTCAATTATATGACAAACTGCTGGAAAACAGGAAAAAATCAAGGACTTTGATTTTATGTCTTACACTGTGAAGCAGGGATTCAATATAAGAGCTTGCTGGAAGAAAGAAAAATATGAAGAGGTATTGAGATCATAAGGTCGCACAAGCTGAGGGAGGTCTATATTCTGGAGTGTGGTAACATAGAGCACTCTGGGTATATGACATTTGGATTAGAATCATAGAATTTAGAAATGGAAGGAAGAAACCTCTGAGACCATCTAGCCCTGCCCCCTCATTGATGAATGGCTTAGAGAAGGGTGGAAATAATGACAAGAAGAACATGAGTTTCCCAATCTTAGCTACTTGAGGATTTTGACTACTGTATATTTAAGGGTTTCCTTACATTCCACTGTGCAACAGAACAAGGATAATGTAACTGTAGTAAAGAGTAGTGAACAGCAGGATTAACATCTGGCCACAATCATTCTAGACTTGTAGACTATATTCCCTCACAGAGTTCCATAGGGTATGAGTCTGGTAGAAAAGAATTGAATAATGCATTTTTAAACTGAATTATGACAGCTGAAGATCATTTTCATTTATTTCACTTAAAACAGTGCCAGCCTTCACCCCATCCCTACCAACCACTCCAGTGAACTTTAATTCCAAACAGTTTCATACTTGCTTTTATCTTCTTGTTGCATTAGGCCAAACAATCTTTATCATATATCATTTTCTCTCTAATCAACCAGTCAATAAGCATTTATTAAGCTCTTACTATTGCCAGGCACTGTGATAAATGCTGGAGATACGGGGAAAAAAAAAAGAAGTCCTACCTGGACATTCCAATCTCTACTGTCCTCCCAGTTGCAAGTCTCTCTTCTAACATTCATGCTGATGTCAAAGATTTCTTCCTAAAGCACAGAACTACAAGTCACTCCACTGCTCAAGAATCTTCAATGGCTCCCACTGCTTCTAGGAGAAAACAAAAATTCCTCACTTTGCTATACAGAGACCTTCATTATCTGTCTGTAACCAAACTTTCTAAATTATCCCCTACTTCTTCCAATCAAATTCTGTCTGTTTCTATCCCACTAGCTTTTTTGATGTACTTTGAATAGCACAGCTCTTATGCCAATGATTTTGTAGACTGTTCCCCATACGTTATATTCATGTTGTAATTCCCTCTGCCTCCTAGACAATCTCTGTGAAAGAAGGGATTCTTTGTCTCAATTGCTACCTAGCCTTAATCACTGAATGGGTTTGGCCTTAATCAAACTGAGACCAGGTGAAGACCTTAGCATAAAAAAGCCAAGGTCTCCCACTGCATCCAGGGCCATCTCCAGTTGTCTTGATCTATATCAGCCACTGGACCCAGATGACTCTGGATGGGAAGCGAGGCAGGTGACCTTGCACAGCTTCCCTCACTTAAATCCAACTCACTTCCGTGTCATGGTGTTATCTCCCTAATGTCATGATGCTCTTTGTGAACAAAGGACAAACAAGAAGACTCCTTAGATTCCTTCCAAGGTCAAATCAAATGACAACTCATGAGAAAAATCTTCCTTGACCTTCCTAAGTGTAAGAGTTCTCTTCCATTTCATGTTATATTGTAATTCCTTATCTTCTTATCTATTTATCCCAAATAGAATGCAAGATCCTTGAGGAAAGGGATTGTTTTTAATTTTTGTCTCTATCTCTGGGGCCTAATCCAAGACTTTGCTTATAGATAAGTTTTAAATGTGGCATTGAATTGAATTTGATTCCTGTATCACAGGATCAATGTGATAATACCCATTTGGTAGAAAGTTTAGATTCTGAAAGTATTATCTATCAAAAATGTGACTTAAATAGGATAATTTTAGTATTCAAAACTGGACACAACACTCCAGATGTGTTTTGACCAGATAAGACACTATATCTCTCTCAAAACAGCTTAAATTGGTATATCGGATTGTTGATTTATCAGATTGATAATCCACCAGAAGCCACAGAGTTATTTTCAAACTAATTGCTATCTAGGCACACTTTCCCCCCATCTTGTACTTGTTAAATTGTTTTTTTGGAACTGAAGTATAAGAATCTAAATTTGTCTCAATTTTTTTGTTTCAACTTGTTTCTCTCAGCCTAGGATGCTCATTTTCGTCAAGATCTTTTCATAATCTGGCCTTTTTGTCAAACTAAATCACAATTTTGAAAATTTCAGTTAGGTCAGCTGAGGATCATTCCTCCCCAAATGAGTAAGATAATCATTTTCACTTTCCTAGAAAAGTGCCCATTTCCAATGTACAAGTTATGTTTTGTTTCATACAGAGATTTTTGTTTTCTTTGGGTTTCTTCAAACAATTCTTTTTGGAAAACAGGAAGGACTGAATTTGGATATTGGCATAATATAAAAAAGGATAGTCATTTCTGCAAACTTTCAAGGGGAGACTCTTATTAACTCTTACTAAGCAGCAAAAGATTTGTCTAGAAGGGTACAAAGATTAAGTGGGCACTTTAACATGAGCTTATGCTAAAACAGGGATAGAAAAAACAGATGACTCTTCTCCAACTGTTCACCAATCAAATCCCATCATAATGATTTATATTATGTCATATTACTTCAGCAAATTTGCTATTGACTAGAGTCTGCAGATCTTTTTCTTGCATTAAAGTTGTTACAATGGCCTTTGATTTATAATTAATTCTATTTTTTTTTTTTTTGCTGAGGCAATTGGAGTTAAGTGACTTGCCCAGGGTCACACAGCTAGGAAGTGTTAAGTGTCTGAGGGCCAGATTTGAACTCAGGTCCTCCTGACTTCAGGGCTGGTGCTCTATCCATTGCACCATCTAGCTGTCACCTGGCTGCCCCCTATAATTAATTCTACATAGAGTATACATAACTTCTCAGAGCCCCAGACAATTCTCTAAGCCTATAAACTTACAATAAATTGCCAGTCTGACACAGGAAAAGTAGCAAGAGGTATATGTTGTTGTTCAATTTTTTTCAGTCACGTCCAACTCTTTGTGACCTTCTTTGGGATTTTCTTGGCAAAGATTCTGGAATGGTTGGCCATTTCCTTTCCCAGCTCATTTTATAGATGAGGAAACTGAGACAAATGGGATAAAGTGACTTCCCCAAGATCATACATCTAGTAAAATGTCTGAGGCCAGATTTTGTCTTCTGACTCCAAGCCCAGCCCTTATTTCACTGTGCCTCTTAGCTGCCCTTGAGATATATCCATTTGGATAAATGATTGTTTTTTTGGGAGGAAGGAGAGAGAATGAGTTAATCTCAGTCATTTCAAGGCTAATTCTGCTTCTCTATCCAAACATACTTTGTGACATTATATGTGTGGTTAGGAAATTTAATTATTAATAGGCTCAATGTTTTTGTCCCACACTAGGTTTTTATTAGTGTATGGAGTGGCTCCATCCACCAATTACAACAATTGTTCTGTGACTAATAGTCCTAGAGAGTTCCTTGGGGGCACCAAAGAGGTAAAATGACTTGCCACAGGCCACATAACAAGAATGAGTGACCACTATGAACCCAGGCTCTTCTGCCTCTAATGTTGGCTCTTTATCCACTACACCCTGTTGGCTCTCAAATATGTACTTAATATATGTGAATCTGTATATATGCACAAATATTTCCAAAAATCTAAGATTTGATCAAGGCAGGTGTTTTCCCTCCCCTTCCACCAGTTCTTCTATGCCTTTAGCAAATAGTTTTCATGAGTCATCATGGCCAAAAATAAAAAATAAGTTAATGACAAGCCTACCCTCGAAGTTTTCTCAGTGTGACAGAATGTGCCAGAGCTCATGTTCCACTGGCATATTCTTCAAGAAGCCAAGGTCACTTCCATATTACACTGAAGCATGTGTACATATGAGTACACATTAAACTTACATATATAGAAAAAAGTACAAATGCATCCACCTAACTGTGTATGTTAATCTCAGCAAATCATATATATATTCCATATATGGGCCCTAGGATAATTGAAAAAAATTCCTGACCTCAAGGAGCTTTCATTCTGATGGGATCAATAGTATGTTAATAAAATTTATGTGGTACCTCCTTTACTCTCTATCCCCATTCCCTTCAGGAGAGCACATGTCGTGTCTCTCCCTATTTTCCTTTCTTCCTGTGTTGACAAGTCAGGATTTCTCCAGAGCAAAGATAAACCCAAGGGAGCTTTTGAATTTGGAATTGGGAATGGGCTCTACAGCAAAGTTTAGACCCCATATGAGATACCATAACTGAATGTGAGGGTCACGAAAAATTTGCCAACAGTAAAAAGTTTCTGAATGCTCTATGTCCTGCAGTACCAAATATTCCACCAAGATTTAATTCATGTCAAAATAAACAAGCACATCCATTTCCTTAGTACAAAAAAAAGTTTTCATCTTTAATAAATTGTAAAATTATATGTATACCAAACAATTGTTTTAAAATAAATTTCATTATAATCATCAGTAAATGTTTGATTCATATCCCTGTTTTATATAATTATATATCTGGAGTCACATAAAAACTTTTTGGAAGAAAAGAATCCACAAATTCTTTTTTCCACTTGTGGACTCATAGTTTAAGAAGTTTAAGAAACTTTGCTCTATAAAATAAAAGCTAACCTATGAACCTAAACCGCTTCTCCTCTCCAGAGGCTGAAGTTGGGGTCAGGAGGTAGAAAATAAAGAAAAGGAAGATTATGCCTCCCACATCTTAGGAGGTTAGTTTGTATATTTGTGAGTATAATTTTTGAGGTAAATATTTCTTTGTAAAAACTAGAAAACAAAACAAAACAAACACTGTAGCTCATGATCCCCTCTTGGTGTATTTTGCATTTAAAAATCAGCCACTTTTTTCCCTTTCGTTCTGATTTTTTGGGTTTGGGGGGGTTGGTTTTATAAAATGATTAATAGGGAAAAATATTTAAAATGTTTGAACATGTTTAACCTGTTTCAGATTGCTTGCTGTCTTGGGGAGAGGAGAGGTATGACAAGAGAGGGAGAAGAAAATCTGAAACTCAAAATCTTACAAAAATAAATGCTGAAAACAATCTTTATATGTAATTAGAAAAAAATACTTTTTTTTAAAACAATAAGCCACTAACATTAAATTTACCTTAACTGAAACATTTACTGGAAAGGAAGAGTAAACAAATGATAATTATGTAAATTTACATTCAGAATCTTGGATCACATTCTCCAATCAATGTACATGGTTTCTATGGTGAAAGTGGACACACATATAGAAGGTTAATTAGGAACATCTATAATGAATATATGTAGCTAGGGTCAATAATGACAACTCAAGTATGTTAGACTTTGATATTCTCTTTCTATCTCAGCAATTGCCCATAAAAGTTTCTTGATCATAGATTCTACATAAGAAAATCTTGTCACTGTGAAGCTGAAATACTCTGTGCTGTGCTAGACTAAGAGCTCATTGGTATAGCATTGGACTAATAATAGTAAGCTGTTTTTCTAACATTCCACTTCTAACATAAGAATACTCTGATACTCTTCTTATTCAGTTTGCTTTATTCCTCAAATGTGGTTTCCAACACCACAAACTTTAGCTGATGCCCTTAACTGAATAGTGTTATGCTCTATTAGGAAAAAGCAGCCATATTTATTCAAATTTGACAGGATTCTTTCTTGTGTATCTCTCCATCTCAAAACAATAACAGACAATACAGAAAAGGACCTTCTATCTTCTCTTCTTTTTTCTCCTCTTCCTCCTCATTATTCCTCCTCCTCTTCTTCCTCTTTCTTCTTTTTTTTCTTCTTTTCCTTCCTTTTCTTCTCAGGAGGAGCTAATAGAGAACAAAGAATCCTCTACTCATTCTTCTTGTCATTAGTTGATAGTAATAGAGAATAAAGAGGGTAAAAACCTTGTTTTTATTCTACTTCCCATCAGTCTATAAAGGTAGAGAAAGAAATCCAACTTCTGTATAGTCAATCCAATCTGTTCAGCAATAAGTAACAATGCAGACATAGTTATGTATTCTTTTTGACACAGCTCTGAAGTGCTTTTACCTCAATAGTTTTTTTTTTCACCATCAAGGCCCACTCTGTGAGAGACTTCGTCTTAAGGTAAGTAACCAAATTCTCACTTTTCATTACTAAGTAATATTCCACAATCATAAAGCAATCAATATGCCAATAAACATTTTTAAATGCCTATTATGTGCCAGACACTGTGCTTAGCATTAAGGATGCAAAGAAAGCTAACAAAAGAGTACCTACTCTCAGAGTTAATAGTCTAATGGGGGAGACAACAAGCAAACTACACATAAAAGGGAAAGCACTAGCTTTAAAACATATTAAGGTAGGCTCCTTATTGAAGGAAACCAGGGAATCCAGGAGACAGAAATTAGAATAAATGAACTATCAAGGCTCTCTTTCCCTCTCTCCTTTTCTCCCCCTTCCTCTCTTTCCCTTCCTCCATCCCTCCCTCTCTCTCTTTCCCCCTCACACACATACACAGACACATACACGCACCTCTTTACAGATATACAACGCAAGATGGATACAGAGTAGATATCAGGTAATCTTAAAGATTAAGGCACTAACAGCTAAAAAAAAATATCTTTAGAGAGACATTTGAGCTGAATCTTGAAGGAATCCAGGGATTCTAAGAGTCAGAAGTGAACAGTAAAAAACTTGGGGGACAGCCAGCACAAAGGCACAATGGAGCATTGAGTGTGAGGAATAGCAAATAGGCCATTTTTGCTGACCAAAGTGTGTCTGGAAGGGAATAACATGTAAGAATACTGGAAAAATAAAAAGGGGCCAGGTTGTAAAGAGCTTTAAATGCCAGAGTTTATATTTTATTTAAGAGGTAATAGTGAGCCACTATAGCTTGTTGAGTGGGGAAATGGAATGTCAGACTTACATCTTTAGAAAAATGATCTTGTCATTGTGTGATGATCAACTAGAATAGACCTAGATCTTCTCAGAAATTTAGTGATCCAAAGCAATTCCAATAAACTTTGAACGGAAAATGCCAACCACATCCAGAAAGAGAACTATGGAAACCGAATGCAGATTAAAGAATACTGTTTTTACCTTTTTATCTTATTTTTTTTCTTTCTTGTGTTTTTTTCCTTTTTGTTCTGATTTTTCTCTCCCAATATGACTTATGGAAATATGTAAAAAATGAATGTACATGTAACTAAAAAATTAAACAAAAAAGTAAATAAACTAAAAAAAATTAGTTTTTGTTTTAAAGTGAATTGATGAAAAATTGTGGAAAGCATCATAGCACAGTGAGCAAGGAGGCAGACCTTTTAGCTAAGATCTGCCTCTGATCCATACCAGTTGTGTAACTATGAACAAATCACTTAATTTATCAGTGCCCTAGGACAAAGAAAAGCTGAAAATGATTTGTTAGTCTACTTCAGTAAAAGTAGCTTCCATGCTTAAAGATTCCTGCACGTAAAAATATAAACAAAAATAAAATGATAGGTCCAGGCCAAAGGAAAAAAATGAAGAGTGAACAGAAAAGAGCTACTCAGACTTCTCATTGACATGATAAAGTTCACTGAAATATACATCAATATTTCTAAAGATAGCATTTTAATATATTTTGGAATACATACTTTGAGAATTAGTAGAAACAAATGTCATGGCACTTTATTATAAAAAAACTAAGAGTTGGTATATAGTCATATATAATAAAATATTTTATATTTGACATATATCTAAGAACAATGACATGATTCTTGAAGAATACGATTCTCCCTAAGACAATTTTTGCCAGGAAACTTTTTGTAAATTTCTTCAGTTCACAGTTTATTATTTAATTATTAATTTAACTAATTAAACAAGTAAGTATTTAATTAGTTGTAATAAGAAGGAGGCAGCTAAGACAAGGAATCCTGGAGTAAGAGTAGAAATACAAATGGACATCAGTACAAATTGAGCTGGTGACAAGAGATCCACTGATGAAGAGAAAGTTGGGAAGCACTGAAGCCAAGGAACCAAACAGGGATGGAAATCAGAATATAGATCTGATAAAAAAAATGAGACAAGGGAAAATAAATATAGGTAAAATGGACAACAACAGACTCAAGTTATAAGCCAATAATTAGGAAGCCAGAAAATGATCAGAAATGCATGAAATTTAAGTAGTCATGAGGAAAACTGGTTATGGAAGATTTCCTTGACAAGGATTCTATAACTCTTTTTGATGGATACAAATTACCCTTCCTTCAAGGAAATACTCTCTTGAGGACTCCTTTAATTCTGGGGACCAGATGCATTATGACTTCTTTATTATCTAATTTTTTATACATTTTTTTTATTTTATCCAATTTTAACATTCTTCTTCCTCCCTTCACCACCACTCCCAATAAGAAGGCAAGCAATTTGACACAGATCATACATGTAAGTCATGATGTGAAAGAAAACACAGAAAAAGAAACTAAGAAAAATAAAGTAGAGAAAAATTGTCTTTGAGATGCATTAAGGCTCCACTCTTTCTTTCTCTGGAGATGGAAGCATCTTTCATCCTTCAAAACTGTCTTGGATCATTATATTGCTGAGAACATCCATAATAAATCATCATATAATACTGATGTTACTATGCTTATTTTACTTTGAAGATGCTTTATAGTTAAATATTTAAATACTTTGCTTCTCAGGACTCTTCTGGCCACTGAACCATATACCCTCAGCAAAAACCATAAACACTGACTTGATAAAAGATTTTTTGTGGAATGTAGCACATTTTTATATGAAAATATCCTCAAAACAATTATAATATTCCAACAAGTATGAACAAAACAAATTCCCAATAACTGTGATCTGACTTTAAACTCAATCTTGTTCTGGTCCACACAAAACATTCATCAAAAGCACTCATCTCTATGCTCATATATCATGAAAGCCATAAGATTATGGAGTTTAGAGCCGGCTATATGCACCATTTAAATTTCCTCAACCACTGATAGAGCCCTTGCCTATGGAAATAACAATTCAGATGTAGATCACATGGTCTGGGGTGCCCTGGAAATATCTCTTTAGATCTGAAAGAAACTAATATAGGCAGAAAGGTAAATGTGTGCTATAACATGGCAGTAATGAAGAATTATGGACTATTTTCTAGGATTATGCATATTTGAAATTTCCATTCTTCTGAATGGGACTGAGACAAGTATACCAAGAGTCCTAATCTGGCCTTGTGTCAACATGCTAACAAGATCCATCTTAAAGCAATATTTGCCAGAGTATTAAAAGAAAACCTTCTATTTAGAAAATAAAGAACCTTTAGATACAAGGATAAAGATTCTTTGTACAGTGGTAGGCTTCTGATTGAATTGAGCTTAATTAAGTATTTCAGTGCTTTTAAGTGAAAACTTTGGTTCCAAATTGCGGTTCCTTTTTGTACCTGTGTCCTGGGTTTGTTTTTCTGCCAACCTCTTTTTAGCCTTAGACACCATTTACTTTAGTCCATGTTAATGATCAGGATGTAGTGGAAGCATTTGCAGCTTTGGCAAAGACACGATTCACTAAAAAGCAGCTTTGCACTCACACACCATTTATTTCCATAATGCTGGCAGCATTCTAGGAGACTTTCACTCCATGAGAGGCAAACTTTTCCTCAGTAAAATCATCTGAACAGGTAAAACAGCTGTGTGCAAATAAGAATTTACAGTGGAGCCAAGTTCACAGTTTGTTTTTTTTTTCCTTTCACATAAACATCTTCTAAAGTCTTATGAATAAGTAAAATTGCTTTTCCCAAATAAGATCCATGGATTGTAAGTGAGAGTGTCTGTGGTCTCTAGCTAGCCAGGAGATGGAAAGGAAACCATCCCAACCAACTTAAATTGCCTCATTAATTGCACTTTTACTGACTGGCATAGGGAGCTGTCACCATACATAGCATCCTGTCTTAGGCAGGTGGAATATAGAGGTGACAGACTTGGAGGGTCCTGTAAATGGGGCCAAAGGCAGGATGATGGAATAAAGGAAGACTGGATTTATAGTCAAAGAACCTTCATTGAATTCTGACTTTTTCTTTAACATGTGCTGGCACACAGTAGGTAGTTAGCTAATAAATGCTTCTTTTTTTCTTCCTTCCTTTTGTCCTTTTTTCT
>JAJPUD010001537.1:25797-95797 GCA_023553655.1 Myrmecobius fasciatus | reverse complement strand
GGGGAGAACCTTCTCCAACAGAAATGTCTGTATTTCCCAATCAACAAAGAGGAAAAAGTTCTCTCTGATATTTTTTTTACTTGCCTAACTTTATAAGAATAAAAATTTTGGCCACAGTCTGTAGCAATAGTTACAGGAGAAGAATGGAAATGAGAAAGAAAGGGGGAAAGAAGAGAGAGGAGTAATTAGAGTTAAAGAAATAATGTGAATGTGGAATTATCAATGGTTATGGATGGAAGATGAGGGAAGAAAATAACTCAAAAATTGGGTTATTTTATATTCCAGAGTTTGGGAATAATGGAACTCAGGGATGACTGTGAAGTTGATACAGTATTCTTTTTCTAATAAACAGCTTTATTTGGCTTTATTATTATTAAAATACAGATAGTCAATGAATGTGGATCAAAGCATAATATTTTCACCTTTGTTGTTATTGTTATTTGTTTGCTTGCTTTTTTTTCTTTCTCATGTTTTTTCACCTTTTAATCTGATTTTTCTTGTGCAACATGACAAATGTGGAAATACATGTAGAAGAATTGAACTTGTTTAACATATATTGCATTACTTGCTGTCTAAGGAAGAGGGGAGGAGGGAAGAGAGGGAGAAAAAATTGGAACACAAGGTTCCAAAATGCTGGAAACTATTTTTGCATGAATTTTGAAAAATAAAAAGCTTTGATTAAAAAAATTACAGATAATCAAAAGGATTATAGAATCTTAAGAATTATAAGGTGCTTCCATCCTGTAGTCTACATTTCCATTTGACCCAACAATCTTATTGCTCCCAGGCCCTTACCTGGGAGTAAGACTAATCTGTAAACAGTAGAAAACAAAGCTAATCAAAAGCAAAGTGCACACATACCTAATGTAGGAGAGGATCCAATGATGGGACATCATCTACTACAATCTTGGCATTAGCCAAAAGAACTAGTAGTGAGTTTCAATTTAATCAAGCCTCTGGTTACTCTTCACCAAATATTGACCAATTTAGCAGCCTAACCCAATCTTCAAGCTCAACCACAGTTTTCTTGGTATTTAAGAAAAAAACAAACTGATATCACTCTTTATCATGACACCACTAAGGACTTGATCCCTAGACAACTGTTTCTTCCTTTGCCCCATGGCTTGCCAACTTCAACCTCTTGTCATATGAAGATAATTTGAAGGAATTAGGCAAGTTTAGCTTAGAAAGAAGACTCGGGGAATATGATAGCTGTCATTAGGCATCTGAAGCCGTCATAAGAAGAAATGATTAGATTTATTCTATTTGGTCCCAATAAGAAGAGCCAGTAGCAATGGGGATTGCAGTGAAAAATAAAGCTTGATCACAGGAACAAACTTTCTAACAATTAAAGCTGTCCAAAAGTAGGATAGATAACCTTGAGTAGTGGTAGACTCATTATATTTTGCCTGAAATACTACAGTCATTTCATAGTTAGTCTCCATATGCCCAGTATTTCATCTCTCCAAACCATCTTCCATACAGCTACCCCAATAATAATCTTCCTGAAGCATATTTAATGTCACTTACACACTCAAAAATTTAGGAGATTCCTAGTCCCTCTCTAATAAAATATAAACTCCTCAACATGTTCTTTGAAATCTGATTCCAATCTATCTTTCCAGACTTATTTAATGTTACTTTTATTCACAAACTACAATCTAGCTAAATTTAGCCTTTGATTTGAAATTGGCAATTTATCTCCCATCTCTTTGTCTTCCCACAGGCTGTCCCTCCAGCTTGATATGTGCTACCTCCTTAAACCCCGTCCTGGCATTTTTAGATTCCATTAAATAAGTTAGCCCAGTTGCTAACTCTTTTATTCTTCAAGTACAACTGTGAGAAAGGCACATGAAAAATAAAGTACCATAACAAACAATTATTTAGTCCATTGAAAATTCTGGAAAATATAGGTTTAAGATATCAACTTCATGTCTTTTTTTTTTTGCAAAACATATGGGTATGGGTACATACCCATATGTATGGGTAATTCTTCAACATTAACCCTTACAAAGCTTTTTGTTACAAATTTTTCCTTCCTACTCCCTACCCCTCCCCTAGATGGCAGGATATCCAATACATGTTAATTATGTTAAAATACTTGACAAATCGAATATATGTATACATATTTCCACATTTATCATTGTTGTGCAAGAAAAATCATATCTACAAGAAAGAAAAATCAGATAAAGGAAACATAATGCAAGCAAACATCAATTGAGAGCATAAAAATGTTATGTTGTGGTCCACATTTCACATCCCTCTCTCTGGGTGTATATGGCTTTCTTCAGTGAACAATTGGAAGTGGTTTGAAACATCTCATTGTTGAAGAGAGCCATGTCCATCAGAATTGATCGTCATATAGTATTGTTGTTGCCGTGTATAATGATCAGCATCAGTTCATGTAAGTCTCTCCAGGCCTCTCTGAAATTGTCCTGCTGGTCGTTTCTTACAGAACAATAATATTCCATAATATTCATATACCATAATTTATTCAGCCATTCTCCAATTGATGGGCATCCATTCAGTTTCCAGTTTTTAGCTACTACAAAAAGGGCTGCCACAAACATTCTTGCACATGTGGGGCCCTTTCCTTTCTTTATGATTTCTTTGGGATATAAGCCCAATAGAAATGCTGCTGGGTCAAAGAGTATGCACAGTTTGATAACTTTTTGAGCATAGCTCCAAACTGCTCTCCAGAATGGCTGGATCTGTTCACAGCTCCACCAACAATGCATCAGTGTCCCAGTCTTCCCACATCCCCTCCAACATTCATCATTATCTTTTCCTGTCATTTTAGCCAATCTGACAGGTGTGTAGTGGTACCTCAGGGTTGTCTTAATTTGCATTTCTCTGATCAATAGTGATTTGGAGCACCTTTTCATATGACTACAAATAGTTTTAATTTCATCCTCTGAAAATTGTCTGTTCATATCCTTTGACCATTTATCGATTGGAGAATGGCTTGAATTCTTATAAATATGAGATAATTATATATTTTAAAGATGAGACCTTTATCAGAACCCTTAAATGTAAAGATAATTTCCCAATTTATTGCTTCCCTCCTAATCTTGACTGCATTGGTTTTGTTTGTACAAAAACTTTTTAACTTAATATAGTCAAAGTTATCTATCTGGTATTCAATTAAGAGTTCCAGTTCTTCTTTGGACGTAAATTTATTCCATCTCCATAGGTCTGATAGGTAAACTATATTATGTTCCTCTAATTTACTTATAATATCACTCTTTATATCCAGATCATGAACCCATTTAGATCTTATCTTGGTATGTGGTATTAGATGTGAGTCAAGCCCTAATTTCTTCCACCCTAGTTTCCAATTTTCCCAGCAGTTTTTGTCAAATAGTGAGCACTTATCCCAGAAGCTGGGGTCTTTGGGTTTATCAAAGACTAAATTGCTATAGTTATGGCCTAGTTTGTCTTGTGATTCTATCCTGTGCCACTGATCCACTGCTCTATTTTTCAGCCAGTACCAAATGGTTTTGATGACCACTGCTTTATAATATAGTTTTAGATCTAGTACAGCACAACTTCATGTCTTAATGAAGTATGACACTGTAATTGCCAGTGAGAGGAGAAACAGAGGAGAGTAACAATTACAGGAGCCTAAGTTTAGACTTAGAAAGGACTTTACAGACTATCTAGCCCAGCCTTGTCACTTTATAGATAAGGAAATTAGGACTCAGAGAAGCTGAATAACTCATGTGAGATTTATGGGGAGTAACTAACAAAGCTGAGATTCAAACCAAGGTTCCTAGTTCCAAATTCAGCACTCCTCTGAATGTACTATGCAGGCTCATGCTGAATTCTAGCTGTCCAACCAGTTATTCGTGTTATGTAAGGAAACTTTTGGACCACATAGTAAAGAAAATAAAGAAGGGGGTAGAGGATAGAGATAAGTCTTGTAGACAAAGAATTCAAGTGTCACTTGTCACCATTAATAATTAGGGATAAAAAGGAGAATGTAAAGAAATATACAAAGAAAAAAGGAAGAGAGAAAAAGAAACTCTCTTAGAAAAAGTTGAGAAAGATGAAGAAAGACACAAAGAGAGAATTGATCCCAGAGTAAAGTAGGAAAAAACAAACAGATGAATCACAAAGGAAAAACAAAACCCTGAAGAAAAGTGTGTATAAAGAGGAAAGGAGTGAGATGTAATTGATATGATTAAATAATTTTTTTAAGCTTCTTACATGTTTCTCAATAGAGACCTACTATATTCAGTATAGTAACTGTACTATTTACAGAATTTCTAAAAGGAAAATGAGATGTATATATTTGATAAACAATAGTATCTGAGGATAATACTAGATGGAACAGTGGATAGAGCACTAGTCCTAAAGCCAGGAAGACCAAAGTTCAAATCTGGCCTCAGATATTTAACACTTCCTAGCTGTGTGACCCTTGGGTGAGTCACCCCCCAATTGCCTCAGCAAAATAATAATAATAATAATAATAATAATAACATCTGATTCTTATATAGTATTTTCAGAGGGGCAGTGGTACCATAAGGACTTGAAAGCTATACATGAAAGTTATAAGACCTAGGTTCAAGTGCTCCTACTAATATACTGTTTGTATGACTATAAGTAAAACATTTAATCTTGCATTGCTCTCAGAAACTCTCTTCAACCGTAAGTGACAGAGAAGGTCTAGATCACCATTAAAAGTTTCTTCATCAGAGGCTTCCCTTATGCCAAAGAAATCACTGTTCACACTCCTATGTCTTATTCCTTTAAGATTTTCAACTTGATTCAATACAATATCTCATCACAACCTCTCAACAGGAAGATTAATACTTCAAGAATTATCTTCTCTAATTTAAAGATGAGAAAATTGATGTTTAAAGATATTAGATGATTTGCCACAATGACACAAACACAAAGTGTTTCTTTTTCATTGCAAATCAAGCACTCTGCTCCCTGTGCAACATTGTCTCTCAACAGCTGGATATCTATTACTACAGAGAGCAGAAGGGATATGAGATATAAGTAGTAAAGAAAGAGAAAAATAAAGGAGAAAAAGAAAATGGCTCAATTCACAATGTACAACCAACACCTGCTTTTTGATGGTATAAGATGCTTTACCAAGGAGTTCAGAGATTCCGCTACCTGACAATAGAGTAATCAAGAAAGGCTCCTATCTAGAAATTGAAAAACTTTGGGCTCTGAAGGAACGAAATTAGATTTAGATATCAGAGAAAAGGAGAAAAACAGATATAGAAAGAAATGAGGAAAAGGCTTCTTCCATTTGAAGAAGAAAAAATAAAAATCCACCGGGAGAGACTGATTATGAACCAAAATGAAAAAAATCTTAGTAAGAAAAAAAAAAGGTAAAATCCCTGAAGAGGAAAGGAATAGCCAAGTTTGTGAACCCCAAGAATATTTCAAGGATCCAATTCCAGAAAAATTATCTATCCCAAGGGATCCTTCTCAACATTTCAGTTGCTTTCTTCTTATTTTTGAAGTCAAGTTAATATCCCATTACCACTACTTTATTTTGAAGAAACACAATGACCAGGAATCATGCAGAATCATAATGAAGAAGGCTAACTAAGCACACACACACACACATTATATGTGTATGTAATGTATATATGTATTATATACATGCCACATATATGCAAATACCCATATATGTATTGATTATATGTATGTAATTTGTCTTGGTCCATATTTTTAAATTTTAAATTTATTTTGCTTCATTCCATAAGATGTAAACTAGAATACTCACCACTAAAATTAGCTTTTATTTCTTTGGGTTTGATTGCCAAAGGAAAGAACTAAAGTTTCTTTCCCCCGAAGTGACAAATATTTAAAGAAACATCTAGACTTTACCACCATTCCCTTCTTTGGAGGATATCCTTGACTTTGGAAGTTTACAAGAACTTTTCCCTTATCATTTGAATTCAGTCAGTGAATCATGGTTCAAGAATGGAAATGGCATGTCACCAATGACTCCAAATATCAGGTTCAATGTTTCAATAGACCACTCTACCAGAAAGAAGGTTGCCTATCCAATGATAGCTCAGAGGCTGGGAATTTCTCTTTTTTAAATTTATTTTTATAACGTTTTCTGATTTTTTTTATGCTTTAGCTATTTCCTAAAATATATCCCTCTCCTCATTGAGCCTTCCTTTAGCATAAAGAAATATACTTAAGCAGAACCAAACTACAAAACAACTTCAAATCACAGCGTATACCACATATCCTGCTCTCATGGGCCCCCACCTCTCAACTGAGCCTAGAGGTGTGCTCCATTTTCTATTCCCTCAGTCCAAGACTGATCAGAGAAATTGATCTGAGTTCTGAGGCCTTTTAGTGTTGTATTTTTAAAATTTTATTTTGTTAACATTATACAGTGTGGCTCATTGGAAAGAGTTATAGAAGTTGGAGTCACAGGAACTAATTTTGAATTCTAGTTCAGTTACTTACTATATGTGTAGTCTTGGTCAAAGCACTTACCCTCTCTGAGCCTCAGAATCCTAAATTGTAAAATGAAGGGGTTAGCATAAGTGACCTCTACAATCCATTTTATTCTTTTTCTATGTGCTTATGTTGTTCTCCTGGTTCTCTTTACTTCACTCCACATCAGTTCATAAAAATTGGAAAGAATGAGATGGATAATCACCCTGTGCCAAATGGAGTAGCCCATCAGAAACCAAGGATTTGGACTTGGAATTTCAGGTTTAGTTCCAATTCTGGCAGTATGGGGGAGGGCAATTCTAAAAAAAACTCCTCTGGCATCAAACAGCTCTTACTAGCTAAGATAGAGAAAAGCTAAGCGCAAATGAATCAGAAATATTTGGATCATGTTTCTCTTAAAATAAACAAGGATTTTAAAGCTAAAGACATAAAACTCTTGACCAGCCACATTTAGCATTTGTTGAAGCCTTAATGTTTAAAAATGAGGTCTAAAGGCAGTGACCCTATGCTGCAGGCAGTCTTGCCCACCCAATTTTATGCATCCTGCCTTCATGTTACCTTTATTTAAGTGTGGCTAATAAAAATGGTGAAATGTGTGTGTATGTGTGTGCAGCAAATGGGCACTGTATGTTCAAAGTGGGGCCTTTTTTTCCTCTCCCCTTTTATTTCCTGTTATAGTGTTATTTGCTGCCTCATTTTATACCTCTGGTTTTCATTAAATAAAAGCCAGAACTAGAACATTGTAAATCTTTTTCTTTTACATGCTATTCCAGGGCGACCAGTCCTCCATACCTTACCTAACAGCCTCTACCACCAAAGCACACTGTTGCAGAGGCCCTGGGGAATGGGGAGGTGAGAGCAGCAAGGGGAGGGAGAGGAGGTTTTCTTGCCTAGGGCCCGTTAACACGAGCACACTCTCTCTTTCTCAAGTTTGTTTTCTCAGCTGGTGGCACAGTGCACTGCCCCAGCACCAAGAGGTCCAGCGGAAAACAGCTTCATCCAAGATTTAAAGGTAGACTTTAAAGAAGTGCACTGAAGTTGAAGAAGAGAAGAGCTCAATAACATCCTGGAGTCCAGATTCTTGTTTTTCTTAGTATATAGAAATATGAACTGGATAAACATTTCACATTCCACCTGCTGCAGCATCTGCCAAAGGGCTCACAGAGGGTCTTTGCTCCTCAACTTCAGCCTCAATGTAGAGAAAGAATATTTGATCAGAGTTAGAAAAACCAGGACTGAAAGCCTGCTTCTTCTTACTGCCTATGTAAATCTTGGATAAGTCATTTAAATCTCTCAGACTCTGTTTTCTAATCCATAAAATGGGGCAACTGAACTTAAAAGCAGCACCAACCTCTCAGGATTGTGGTGAGGATCAAAGAAGTTTTGTGTGTAAAATGTTTTGCAAACCTAGAAATCCTGTCAACATCAAATCATCATCATCATCATTATAGTCCCTTTGTAACAAGTCTTTGATCTTCATATTTGGAAATCACTGCATAGAGCATCCCAAGGTATTAAAGAATCACTAATGAGTTTTTTCCCCAGAATCTCCATTTTAAGAAATTATTCAGGTCAGTTAGTCAGTAAGGATTTATTAAGTGCTTATTATGTGCCAGACACTGTGCTAAGCACAAGAAATACAGACAAGTCTTGCCCTCCTAAACATTCAAATGGGGAGATAACATATAAATGGAAGCTGAAAGAAAAAAGAGAAAAGAAGAGGAAGAAGAAGAAAAAAACAAGAACAAGAAGGAAGAAGGAGGAGAGGGAAGAGAAGAAAGAGAAAGAGGAGGAGAAGGAGGAAGAGGAGAAGCAGAAGCAGAAAAAGCTGCAAAAGCAGAAAAAGCTGCAGAAGCAGAAGAAACAGACACAGAAGAAGAAGCAAAAGAAGAAGGAGGAGAAGGAGGAAGAAGAAGGAAAAGGAAGAAGAAGGAAGAAAAAAGAAGAAGCAAAAGAAAAAGAAAGAAGAAGCAGAAGCAGAAGAAAAAGAAGAAGAAGGAAGAAGGAAGATGAAGAAAAAGGAAGAAGGAAGAAGAAAAAGCAAAAGAAGAAGAATAAGAAGACTAACTCAGTAGTAATAGGGGACAGGGAAGTATGATGCAGAAATCTAAAGGAATATAATCTGTTGAAAAAAGAAGAGATTGACAACTTGGATTTGTTCCTTAAATAGAGATTCTGAGAGGAATTTTTCTCACATCAATCAGAGGAAGGGAACATCAAGACTTATGAATTCCAGGCCTATGGAGATCTTCAGTATGTAGAGGTTCTTAGGCTACCCTTGATTCTCCAGATTTTACCACTATATCCCACTTACCATTTTCCAGTTCCCTTTTATGTACTGTTTTCTCCCATTAGAATGGAAGCTCCTTGAAAGCAAGTACTCTTCCCTTTTACTTGTATTCATATCACCTGCACTTAGTATTATGCCTGTCACATAAAAGCACTTAATAACTGCTTCTTGACATCTGTGGTGTGATTCCTATGGCAAAGGGGAATGCTTACAGCATTCTAGAAAAGAGCAGATTCAATTGTGGTGAGACCGTAGGGAGGGAGGGTTTGAAGATAGATTGAAAGGGGTTGAGAGGTAAGTAGGAACATGGGGAAGTGAAGGCAATCAATATAGATAGCTTTTTTCCCATGAAGTTAGCTATTAAAGGGAAGAAGAAAATAACATTATATCAGGATGGTAACTAAAACTCTTACCTCAAAGTCCAGACTACAAATTCTACCTCCAACACTTAGGACTCTGGACTAGTCACTTAACCATCATGTTTCAGTTTCTCCTTCTATAAAATGAAGTGGTTGAATTTGATGACCTCCAAGTTCCCTTCCAGCTCATAGAGATTAGGAGGAACAAAGGAGGAGCAAAGACCAAAAGAAAGTCAGAGGAGATGGAATCAAGACTATTACTAGGGATAAGATCTAGATAAGAATCTAGATCTATGATTTTATTGATATAGGAAATTCACAGATGAGGAAATCTGCTTTGCCAATGCAGGTCAGCAAAGTGTCAATGACTTATACTCTTAGAGGGATGTCTGAGGCAGTGAGGAGTCAAGTGACTTGCTCAGGGTTATATTGTCAGTGTGGACTTGAGTCTAGATTTCCCTCATTGCAAGGACAGTTTTCTATTCAATATACTATGATTGCCTCTGCAAGAGTAATGATATGATGTAACAGTGATATGGTAGTGGTGGTGGTGGATTTGGGAGAGATGGTAATGGTGATGACAACATAAAGTCAAAATTCACCAGTATCTCAATTTCTTATCATTATCTAATCAAACTAGTTGATTATAAGCCTTTTTAGTAGATTAAAGGAAGCAAGTTCTTCATACAAAGAAAATAAATATGTGATGACATGATTTAAGTTAAGAATTTAACAGAAGGTGGAAAATAACTAATTTGCCTTTGAGGAAATTGTGAAGGTATTTGTTTGTTTTGGTTTTTTTTTTTTTAAATTCCAAACTTTTCCCAGACACAAAAACCCTCTTTTAAAGCTGTAAAATGGATAGAGGCTGGACCAGAGTCATGAAAACCTGAATTCAAATCCAGCTTCAAACAATAATTAACTGATTCTGGTCAAGTAATCACCATTTGCCTCAGTTTTCTCAATTATAAAATGAAGGTGATAATAGCTTTTGCATCTCAGAGTCATTGTGAAGATCAGATGGGAAGATCAGATTTGTAAGAAGCACTTAGCATAGTACCTGGCACATACTAAGTATTATATAAATGTTTATTCCCTCCCTTGATATTAATATTCTAGTAGTAGTGCTATATGACTGTGAGACATAGAATATTACAGTCTCTGAAGAATTGGAGTATCACACAGATATCAGGGGAGACTTGGAAGATTTGAGCAAATTGCAACATATAGCAAATAAAAAACTTCAAAGAATAGGATTAATAGATGTCATCAAGAAATTTGTGACAGAAAAGAAGATAGTATGGTCATATAAAAGGACAAAAGATCATAAGTGAAATACTTGGATGCACTTGAGTACACTGGTATTCTCCAGTGTCAGGAGAAATTGAGGAAGCCCCTAATATGTTGGGTAGACTCCCAGGGGCAAACTTATGGGACAACATGGACAAAAATCACATAGAAAGACAAATTAATCCAATTTAATGAAATCACAGATTCATTTAATATTCAAATATGGTTAACACTGGTGTTTACAATGTAGTTACAGAAGACACTGAGGCGGCAGTGACCTTAAAAGGTTTTCAAATTATACATTATATTACTTCAGAGGCTTCTTGGTGACCTAACTGTGATAAATTGATGTCCTTGATGTGATATCCACTGAACAAGTGCCCGCACAGTACAAACTGTCATGTAACTTAATGTTCTTATCAAGGACAAAATCAAGATGAGATAGAATAAGAAATTCAAAAGGGTAAAGAATTATTATATGACCATATTGAGTCATAATTTGTTTAAAATATCCCTCCCTTTCCTTCACCCCTAAAATTCAGTGAAATCCAAAGAATGGAAAGAAGAAAAAAGAGGGAAGGAAAGAAAGAAAAAGAAAGGGAAAGAAATAGAGGGCTGAAAAAAGAAAGAAGGAAGGAAGGAAGGAAGGAAGGAAGAAAGGAAGAAAGGAAAGAAGGAAGGAAGGAAAGAAGGAAGGAAGGAAGGAAGGAAGGAAAGAAGGAAGGAAGGAAGGAAGGAAGGAAGGAAGGAAGGAAGGAAGGAAGGAAGGAAGGAAGGAAGGAAGGAAGGAAGGAAGGAAGGAAAAAAGAGAGAGAGGAGAGAGGAAGGAGGGGAAGGAAGGAGGGGAGGAAAGGAGGGAAGAAGGAAGGAGGGAGGGAAGAAGTGAGAGAGAGAAAGGAATGAAGTGAAGGAGGGAGAGATAAGGGTGAGGGAAGAGGGGAAAATAAAAGGCAGAAAATGAATGAAACAAGAAAAAAAGAAGAAACAAAGGAGAAGAGAAAAAAGGAGAGTGGACAAATTTTATTTGGAGATGTTCATTGCCTTGCATGTTGCAATAACACCATTTTTCTGATTTTAAGTTGTCACAACTCATCTCACCAAAAAGTAAAATCAGAACAGAGCATGTAATCTGCTTGAAAGGAACCCCGCAGAATCTCCAGATGTTTTCTTTTATTCTGTGGGGCAAGAAAAGGCTATGTCAAGGGAAGCAAATATGTTCATTCCCTGAAAGAAGGAAGGTCACAAAGTGGGAACAACTTATATGCCTTTGAAAGTATTACATTACAGCAGAAGGAGCCAGAAATAAGATATCATTTGTTAACTTTGCTAATCCATTAAGTATACATTGGACAACTGAGCTATTATTTGGAACTTTCTGTATGTCTCTTAGAACAAGGAAACAGTGTCCCACTGAGTTTAGGTGTGGTATGTGCTAAGACCACATAAAACTTTCAGCAACTTTGCATGAAGTTGATTTTGATTCTAGGTAACAGCACATGTTGAATCAGTAGGAGAGACAGAAACCAACACCCTCCACCCCCACTACCGGAAATATATTAGTAATAAATTACTTGGTATCTAAAACAGTTTAGGGTTATTTCTATCAAAAGTATCCCACAATACAGGATTAATGTTTCCTCTCATGGGTTATTTTTCCTTCCATCAATCAACAAGCATTTACTATGCATCTATCAAGTGGCAGGCACTGTACTAGGCACTAAGAATACAAAGACAAAAGGAAATTATCCCTTGCCTTCAAGAAGCTTAAATTCTGCCTAGGGAAATAATATACATATGTAAAGTAAATGGGAAATAAATATACTGTAAATATAAGACACATTTGGAGAGAGAAGAGGAGAAGATGCGAACAGCTGAACAGATCAGGAATGAATCAACAAACATTTAATATTATTAAGTGACTTCCTTGTGCCAAGCATCGTACTAGGCACTGGAAATACAAAAACAATTACAATAAATGAAACAATCCCTACTCATAAGAAGCTTATGTTCTAATATGAAGTGGCAGTTGAAGTAAACTTTAAAGAAAGGTAAAATTCAAATCTAGAAAAGACAGAAATCCTATCAGAGAGGCAGCTAGATGGTACAGTGGATAGAGCACCAGCCCTAAAGTCAGGAGGACCTGAGTTCAAATGTGACCTTCCTAGCTGTGTGACCCTGAGCAAGGCACTTAACTCTAATTGCCTCAGGGGGAAAAAAAGAAAGAAAAAGAAATCCTATCAGACCTCAAAACTTTGAGCAGGAAGAGACTTTCTATCTAAATAGCCTTACACTGTAGTAGTTGGTAATAAATAGTTCATTAGTAGGGGAACAGGGAAAAAAAAGCCCAGGAAAGTGAAAGTAGGGATAATATTTAAAATAAACATATTTGACCCTCACCAGTTACTTTTTACCTGTCATGTCTTCTGGACATGTTTAATAGAATAGTGTGCGTGTGCGTGCGTGTGTGTGTGTGTGTGTGTGTGTGTGTGTGTGTGTGGCCAAATTGGCCTATACAGAAAAAGAAGGTGCCTTTGCTATTAGATAGGCAGATTGCCAGGGACAATGCAATTCTATTAAACATGCCCAGAAAACATGACAGGTAAAAAGTAACTGGTGAGGGTCAAATATGTTTATTTTAAATATTATCCCTACTTTCACTTTCCTGGGCTTTTTTTTCCCTGTTCCCCTACTAATGAACTATTTATTACCAACTACTACAGTGTAAGGCTATTTAGATAGAAAGGCTTAGGGAACATTATGAGCAAAGATAAGAAAATTATGGCTCAAGTTGAGAGGAGTCCAATTTGTTTAGAAAATAGAACATATTGAGACAGTAGTGGGAGAAAAGGCAGGAAAAGGAGAGCAGACATAGTCTGTAGAAGGCCTTAAGGGTCAAGTTTAAAAAATTTGAGGAACACATTGGGAAGGAGGGCCAGGGAGAGAAGATGTATAGTACTAACACTGAAGGTTCTGGAGGGAAAATGTGACATGATTACTTTTGAGAATTAGGAAAATAACTAGGGAACAAAAGGTAAATAGTATGTACTATACATAGTCCAAAGCTATTCCTTACTAAGAAACACAGTGAAAATATTTTTGAAAAGTATGCCTTCAAAACCATTTCTAGTCATATGAAAAGGTGCTCCAAAATCACTATTGATCAGAGAAATGCAAATTAAGACACTTTGAGGTACCACTAAACACCTGTCAGATTGGCTAAAATGACAGGAAAAGATAATGACAAATGTTGGAGAGGATGTGGGAAAGCTGGGACACTGATACATTGTTAGTGGAACTGTGAATGGATCCAACCATTCTGGAGAGCAATTTGGAGCTATGCTCAAAAAGTTATCAAACTGTGCATACCCTTTGACCCAGCAGTGTTTCTATTGGGCTTATATCCCAAAGAGATCTTAAAGGAAGGAAAGGGCCCCACATGTGCAAGAATGTTTGTGGCAGCCCTTTTTGTAGTGGCTAGAAACTGGAAACTGAATGGATGCCCATCAATTGGAGAGTGGCTGAATAAATTATGGTATATGAATGTTATGGAATATTATTGTTCTGTAAGAAACGACCAGCAAGACGATTTCAGAGAGGCCTGGAGAGACTTGCACGAACTGATGCTGAGTGAAACAAGCAGAACCAGATCATTATACACGGCACCAACAATATTATATGATGATCAATTCTGATGGACATGGCTCTCTGCAACAATGATGTGATTCAAACCAGTTCCAGTTGTTCAGTGATGAAGAAAGCCATATACACCCAGAGAGAGAGATACAAAATGTGGACCACAACATAACATTTTCATGATCCCTATCGATGTTTGCTGGCATTGGGTTTCCTTTCTCAGATATTTTTTGTTCATGTAGATACAATTGTTCTTGCACAGCAAGATAAGTATGGAAATATGTATACATATATTCGACTTGTCATGTATTTTAATATAATTAACACGTAGTGGACTTCCTGCTATCTAGGGGAAGGGAGGGGATTGAGGGGAAAATTTGTGAAGGAAAGCTTTGTAAGAATCAATGTTGAAGAACTACCCATACATATGTTATGCAAATAAAAAGCTTTAAAAAAGAAAAAAAAAAAGTATGCCTTCAAGTGCTTCCTGAGTAAATCCTAATTTGAGAAAGAAGTATCAATTAACAAGCTTTTTATTTTATTTTTCAATTAAGCACTTATTTTCTCTCATTCCCACTGTGCCCAATTTAAAAAAAGAAATGGAAAAAAAAACTCACATAGCAAATACACATAATCAAATAAAACAAATTCCTACATTGGTCATGTCCAAAAAAAAAATTTCTCATTCTATCTCTTGGGTCTATCATCTCTCTATCAGGAGTCCAACAAGCATTGTAAGTGCTTGCTAGGTGTCAGGAATAGTGTTGAACCTGAAAATAAAATTTGTTTAAATGCAGATTTGTTAAAAGTAGAGCTCACTTTCTAATGGGTGAGACAACATGTAAATAACTGGCTACATATAAGATCTCTGCAGCATAAATGGAAGGTAATCTCAAAGGGAAGGCTCTACCTCCTGGGGAAACTGGGAAAGGTCTGTTACTGAAGGTGGGATGTAAATTGAGTCTTGATGGAAACCAGGAAGGAAAATATTGTAGATATGGGGGTAATCAATTCAAAGACAAGAGTTGAATGTTCCATATTGGTTTTGGGGTCAAAGAGTCCTGTACTCTGTTAGTGATAAAAACACATTAGAGAAATAATTTTTATTGTCTACTCCCCTATGGCCTATCTGGATCTGCGATGTTGAGACAAAATAGGTTAATTTATTTTCCTAAGATTACACAGAATGTATGCTGTGGAGATAAGATTTGAATCCAGATCTCTGACTGAAATTCAAGGTCCACTATCATATATATGAAAGATATTGATGGAATTATATCTTTCCTGGACAATTTTTGGAATTTGGGGACTGGGATTTAAGTGTCTTATTTTGTCCAAATTTCAAAAGCCTTCTAACCCCTAAGTCCCAGGGGGGAAATTCCTAGAATACAGAAAAGAAAGCCTATCTTAAACACTTCGATTTTTATTTTTTAACTTTTAACCGTTTCCTTCCCCTCTATAGTTACCTTTCATCTATTCTGTATGTTCCTATTTACATACATATTATCTCACCCATTAAAATACAAGCTTTCTAAGAGCAGGAAGTATTTTTTGCTCTTTCTTTGAATACTCACCACATAACACAGTACCTAGCACATAGTTAAGTACTTGCACTACACATAGTTAAGTATACTCCTTGACAAAGTATTTTATGAAATTTTAATTTAATACAAATTACTCTGGCCCCCTGACTTAAAGGTCTGGTATATTACTTCTTATCCCTTCCCTATAGAACCCTTCAGAGGCATTGGGGCACATCTACATTTTCTGTTACAGATGCCAGTCCCCCATGAGTTCCCTGCACCCCAGTCCCACTAGCCACTAACTGTTGTATTAGTTTTTATCAAGAAATATTTCCTTCAAAGGTATAGTTATCCCTTCCACATCACATGATTTGAAAAATTTGCATAAAATGTTTTGGCATTCCCTTCATAGAAGAGAAGTCTGAATATTTTCTTTTTTCTTTTTTAGGATCTTTATAGTACCTAAATTTGGATTAAGTATTTAGTCACAGGGTCTGTGTCAGCTACTAGATTTTGCATGTTGCCTTCTATAAAACTCCCCAAAATTTCAGATTTATTTTCTTACGCCGACTCATGCTATATCGAAACTGCAATGAGGAAAGCCAAAATGTGAAAGCAATAACTGTAATTACAAATATATGAACATACCCCAACATAACCTAACCCTCTACCACCACCTCCAAATTCTGAAGTATCTAGGAGATAAAATAGCTAGAGTGCTGAGTCTGGAGTAAGGAAGATCTGAATTCAAATAGAACCTCAGAAGCTTACTATCTTTGTGACCAGCCCTCTGTAAATCACTTAAACTCAGCTGGCCTCAGTTTCCTCAACTATAAAATGGGCTAATAATAATATCTATTCATAGGATGGTTGTGAGGATCAAATGAGATAGTATTTATAAAATACTTAGCACAGTGTCTGGCATGTAAAAGCCATATAAATGCTTATTCCCTTGCCCTTTATGCCATCTCAGCCTCTGGGGAGGGGAAGGAAAGTATATTTAAAACTTAGCTCAGTTCCTATAAAGCACAATCTCAAGTTCCAAGTCCATATCTTCCATTGGGTTCAAGCTTCAAGCATCCTGGTTTCTCAGGCATCCAAGGCTAGCTGCAACAGCCTACCTGGAGCCCTGGATCTAAGGACTTAGGGCTTGAACGGCTGGGTCTGGTAGGGATTGCTGAGAACAAAGAAACTGCACAGAGACCTCAAGCTCGTTTCTCAGAGTGAAGAGAGTGAGAAGGACTGTTCCCGTTCTCAGCACACTTCTTGCCTCCAATATTGTGGAGGAACTGTAGTCTTTACCCTTTGGGCTCAGAGACAAAGTATGCATGAAAGACAGGGAGACTGTTCCAGCTTGGCATTTTTAAAGATTTGGCTTGTTCTGGCAAGTAACCTGGGTTACTAGGTGGGATTGGAAGGGAGAGCCGAAGTACTGATCAAATTACTCCTGAGGCAAGCAGGCAAGGTCAGTGGTGAGGGTCCATTCAACCTTATAGCCTGTGGAGGTCTTGGGTAGCCCCACCTGGCTTTGTCCAGTCAGAAATCCAAATTATATCAAACCCCTGAGGTTAAATTTACCTTTTAAATCTGCCTATGACCCCCACCATCTTTGCTGTTAGCCTTTTGGGTTAGCCTGCCATGGTGTTCTGCCTCGTGGGGTCTTTCTCTTCCCTCCTCTCCCATGCCTTATGGTCTCCTAGTTCTCATCTCTACCATCATGGGGTCTTTCTCCTTCTTACTAATTAACTCTTCTGATAAATTCCTCTTTGGATTTAGCCTGCCAGTTAAGGGGATACTCCTACCTCTTGGACTATTCCCTTTCTCCTGGTTAATTGGAGTTCCACTAGAGAACTTGTCTTTTCCATCATTAATTGTTAAACCCCTTTCCTTGCTAACTATACACTCACCCAAATCTATTTCATATTTACCATTCTTGGTGCCTATTTTACCTCTTCATTTTGCCTGTTACTTCTTCTTTTAAATAAACTTACCTTTTGCCAGAGATAATAGCCCTTATGAATTTGTCACGTGACCAAACCAACATTTGAGGCCAGTTGCTCTCCTAAATCTCATTATTTGGTGCCTGAATGTCAGTCCCATTATTTGGTGCAGCACCTCAAATACATCAGAAGGAGGCAAATGAGGCAGGCTTCAAAGTCTCATTACATTCAGAAATATCCTAGAAGCCAAACTTTAAAGTTGCTTAGCTTATAGAGTGATAAATCTAAAGAAACTTAGATATTTTTTCTTTTGGTTTCAACCACAAACACTTTTGGACCATTTTCTGAGTAAATAGTTTTATATTATCTGGGTTTGACAGTGGGCAAGGAGGAAACCAACCATAGACCAGGTAGGAGCTCTGTCTTCATAGAATTCAAATTCAACACTGAACAATGACTGGAATAACAGATAATCTTGGAAAAGATCAGGTTTTAGAGAGCACAAAACAAGAGCTCTATGTTAGGGAAAGTCCACAAATGAATTCTAGCACAATCACATTTTAAATGGCTTAGACCTAGATATTCAATCTGACAATTGTTAGCAGGGGAAACAACTGGGCCCAGGGCTTCTTTGTTTATCCCACAGAAATCACAGAAAAAAAGAATCTTTTTGTTATTACTCCAACATATTTGGTCCCACTGTAGCTGGCTAGAAGAAAATATTAGCAGGCCAAGAAAGCGTGAGAAATTAGCCTCTCATTTCTAGTGTGTCCTGCATAGAAAGTGTTGAGGTTCAAGATTATTCCTACCAGTAATTCTCTGTCAGACCCTCATCAGAGGCTTACCTTGAGCTGGTTCTGAATGGGAAAAAAAAAAAAAGGCCATTTTGGGAAAAGGATGATTGGAACGATGATAAAATATTATATCTGATTTGTGAGAAGCACACACACACATAGCCTAACCCATGTGTTTCCTAACTTAAAGTCAAATGGGTTTATTGTTGTTTTATCACCCTTTTCCCATTTCCCAGCCTCCCCACCCAGGGAAAACAAAAAACTTCTTGTTTATGCAGTTTAAAATATCAATACAAAGTGATTAGATAAATAATTTAGGTAAAACCTTTTGGTTCAGGGAACTAAAAACCTCTACAATTCTGTCTCTGGCAGGCACTGATAAGAACAAATGTAAAAAAGCAAATACAAAGGAAGGATAGGCCTCTTACCTCTGAATCTGACCTGGAGGGAACAAACTAATCTATCTCACTTTTAACACCCAATACCTCTTATTCAGTCACAGGTTAGGCAACAAAGCCTGCCTCACCAGCTCATTTACCTAGTGGTCTCACATGTTAATAAAATATGAGAGGAAAACAGCCCCAAAGGAAAACTCTAAGGAACAAAGAAATAAAGTGTTGTTTTCACCTCTGGGGCAGAGGTCTATGGGATCAGTGTTCAGTGGGGATGCTCAGGAAGGGCCTGGTTCCTTCTCTTGTGTCAAGAGTTGCCAGCTCTGGGGGGTGTGTGTGTGTGTGTGTGTGTGTGTGTGTGTGTGTGTGTGCAGGACAGAAAACAAACGACATACTCCCCAGGAGCTAGGTTCTACCAAACTGGGGGGAGTGCTGTGGAAAGGATCACTGTCACAGCTCCCTGTAATATCTCCTTTTTTCCCCTAATCTTCCCCTGGGTTGGTCAGGGCAGCAACCACTGTTGGTTGCTACAGTCACCACTCCTGGTGGACCTTGTGGCCGATAATTAACAAGTCCTCATCCTTAGGGAAGGGATTTGCTTATGACAACTACTCTAGCCACAGTGAATACATGGGATCAATACTAATTTATCACAAAGAGCATAATTGGCTCCTAACCTGGAAAGTGTGGGAGAGGAGTTATTAGACTGATTACCACACTGAAGGTCTACAGAGCCATTGTGCTGACCTCATTGTTGTATACCAGGACAATATACCAAAGGAAACTGATTCTCTTCCATTTGAATTGTCTCAGGAAGATTCTGAAGATCACCTGGCAGAAAAAGGTACCAGACACCAAGGTCTTTTCTTGAAATAAACGGCCAAGCAATCAAGCTCTACTGCAGAGAGTGCAATTCCACTGGGCTCGCCACATTGAATGCTAAATCTACATTTGCCGAAAAAAGACTATTTTATGGAAAACTCACACAAGGCAAGCACTCACAAGGTGGTCAGAAAAAGCGATACAAAAAACACTCTCAAGAATTTCAGGATTGATTGAATGACATGGAAGATACTGGCACAGGACTGCCCAGCATGGCGTGCCCTCATCAGAGAAGGTGCTGTGCTCTCTCTGGGAGCAAAGCAGAATTGAATTAGTTCAGAAGAAACATGAGATGCAAAGGCTAGAGAAGCCACCCCAAATGTTCATAGGGACTTTTTGTGTCCGACCTGTGTCAGAGCATTCTAAGCTTGTACTGGTCTGATCAGTCACAGTCCGATACACTAACTTGACTCTAACATAGGGATATAATTTGGATCCTCTTCCAGAACAAAGGACAACCATTGACAACCACAAAGAAAAATGAAACAGCCTTTGCCCTTGTGGATCTTACATTACAAAGGAGAGACAACATATAATTGATTTGAAATTAGAGAAATGAGAGAGCCTTCAAAGAAAAAGTCCAACACCACAAAAATGCAATTTGCGTCCAACAAAAAACAGATAATTTTTGTTGTTGTTCAGTTGTGTCTAACTCTTCATGACCCCATTTGTGGTTTTCTTGGAAAAGATACTGGAGTTCTGTTATTTCCTTCTCTAACTCTTTTCACAGATGAGGAAACTGAGGCAAACAGGGTTAAAAGTGACTTGCCTAGGGTTACAAAGCTAGTAAGTATCTGAGACCAGATTTGAACTGTCAAACAATCAGAAACAGTTCTTCCTGACTCCAGGTCTAGTACTTTGTCCATTGTGCCACCCAACTACCCAACAACAACAATAAAAGAATAGTTATGTTCTGAGTAGTGACCAGATGAGATCCATAATCATTGTTTCAAACACTTCAAAATGGTGCATGATTTATTAGCAAAGCACTTCACCAGTTCTTTTATACAAAAGCCTGACCCTACCTTTCTTAACTAAAAACATCAAATAGCTAGTGAGAGAAATGATTATTGATAATCAATAATTTGGAAAGATCCAGAGTTTTTCTCCTTTTTTTTTTCTAAAGGCTTGATTTCAAAGCTCAGTTTCTAAAGAACAAAAATGATGATAATAGATAGGATTAACATTTCTTCAATCTAAGTATTGCTAACCCCTCTCAATCTTATGAGGAATTAAGCTCAGGCAAGAATATATAGATCCTTTATCTAAATTGCCTAAGACTGGGGGTGATTTGAAAATAAATGATACAATCAAGTCATGTCTCCTAATTCCTCATTAGAATATTTCTACCTCTCATTATAATATTCATTCTCCCTCATTACTTTTAAACCAAAATCAGTTGCCACTCTCAGGAATAGTCATCCTTCCAAGGGTATGTAAGCACTGAGTGGGTTCCATGAGGGGTCTTTAGCAGTTAAGAGTGTCACTGAGCCTTTTATTAATAATTTTCTAATATTATTAATAAATGGTCAATTGCCAAGAAACTGTCTCTCAAACTTTTTGAATGTCATACTACCACCAAAAGATAAGAGAACACCGGTGACCCTTCCAAACATTGTCCAATGATGTATCTTCCCAATATATCCAATGATACTTTATACATAGCATTCATGAATTACATAACTAAAAAAAAACCTATAAAGTCTTGAAAGAAAACAACATATGTGACCAAAAAGGCAAATAATTATTAGCTACTACCTTAGAAAAATAAGCTAAGATTTAGTATGAACTGAAGAATTCATCCTTGTGTGGGATATATGGTGTAGTAACTACATCATCATCTAGGGACAGTTTCATCCCTCCCCCAAAGAGCAACAACCTCAAAAGACAATGCTCGTTTGCCACTAAATAATCCAAGTTTGAATTTTCCATTAAAATAAAATTTTTAAAAATTTTGGCATGTTTTATTCCTTTGAATGAAATATAGCCAGACCTTTGGCTTTATCCCCAGTTCAATTCATAGACACATCAAAAGCATTTACAGGACATTATATGTCTAAGATTAGAAGAATTTAAGGGGACTTTATTTGTCATTGGATCTGTCTCTGAAAGTCAAATTTCCCACCACCTATTGATGTGATCACAGAGAAAGGCAAAATATCTTTGACCTTGCTATGGCCTGAGAGGAAGAGCCCTACTCAAATCCTACTTTAAGGATTTGTGATATTATCATTGTGGGAACTCCCGCTTTTGAAGCAGATCTAATCTCCCACCATCTTTAGCAGTTGCTTTGGCTGAAAAACTCATCATTCTTCAACAAATCCAGTTGAGAGTCTCTGCAAACTTATCTAAGCTGGCTCTCCAACAAGCTATATTCCAGCTTTCATTGCACCCATATTTAGACTGGAAGAACTTGACAGCATTTGCACTTTGCTTTCATTGACTTTGAGAATCCAGGGGCAGTTTCATGCCAAGAAGTATTGAAAATTATAAATTCTCTATTATTGCTCTATAAGAAATGATGAGAAGACTAATTTCAAAAAGGCATGGAAAGACTTACATGACCTGATACTCACCAAAATGAGCAGAACTAGAAGAACATTGTACAAAGCAATAACTAGATTGTGATGATCAATTGTGATGGAGTTGACTCTTTTCAAGATGATTCAAGGCAATTCCAATAGACTTGGGATGAAAAGAACCACATACAGAGAGAAAATTATGGAGCCTGAATGTGGATCAAAGCTTAATATTTTCACCCTTTTTTTTTCTGTTGGTGATGTTGTTTGTTTGTTTTTCCTTCTTGTGTTTTTCCCCCTTTTGATCTGATTTTTCTTGGGCAGTCTGATGAATTGTACATGTTTAACCTCTACTGGATTGCTTGCAGTCTTGGGGAGAGGGAGGTAAGGGAGGGATGGAGAAAAGATTTGGAACAAAATCTAACAGAAATGAAGAAAAAATTTGGAGCAAAATCTTACAGAAATGAATGTTGATAATTATCTTCACGTGTATTTGAAAAAACAAAATACTATTGAGGAAAAAAATGATACACTCTCCTTTTCTAGTGCCTTTTTTCAATCCTAGTTTGTCCTTGAAGTGGACTTGGTGAAGGGAGAGGGTGAGGGAAAGGAGAGGAGAGATCTTTTCTATGTGAAGATCATAAGTTAATAAATTTATAACTGGATGACACCTTAGAGGTCCAGCCCATCATTTTATAGATGAGGAAATTGAATCAGAGAGAGAGAGGGGAAAAAAAGAGGAAAGAGAGAAAATTAAAGCTACAAGTTGACACAGGACTATTCATAGGATTTCCATTCTTAGTTTCACTCTGAAATTTCCTTCATAAGTGCACCATTAATAAGTTCAGATTTAACAAGACACAACACATTTTATCTTGCAGACATGCCTCAAACACTTATCTAAAAGCTTTGTTTTTCAAATGAAACTAAGATATCAGGTGGAAGATTGAGTTGGTCAAAAACCCATTGTAAGTGGAACTAAGATCTTCCCAATCTCTTTCAAACCATATTACCCCCATTATAATAGACACCTTGACTCCTTTATCTCTGCCATCAGGTCAGTCTTATTTGGAGGTACTAGAAATGAGCCAGATGACTGGGAGTAATTAGAAATGAGTCTGGTATTTTTGGGTCATCCTCAAGGCTGGCCAAGTAGACCCTTCTCTCAGCCTCCCCTCTTATCCTTTAATAGCCTGCCCCAGGGATCTCAACAGGAAAACTCACCAGACTTGGAAACTGTAAAAAATGAATCAGAGAAGGAAATCTCTGGAACCTGACTGACTTATGGGCTATAAATAGTCTTGAGAACTAGGGAGCAGGTTGGTTCTGGCCTGGGAATGACAGAATGGTACGAGACTGGGGTGCTACAATTATAGAATACTACTAATACCATAACATAACAGTGAACCATAAACTTTTTTCCCATGGCAAATGGACATATTAGTACTCAGTCTGTCTTACTTCTTTCTTTGCCCTTATATTGTCATAATTTTTTCATCTAAAATAAGAACAGATTGTAAATAGCAAAAGGAAGGACAGTCAACATAAATTTGAAACTTTAGCTAGAAATACATGAGGTGTCCATCTTGTCAGTCTAGGATTATAACACTTTTGACGAGTTCCATTAATTCCTATTTCTTTCCTTCCTTCTTTCAGAAGATCTATTATTTTTTATTAGAGGGAGCTAGATGATGCCATGGATAAAGCTCTGGACCTGGAAAAAAGGAAGAACAGAGGCACTTACTAGCTCTGTAATGCTAAACAAGTTACTTAACCCACCTAACCTCAGTTTACTCAACTGCAAAATGAAGGTCATAATATCACCTACCTCCCAGAACTGTGATGAGAATCAAATAAGATGATATTTGTAAAATGCTTTGCAAAACTTAGAGCACTATCTACTAGTTATTATTATTCTACCTGATTTTCTTTTTCTCTGGTATGTTTTGCCATAAACAATTTATTAAAAACAGCTGATACAGCTTAAAAAAAATTAAACAAGATCTATTTCTTTTCCTGTCCCTTGTCATAATCTATTCTCATCCTTCCCTCCTAGTGTCCTGCTTGGATAAAGTCATTTTTGTAAAAGTTTTTCAACATTTTGGCAGAATTATATGTTGTAGTACTAACAAATATTTTACTGCCTCCCCTAGACACACCCACACCTGCAGCTTCCCCCCTTCCCCTGCCTCTTCTTTTCAGACCTCTTTCCTTTCCCTGTTTCTCTGTTCCTGTGCTTTGTGTTTGTTCTTTTGGCTCTCCTTCCACCTTGACCTCCTCTGACATCCCATTTTTATGAGGTTAAATATTCCTTTAATTTAGTACATTTTATACCAGGAATGATATAATTCCAGGATGGTTATTTTTAAACTAGGAGGGCAAGAAAAATGATGGTGGAGAAAGGAGAATGAAAAGGAAATGAATAAAGATGTTGAGATGAAAAGAATAAAACTTTTCCCAGACAACTTACCACAACAATTCTTTCTCCTCATTGGATTCCTTCTCTTTCCCCCTTTCCCCTCCCCTCTCTTCTTCTTTCTTCCTTCTTCCCTCCCTTTCTCCCTTTTTCCTTCTCTCTCCCTCTCTTCTCCCTCCCTCCCTTATTTCATTTCCTAGTCCCTTCCTAGAGCCCAGCCTTCACTAAATTCCACCCTGATCAGGAAATTCTATATTATCCTCCAGGTATTCAGGGTCCAGTATCCTCATGTTCCCCAACTTTTATTCACACACACACACACACACACACACACACACACACACACACACTGTATGGGTGAATTGAAATTTATCTACACAAAAGGCCCAGAAATATATTGAGATATCTAGACTTCTCAGAATTGCCCTTACCCAGGTGAAGCTTGGAAATGTCAGTGACTGGCACCATTTCACCCCCAGTGCCAGTGGAAAGGGGTAAATCAGCTTGTGAATTTCACTAATCAGGTTCATTTTTTTCTTCTATGTAAGAAGAATTTGAGGGTATCAGTAGGAAACAGAAAGAGAACAAGCATTTATAAAGCAACTACTGTGTTCAAGGTACTATCCAAGTAAACACTTTATAAATAATATCTCATTTTTATTAAAGCTTTTTATTTGCAAAACATATGTATGAGTAATTTTTCAACATTGACCCTTGCAAAGCTTTCTGTTACAAATTTTCCCCCCTAGTTCCCACCCCTCCCCTAGATGGCAGGAAGTCCACTACATGTTAATTATGTTAAAATACTTGACAAATCGAATATATGTATGCATATTTCCACACTTATCTTGTTGTGCAAGAAAAATCGTATCTACAAGAAAGAAAAATCAGAGAAGGCAAACACAATGCAAGCAAACATCAATTGAGAGCATGAAAATGTTATGTTGTGGTTCAAATTTCACATCCCTCTCTCTGGGTGAATATGGCTTTTTCCATCACTGAACAATAGGAACTGGTTTGAAACATCTCATTGTTGCAGAGAACCATGTCCATCAGAATACCATCATATAGTCTTGTTGTTGCTGTGTATAATGATCTCCTGATTCTGCTCATTTCACTCAGCATCAGTTCATGCAAGTCTCTCCAGGACTCTCTGAAATCATCCTGCTGGTCGTTTCTCACAGAACAATAATAATAATATTTCATTTTGATCCTCACAATAGCTCTGAGAGATGCTATTCTCATCATCATTTTATAATTGAGAAAACTAAGGCCCAACAAAGGTTAAATGATACCACCAGGACACATAGATAATAACTGTCTGAGGTTGGATTTGAACTCAGCTCTTCTTAACTCCAGTCTCAGCATTCTATCTGGATGGCAATCCCCCAATAGGGCCCCCAAATATTCTCTACAAGCAATCAGGTTCAAAAAACATCACAGATTTTATTTATACAGCAAAGGACACAAAAACACCACCCACGTCCAAAGAAGATGATGTTTCTCTCGCTCCCCCCCCTTCTTAGTGGACTTCCACCTATCCCTAGGTAATAGTATTGATATTATTCAGTAATTTCAGCCACACTCACCCTTCTGATCCCATTTGGGGTTTTCTTAGCAAAGATACTGGAATCATTTGCCACTTTCTTTTACAGATCATTTTACTGATGGGGAAACTGAGGCAAACAGAGTTCAGTGCATTCTCTAGAGACATAGTACTTGGGATATTTCTCTGGGCGAAATCCCCAGAAGGGGGAAAATGTCACTAGGCTGTCACTAAAGAACCCAGCAGTGCCATGTTGGATGGGACAACTGTCCCCCAGGGACTGTCTACATCACTGGTGGTACCCTTAATAAGACCACCCCTGCCCCTATGGCTGCTCCTCCATACGGAGCCTTGCAATTTCTGGCAGGTCCTTTCCTCCTGGTGACTCCATCCTAGTAGTTACTACTTCCCTGATATCACCTTTAATTCATCAATCATCCGAAGTGCTCCCATTGGTCCTCCATCCTTCTGCTTCCAAGGTAATCCATTCCCAGCAGGCATAGCGGTATATCTTGGCACTCTTCAGAAACTCTACAGCTCGGCTCCGATCCCGATGACTCAATGCTGTGTGTGTGTGTGTATGTGTGTGTGTGTGTGTGTGTGTGTGTCCAGCACTTAGCACAGTATCTGGCACACATTACACACTTAATAAATGCTTGTTGACTCTCCATGACTGGCTTTTTGGCAGCACTCTCTGGCAGTTGTATCTTTTCTCCTGTAGGTGGTGCCAGGAGAATTGCAGTTCTTCCACAATTCTGGACCCAAATATTTCCAGCTCTTTCAAGCCTAGGATGAAGATGTCTCTGAACTCTTAAATTTTTAGTGCTTTTTCCTCCAGGCCTTCCTACCTCTCCACACAAAAAGCCCCTTCTGGGGGTCGCAGGAATTGGGTTTTACTTGTATTCTCCAAGATGGCTATTCTCTGCACTGCTGATCTGTTCCAAATGTATCCACCTCGCTAATTCCCTCCATCTTCCTATTTCTTGGCCATGTTCTTCCTACTGGGACAACATTTAACAGGCAGGTGGCAAATGGAGGAACTGCTTTCTTCTCTGTCCCATTTTACTTCCTATTCCCTGTCTTCCTCTTCGGCCAACTAGGTCAGATTATGAGAATTAATATAAAGTGATTCTCCAAAAATTCAATAGAAGTTGACAGTGGGATATAGCTGCCCCTTCAATCCCTTCATCTCTCCAAAAAAAACCTAGCATGACCTTAGACTACATTAAGATATTCTGTTCAAAAAATGGTAGGCAATACTCCCACTGTACTCTGCTTTATTCATATTATAACTTTAGAATTGCATTCAGCTCTGGGAACCACATTTTAATAATGACATTGATACAAAGGGGAGCATATACTGGAAGGGGGTAACAATATCGTATCTCAAAAGAATCAGCTGCAGAAAGTAGGGGTGCTTACACTGGAGACAGGAAGAATTTGGATCCTGAGAAGGCATAATAACTGTCTTCAAATATTTAAAGGTCTGCATATGGAGCAAAAAGGCAATTCTTTTATTCCTTCCTAATTAATTCCCTAGACGGTGGGCTGAGGCAATTGGGGTTAAGTGACTTGCCCAGGGTCACACAGTTAGGGAATGTTAAGTGAGACCAGATTTGAACTCAGGTCCTCCTGACTTCAGGGCTGGTGCTTTATCTACTGCACCACCTAGTTGCCCCTACAAAAGGACTTTTTAAACTAGGTAAATGTTTGTGTTGTGTATGGTCTTCCTAAAATTAAGGAATATCACCACATAACACTTGGGACAGCTGGGGGTACAGTGAATAGAGTGCCAGGCCTGAAATCAGACTCATCTTCCTGAGTTGGATCTGGCCTCCGATACTTCCTAGCTATGTGATCTTGGCAAATCACTTCACCTTGTTTGCCTTAGTTTCTCATCTGAGCTAGAGAAGGAAACATCAAAACACTCTAGTATCTTTTCCAAGAAAATCCCGAATGGAATCATGAAAAGTAGGAAACAACTGAAATGGCACCACAACAAAACACTAGGATTTCAAGTCATATAAAACATGTTGTTTCAGATATAATTTATTGTTCATGGTGCGAGTGAAAACACTTGTAAGTAGTTTGGGTTGCCAAATCCTTGTCACTTGAGACACAAAAGGCCCAAGACCAAGGAATTTGGTATCTGAAGTTTTACCTGAGCCCCTGTTGACTCCTGGAGAATGTCTTCCTGACCTAGCATGCTAGTTCCCAGTAGTGACTGTTTAGCATCCTTTTAAAATTTATTCTTTTCATCTCTAACCTGTAAAGTTGTTTTTATTGACTTTTATGGTCCACAAATACTTCATCATATTTTAACTCTGGATCTGAAACACCAGAATTAGTTAAATCTGACCTAGAATATTTTTTTAAAATTTAATACATTGATCATTTTTTTTAAAAATTGTCTTTTGAGTAAAAATATTTTAAAGAAGGAGGAAACAAACATTTATTAAGCATCCACTTTGTGCCAAGTACGGTAAACACACTTGATCTTCAAGATAATCCTAGGAGATAGGTGCTACCATTATCCTCATTTTAAATTTGAGAAAACTGATAGAGAGAAGTATCTTGGCCAGAGTAATATGGTATATGTCTAAAATTGGATTTAAACTCAACTCTTCCTGATACCAAGCCCAGAGCTCTATCCACTATGCTTAAATAAAATTTATCCTAAAGAGATATTTGAGTGTTTTTGAAATTTCATGATATACTATCGATCACAAACTAATCATAGAAAAAGCTAATATAATGCATTTTTTAAAAATATATTAATTTTAGAGTGTTTTACTATGGCATATGTTGGCTTTAAGAATTTTTTTATTTTCCCAGGTTTTTAATATTTTAACTAATATTATATTTAATGAGTCATTAAATGAAATTTCTTTTAACCAATATATGTTGTTGTTATTATTATCATTAAGAAAAACCTAAATAAAATAGAAAAGAAGAAAATAGCTGAAGATCTTCAGTTTCTTTATTTGTACATTTTGAGGATTGAATTATAAGATATTTCAGCTGTTACTGGTTATCAAAAAGTTTGCTGGGGGATTCAAAATTCAACACAACTCTGTAGCTTTAGGCTTCATCAAACTTAAATCATTCTATCCCAGTTTACATTACTTTTATCTATCTAAAGAAGATATCTAAAAATATTTAAAGAAGAAAATTACATACTCTCCTTGAAGATTTTATTTAATAGTTGCTGGTACTCTAAAAATGTTATCTTTGTCCACTGATCAATAATGAGTAGCTTACTGAAGAAACTAAATTATAACAATTGTTCTTAATTAATTGGATTTAATTGTATTAATTAAATCATCACATTTGTTAAAAAATAAATTGGATGAAAAAGAAATTTTTAATAAATGCAAAAATGGCTTGCAGGTTCTTATTGGATTGGCATACGAAAGGGGAAAAAACAAACATTTATTAAGCAGTTATCATGTGTCAGGCACATTACAAATATTATCACATTTGATACTCACAATAAGGAAATAGGTACAATTATTGTTCACATTCTACACTGAGGCAGACGGTGATTGAATGACTTATTGAGGGCCACACAGTCAGTGTCTAAGACTTGATATGAATTTAGGTCTTCCTGATTCAAAGCTGAGCCTCTATCCACTATACTACCCAGGTTCCCAAAAGCTACAGCAAGCATCATTTCATGAGACATTAGGTCATTTACAGCACTCAATAAATTCTTGCAAAAAAGGCCACAATGAAAATAATTATAGCTTATATGCCAACACTTGCTGCAGAAGTTGAAGAGGTAAAGAAATTCTCTAAAGAACTAAATAACACCATCAAAATTAAATCAACAAATAGTTTACTGGTAATGATTTCAGTTCAAATGAGAGCATGGTCACAGATAGTGAATATCTAATGGAAAATGTGAGTTGAGAATAAAGAATGAATGTGCCAAAGATTAACTGGGCCCTCACTGCAAAAAGGCAATTCTTTTATTCCTTCCTAATTAATTCTCTACAATGTCTGTTTCAAACCTTCTCTCTCATCACACCTATAAAAGCATCCCCTCTTTGCACTGTTTCAGCTAAGGTCTTCATTATACATTACTAAAAGAATTGAGTTCATTTGCTGAATGCTCTTCTCTCCTCCTCATCTCATAATACTTGACATCTCCCATGAGCTCCTCTTCTAAGAAATTGGAGAAAAAACCCCTTTGTACAATCTCTGATAAAGAGAAATACTTCTCAAAAAGGTCAGTCCACGTACATAAACCCCTGATTCCATTTTTTTTTCTGTCTTGTCTAGGAGATGGTGTTCATTATCATCCCCCTTTTTTTTTCAAACTTCAATATTTCCTTACCTACTGTTTCCTTCCCTGTTGTTTATGAAAATGCCCCCAAACTTTCATCTTTAAAGAAATAAATAAAAACTCTAGATCCCACTATTTCTACTATCATTCTACATCTCTAGGTGCAATAATGAATAAAGTGATGATAAGGAAGACTTAAATTCAGACTTTGCTTCAGTTACTTATTAATTATGCAAATCCTCAAATGTCTCAGCCTCAGTTGCCTTATCTATAAAATATGTAATAACAATAGCACCTATTTCACAAGATAATTGTGAGGATCAAAAAAGATATGTGAAAAGTGCTTTCTGAATTTCAAGGTGATATTTGTTAGTAATAATTGTTATTATTCATCTCAACTACTTGATGAAGCCATCTATATTTAGTACTACTACTTCCTTTTTTTCTCAATCTCTTCCAAATCTTCTGTTAACTAATTTCTTTAATCAAAATTGCTCTCTCCAGAGTTATCAATTGCCAAATCTAATAATATTTTCTCAAATCTCATACTTCTTGACCTCTCCCCAGTGTCTGATATGATTAATTACCTTCTTCTGGATGCCCGGTGCTCTGGGCTTTCATGGCATTGTTCTCTCCTTGTTCCTCTTTTATTCAGATTTTACTTTCTCAGCATCCTTCACTCATTCATCATCCATGTCACGCCCACTCTCTGTAGAAGATACCTTTGGATTTTTTTATCTTTTCTCTCAACACCCTCTAACTTGGTGACCATCAGTTTCAGTGGTTACAACTATCTTCTCTATATTAATGACTCTCAGTTCTATATATACAAGACTAGTGCCTCCTCTGAGTTTCTACCCCACATCACTAACTGCCTATTAGAAATTTTGAACTATATGTCACCTGGAAATCTTAAATTCAACATGTCCTAAACAGAGCTCATCTTTTCAAACAAATTTACATCTCTTCTAAACTTCCCTTTTACTGTTAAAGATACTACTAACCTAGTAATCACTCAGCTTTAAAACCTTTTTTCTAAAATGGGACTGTTTAAATAATTGATTTCATGTATACATATATTGGATTTGTCATATATTTTAACATACTTAACATGTATTAGACTACCTGCCATCTAGGAGAGGGGATGGGGGGAAGGAGAGAAAAATTAGGAACAGAAGGCTTTTCAAAGGTCAATGTTGAAAAATTATGTGTGCATATGTTTTGCAAATAAAAAGCTTTAATAAAAAATAATTTATTTCTCTTCTGTTAACCTGGGCAATCTATATTTTTGCAGATGTTCCTCCATTTCACTTAGATTATCAAATTTATTGACATATAGTTGAGCAAAATAACTTCTAATTATTGCTCTAATTTCCTCTTCATTGGTGGAAAGCTCTCCCTTTTCATTTTTGAGAATAACAATCTGATTTTCTTCTTTCCTTTTCCTAATCAAATTAACTAAAGGTTTATATATTTTGTTAGGTTTTTCATAAAAACCAACTCAGTTCTATTTATTAATTCAATAGTTTTCTTACTTTCAACTTTATTAATCTCCCCTTTTATTTTCAAAATTTCAAATTTGGTATTTAATTGAGGGTTTAAATTTGTTCTTTTTCTAGTTTTTTTTTAGATGTAAGCTTAATTCATTGATCTTGTTTTTCTCTATTTTATGCAAGTAAGCATCTAGAGATAAAAAATTTCCCCTTATAACTACTTTGGCTGCATCCCACAAATTCTGACATATTGTCTCATTATTATCATTCTCTTGGATGAAGTTATTGATTATGTCTATGATTTGTTGTTTCACCCATTCATTCTTTAGGATTAGATTATTTAGTTTCCATTAATTTTTGGTCTATTTTCCCCTGGCCTTTTATTGCATTTGATTTTTATTGCATCATGATCTGGAAAAAAAATGCATTTACTATTTCTGCCTTCCTGCATTTGATTTTGAGGTTTTTATGTCCTAATACATGGTCAATTTTTATATAGGTTCCATGAACTGCTGAGAAAAAAGTATACTCCTTTTGGCCTCTATTCAATTTTCTCCAAAGATCTAAATACCTAACTTCTCTAAAATTCTGTTTACCTCCTTAACTTCTTTCCTATTTATTTTGTGGTTTGATTTATCTAATTCTGAGAGAGCAAGGTTGAGATCCCCCACTAGTATAGTTTGGCTGTCTATTTCTTGCATCAGCTTTAAAATCTTTAAAGTCCAATAAAGATTGTCATCTCACTCATCCCACATATCCACTCACTTGCCAAATTATATTGCTTCTATTTCTGCAACATCTCTTGCATATCCTTTTTCCTCACTACTCATATAACCACCATCCTAGTTCTGGCCCTCATGAAGTCTCATTGCACAATTGCAATTGCCTCCTATTTGATCACCTGCCTCAGGCCTCTCTCCCCACTCTAATTCATCTTCCGTTCCATTTGTGTTGTATTATTGTCATTTCTTATTTGGAGTTTTGGTAGGGGTTGGAGGAAGATGGAGGCAATGGGGATTAAGTGACTTGTTCAAGGTCACTTGTCAAGTGTCTGAGGTCAAATTTGAATTCAGTTCCTCCTAACTGACTCTAAAGCCAGTATTCTATATCTGTTGTGCCTAGCTAACCGTCCACATGACTTAAAGGTCATATTGGACCAATTTATCTCAATATAAAATGAATTCCCTTTTTAAATTCCCTTTATGTTTCCTTTTATATTTATAATCAAATAGAAACTCCTCTCTCTGGCAATTAAGTCTCTTAAGAAACAGAACCATTTTTTAACTTTTCAGTTTTCTCACAATTTACTCTTCCTTATGTACTCTGTAATCCAGCCATACTGGCCCACCAGCTGTTCCACACATATACTCTCCATCTTGCCTCCACAACTTTGCACTGCCTGTCCCCTGTGCC
The DNA here is from genome assembly GCA_023553655.1 of Myrmecobius fasciatus. NCBI lineage: Eukaryota > Metazoa > Chordata > Mammalia > Dasyuromorphia > Myrmecobiidae > Myrmecobius > Myrmecobius fasciatus. The sequence continues at coordinate 62,578 of JAJPUD010001537.1, read as the reverse complement.
TGTAATGCACTCCTTACAAAACTCCAACTTTGGGAATCTGTTTTCTTCAAGAGTCATGAAGACTTTCCTAATATTCCCAGGCACCAATTCACTATCACAAATTTTTCTTAGATTCCTTTCATAGATAAGATATATTTTTATATATGGATAAATAGAAACACATACATATACTATATTCGTAATTTTATTTATATCTCTATATTTATCTGTGTGTATCCATTTATCCACAAAAATGTATATGTATGTATATATGTGTATGTATGTCTATATACACATTTGTTATTTTTATTTTTGTTCTTCAGTTATTTCAGTAATGTCTTTGTGATCACATTTGGGGTTTTCTTAGCAAAGATGCTGATTGATTGATTACACAGAAGTCTCACCCTTATGCATAATGAATTCCTTGAGAATCAGAACACATTGAACATAGTGAATACCAAATAACATCTCAAAATGCAATGGACTGTATTTTAACAGACAGTAAATTATTAAATACTCATATAAGAATCATTCCTGAACCAGCTGTTTGTGTACAGTGAGAGCACTGAGTTATTCAAACAAAAGAAAAATTAATAGAAAAATAAAATAAAGAAATGATACAGGTGACAAAAATATGCACAACTAAAACAACTCCAACTTAACCTTTTTAACAAGTGATTAATAGCAAAATATTTGAAATTTATCAATGAAAAGATAAGGATACTTGTTATAACATTTTAAATAGAAGTTTAATGAAAATCAATATTCATAATAAGATCAAAAGAAACAAATAGCAAACACTTGATAAAAGATGGAAAAGATCCACTTAGATTTTTATAATAAAATTTTTATACTATCAAAATAATGGAACCATCACATTTTGATTCATATTCTTGGTTACAGAGGCAATAGAGCCACTGGGAGGCAGGGAAACAAAGGTGGAAAATGTGTTGAATTAAATCAAATATATCAAAAGATCTATCTTAGGAGCAAAACATTTTTCAATTTTATGGATGAGAAAACAGAAGCCCAAGAAAGTTACATGGCATATTCATGGTAATTCAGTTGCTATTTGAACCCAGCTCCTCCAGAGTCAGTGCTCTTTCCACGATAGTAGGATTTGACTACAATTCACAAAGCACTATTGTAGCTGAAAGATTTAAGTTGAAGATCATTCAAAGACAATGAATAGATGCACCATGGTCATGGGAAGGCTGTTTCATATTATGAATGATGAATTATGTAGCAGCAATATAAAAATGTCATCAAAAATGAATGAGTGAGGGGCAGCTAGGTGGCTCAGTGGATAGAGCACCAGCCCTGAAGTCAGGAGGACCTGAGTTCAAATCTGGTCTCAGACACTTAACATTCCCTAGCTGTGTGACCCTGGGCAAGTCACTTAACCCTAATTGCCTCAGCAAAAAGCAAAAAAAAAAAATGAATGAGTGAAAAAGAAGATGGACTGATCATAGAGTGAGAACAATATTCTTGGGAATACAAAAAAACATAGAAAAGTTCTCTAAAATATTGGGTAAATCTCCAGTAGAGAATTTAGGAATAACCACAGATAATAGTTTTATAGAAGGACAAGCATAAATGGGTTGTGATCTGTGTCAGTAGAGAGAATTACTCTTTAATGAGAACAATCCAAAAACATTTATTAAGTATCTATCATATGCCAGGCAGGGTGCTAAGAACTGGGGATATACAAATAAAAATGCAAAAGAATCCCTACCTTATAAGGAGCTTATAATCTAATGGGGGAAACAAGATGCAAACAAATATATACAAACAAGTTATATACAGGATAAATAGGAAATAATTAACAGTGGGAAGGCACTGGAACTCAGAGGGTTTGGGAAAGATCATAAATCCATTGGTGTATTAGACTATTGTCAGTAAATTTTCCTTATATCTAATTTACATCCCAGCTTTAGGCATATTTTCTCTTGTTTTGACACTTTCTTTTTTAATAGAAAAGGATAGTTAGGCTTTCCCCAACATTTTCTCTCCAGTTCCATCCCCTCCTTCTTTACTTTCTTCACTTCCCCTCCCTTCCTTTTCCTCATACAACTTGCTCCTCCTTTCTGTCTCCTCTATTCTGTTTTCTTTTTTCCTCTTTTTACTTCTACTTTCTTCAATCTTTTCTCAAAGATTTTGCCTTCCAATCCTTAACTCATCTTTTCAGCTCTTAGTTCTGAACGATATCCAAGATGTTTTGTGGTGGCACCTAATTCACTCCAGTTTACAGTACAAAAGAGATTATTGTGTTCCCTACTATTGTAATTCTTTCTGCACATCCCAGAATCATTTTTAAAGTTATATAACCAAATAACAAATTGAAATGTCTCAAGCACAAATGACAAGTAACAATAGCAAAAGTAGTTACTGCAACATTGAGTTCAAGAAATTCCCAGATCTCATAAAGTCTTTAGGGGAAGAGGTCTCAAGATGTTTAGTTGATGTGAGTGCAATGTTTATGAGAGAAAAAAACCAAAGTTCTTAGTTAAGTTCTTTTATGATAAACAAGTTAAACTAATCATACTTGCTTTAAAATGGCTAGGGCCTTTTCTACAATTTCTCAAGGCCAGAAGTAACAAGGGATTGAAGGTCAAATAACTAATCTGTTTAATTATATAAATTTGCACTTTCGCTTTTGATGGTGAAGTGGATAGATTTGTAGAAACTTCTTTGTGAGGGAAAGCATGGCAGTGTCCTTTGCAAGATTTCTGATCTTAATAATACCTGATGTCTTAGTTTTTCAGTCTCTCAGAAGGAGATGAACAAGAGCTAGTTTGGGAAGAGGAGATGAGAGAAAGAAAATCATGAGAAGTTACAAAGTGAATTAAGTAGAATGATAGACATGGTTCCCCATCTAATTACATACTAATAAATGATCTTGTACTGTTCTTGCATATTTTCTAATTTTCCATAAGAGGCACAGTGATACAGAGTGAGAGATGAGTGTGGGCCAAACCATGCAGTCATCAGAACAAGGGAGTATGCTCTGGGCAGGAAAGCAAGAATCCCAGGTTCTGGTACTGGCTTTAGCTGTTTTTTCCAGTTCTAACAAAGAATCCAGTAAGAGTGCTTGAACAACAAAAGTGAAATTCCCCTTCTTAACCCTCACTTCCATATTCTCTCCTGCTACTGACTCTCCAATTCGGTCCCTTGGCTGGTTCTTGCTGTTATGGTGAATTCTGCTCTGTGTATGTGTGTATGTGTTTTTAACTTCAAATAAAAAATTCTAGAATTCTATTGAAAGTCTTCAAAATATGGTCTCCTCTTCCCTGTAAAACATCTATAACCCCTGCTTGCTGATATCTATTAATCTTCAATTTCATCTACACACAAGTCATAATCTGCAAACCAAGTGTACAATTTTTATCCAGGTCATTTAATAATCATCACCACCCTCAATATCCCAATGGATCTGGGACTTCTTCACTATGAACATCCCCACAGATCATGATCAAATGATATATTTGTAATACACTTAGCACAGTATTTGGCACATAGTAAGAATTACATATATTATTGTCACTAAATTATTATTTTCACAATTTATCTATATTTACCCCAATCTCTTTGAGTTTTTACCACATCCTCTTATAATTCTATCTAATTAGGCCCTTCAACATGCTCAGGGTGTTCTTCATGCTTCCTTGACATACTGAGGATACAGCCAGAGGAAATATGCTTTCTCTTCTTCACTCTCACAATGGGACTAGCCCACTTTCTTTTAAATCTTATAATTTTTATGACATCATTTATAGCTGTTTTTCTAAGTAATTCCTCATTTGTAAGAGGAATGGTTACAGCTTGATCATTCCTGGCACACCTGTTCATTGCCCTTTGATTGATTTACAGCTTCAACTTTTTAAACAAGTTCCATGACTTGTTACCATAAAACATCACAGGTAGTACACTGATGTTAATAACTCCAAGCTTGGGGTCATCTTCTCACTGAAATAAAGACATAACTTTTTAATTTGATTTTTTGATTCTGGGTCCAATTCATATATCCATTTTTTCGTTGTTATTTTTTAGTCATGTCCAACTCTTTATGGCCTAATTTGGGGTCTCACTCTTAGTTATTGTACAAATGAGGAAACTTATTCAAATAAGATAGAGTGATGTGCTCAGGGTTTCATACCTCTTAAGGAAGGATCTGAGTCTAGATTTGAACTCAGCAAAATGAATCTTCCTGATTTTAGGCATGACACTGTCTCACCCCTCGCTACCACCATAGTCATCGTTTCCCCCTAAAGACCTTTTAATAAATATATTACAGGCTCACTATTCTTTTGTGATATTGACCTTTCTGAACCTCAACTATCTTAACTATAAAATTAATTAATTGCATTAAGGTATTTCAAAGGTCCCTTCCAGTTCTAAAGTTAAGTATGACTATATAAACTATGTCCAAATCCTCACTATTCACTGATCAGGATTCATCACTCCTAATTTCTTATTTCTATCAAGTCCATCTCCTTGTCATAGAAGATTTTCTTAAGTAGCTTAGGACTTGTTCTTTACAAATAATGGTGATAATGACACAATTTGAATTTTTACAAAGAGCTTTTCTTAAAATAATCCTATGTAAGTATTATCTATCTCTTTAATAGATGACCAGAAAAGTTAAGTCCAATGCAATTCCAATAAACAAACATTTATTTAGTGCTTACAGTAAACCCACTTCTATAGACTGAGAATATAAGACAAGAAAGTATATATGGTCCTTGTCCTAAGGAATGTATATTTCCTTGGGATAATACAGCATGTATGTAGATAAGTAAATATAAAGAACATATAAAGAAATATAGTTTAATTTCAATAAGAAGAGAGCACAACTGAGAAGAATCTGGAAAAACCCTTTTGTAGAAGGTAGCACAGAAAAGAATAAGGATATATTCCAGACATAGATTTCAGTTAAAGGCATGGAAACAAGAGATGAATATTATATCCAGAGAAGAGTTATTAAAACAGTTTGGACTATAATGTGGGGTACATGAAGAAGAAAAAGAATATGAAATAAAACTGGAAAGGTGAATGAAAGTCATAGTGAAGAGTTTTAAGTCTTAGGCAAGATGTTTTATATTCTTTCTTATAGTTAATGGGGAATCAGTCAAGATACTTGAGTAAAGAAGTGATATGGTCAGATCTGTGTTTCAGCAATACATATTTGACAACTATGTAGAAGAATTGAAGAAGAAAGAAAATGAAACAAAGAAACCAAATAGGAAGTACAGTGTGAAGGAAAGAAGTGATTGGAGAATGAATAAGGTGGAAGCTTTACTGGTAGAGAAATTATCAAATGAGAGAGTTTATGGAAGCAGAATTGTCTAGCCTTGGCCACTGACAAGATATAAAGAGTGAGAGAGAAGTAAAACTAAAAATGGACTGACTACCAGATTGTTAATGTGGTTGACTAGCAGGAGGAGAGTAATCAGTAGAAATGGGAGAAAGAATAGGGTTTGTTGCAAGAGGAGGAAGGTATGATATGAGTTCTAATTTGTACATTTTGAGTTTGAGGTAAATACAGGAAACCTAGATGGAAATATCTGATAGGCAAGTTATATTATTATAATAATAGAGTTTGAAAGATTAAGACCAAATTCATAAATATGGGAGTCACTGTCACAGAGATTATCATTACAATGGGAGCTGATGAGATCACCATGAGAAAGATTATAAAACCAAGAAAAGAACCTTAGAAAATAGTGCACCTAGTGAAAGCAGGATGGTGGTACTGCAAAAGAGACTGAGAGGGAATAATCTAACAAGCAGAATGTGAATCAAAAGAAAGTCAAATAAATTATAGGCTAAGGAAAGAAAGACTATCCAAGAGAGGGAGGTGTTCCATCATGTCATAAATTGCAGAGAATTCAAGAAGGATGAAAACTGATAAAGGTCATTAGATTTAGCAATTAAGAGATCATTAGTAAAGTAGGAGGGAGCACTTTCAATCCAGTGTCGGAGTCAGAAACTAGTCTGCAAGTAGCTAAAAAGTGAATAGAAGGTAAGAAAAAAGCAAATGTAGATGACCTTTTCCAGAATGAGAAGGTATAATAATGACTTCTTGTGTAATCAAGTGAAGATTTTTTAAGCATGGTAGAGAACTGGACACTGGATACACAACAAGAAATGTAGTGGGTTTTGTTGAGTCATTTTTCAGTTATTTCCAACTCTTTGTGACCCCTTTTGAGGTTTTCTTGGCAAAGACACAGGAGTAGTTTGCTGTTTCCTTGTCTGACTGATTTCATAGATGAAGAAACTGAGGGAAAAAAGGGAAACCTTTTTTCCCTCAGTTTCTTCTTCATCTATGGAAATTATGATAAGAATTTTTTAAAAGACAAGGAGAAATTAAATTAAATTAAATGGGATGAGGGAATCATCCCATTATCTCTATTCTATCTTTACTTTCCTCCCTCCATAGTTGACCCCATGATGAATCAGTTTAGCAAGGCACTGTTCCCCACACCAAGGTCATTTGTTGTGAGGTCCTTCATTTCTCCTCTTCTGTCCCTTAAAATCTATCTACATTTTCAGTCACTGATCTTTCTTTGCTTCAGTCTGAGAAATTGAAGGGGCAATTTTTGCCAGAGCTAACCTTTTATGCGTTTGGTGCCATTTTTACAAAGAGAAATCTATATTTACTTCATCTTATTCTCCATCCTTCTACTCTTCGAAATCTGGTTTCTAACTTATTTACCTTAAGGAAATTGCTCTTAAAGGTCAGCAGTAACCATTTAATGGCTACATGCTCAGAGATGTAAAAAATAATCTTGTTGGAGCACAGGCCTCTCAGTGCTGCTTTCTCACCCCAAAACCTCCAGTGCTTCCTCCTTGCTCTTGAAGCTACAGACTCCTTACCCTAGCATTTAAAGTTTCTCACAGTCTTGTTCCAACCTACATTTTCCAGCCTTATATGATATTATTACCCTTCAACTATTCTATGTTCCAAGAAAACTAATGTCATCTTCCACCCCGTACTATTTTTATTCCTGGAATGTCCAGTAGATAGACATCTTAAACTCAATGTGTTCAGAACTAAATTTATTATCTTCCCTCCAAACCCTTTTACCTTCCAAATTTCTCAATTAACATGGAGGGCAACACCATCCTCCCAGTCTCCCAGGATCATCCATGACTCTTCACACTCTTACCCTCATATTCAACTTGTTTCTAAGGTCTATAAATTTCATTTTTCCAACAATTCACAAATATGTTTCCTTTCTTCCTCTGACACACTGGTTTAGGCCCTTGTCAATTCACCCCTAGATTATTATAAATGCTTCCTGGTTATTCTACTTGTCACCAAGCCTCTCTCCACTCCAATCCATCCTCCACTTAACAAAGTGATTTTCCTAAAGAGTCCATGTCATCTTCATGCTCAATAAATGCCAGTGGTCCCCTGTTACATCCAGGATCACATACAATATCCTTTGTCATTCAAAGCCCCTTATAATGTACACTTCCAGTCTTTTTATTCATTACTCCCTGACCTGTACTCTTTAATCCAACAACACTGATTTTCCAACTATTGCTTGAACAAAATACTTCATCTGTCATCTCCAAGCATCTTCCCTGTCCACCTGCCTGAAGTATTCTCCCTACTCCATCTCCTGGCTTCTCTGGTTTCTTTCAAGTAACAACTAAAATCCCACTTTCTGCCAGAGATCTTTACCAATCCTTCTTAATTTCAATGTCTTCTCTCTTTTGATTATTTCCTATTTATCCTGTCTATAGCTTGTTTATATATAGTTGCTTGCATGTTGCCTTCTCCACTAATGTTCTTCAAGGGCAGAGAATATCTTTTTCCTTTCTTTATATCCTCAGCACTTCGCATAATACCTGGTACTTAGTTAATGTTTAATAAATGTTTATTGCCTGACAAACTGACTAAAACACTCTCCATTTTGATCTCTACCCATAAGAATCTTCTTTCAAGATTCACCTATGAAGCCTGATTTCTGAGCTGAAGGTGTTCTCTCTCTCTCCCTCTCTCTCTTCCTCTCTCCTCTCTCTCTCTCTCTCTCTCTCTCTCTCTCTCTCTCTCTCTCTCTCTCTCTCTATATATATATATATATATATATATATATATATATGTGTGTGTGTGTGTACATGTGTATATATACACTTATGTGTGTATGTATGTATATATACATATGCATACACACATATACATATATACAAACATTTTCCTCCCTTGTAAAATGTAATCTCCTTGAGGTCAAGGACTATACAATTTCTTTTTTAAAAAATTTTTCATAACCTAGTGCTTAGTATGATGACTCACATGTAATTGCTAAATAAATATATGTAAGCTAAATGTGAAAAGTCTCATTTAATCTTTACAACAACCCTGAGAAATAATGGGATTATTAATATCACCACTTAAAAGATAAGGAAATTGAGACCAGGAAATTATGTGACTTGCAAAAGTTGACAAAATTAATGGCATAAACGTAGCCAGGACTTGAACCAGTTTTTATTTTTCTATCACAAACATAGCCAATACTAGTTCAAATCACAATTAATATTTTTATAGTGCTTTAAGGTTTAAATGATTTATAAGGGTTTTAAACATTATTTTGTTTGATCTTCATAGTAACCTTGTGAGTCTTGTGCTATAGTTATCATTATCCCTACTTTACAGAAAAGGAAACTGAGGCTGGAAAAGATTAATTGGCTTGTCCAGGATCTCACAGCTAAAAAGTATCTAAATGTCTGAGGCAAAACCCAGATCTTCCTGACTCCTAGTCCAGTATTCCAAGTACTAAACCAACTTGTTACCTATTTTCTTAGCTCCCTCCACTTTTTTGGAATTCAGGTGGCCAATGCATTTTTTCCCCATGAGGCAGGACCTCCTTCCAAACTGAAATGGGTATGTATTTAATTGGGGGGTGAGGAAGAAAGGGAATGACAGCATATTGTCTGTGAATAGCTACAATATTTTTATTCATCTTCCTGTTTCCAGCATTTGAAGTATTTATAAATGTCTTATTTGGTACTTGTTAGATGGATTGCCTATTCAAGATGAGGAAAAAAATAAAAGGATTTGCCAGAGTGAAGAGTCCATAACCTAATCCTTAGAACTGAAGTGATTTTAGTTTTTTTCCTACTTGTTAACACCATTGTCCTGCCTTCCTAGTAATGAACAGAAACAGAGTTAGATTGTGAAGAATCATGATTTTCTTCTTTTCTTTTTTCTTTCCTTTGTGAAAGAGGGCATCAACTCCATATTTTTTGTGGGGAGGACTTTAAATTAGGATCTTTTATTTACTTTTTTGGGGGAGGCAATCCTCAGGGTTAAGTGACTTGTTCAGGGTCCTCCTGTCTCAGGAACTGAGGCTCTATCCCTTACACCATCCAGCTGTCCCTTAATTTAGAAAGACCTGAATACAAATCAGGTCTCATATACTTACTAGCTGTGTAACCCTGGAAAAATCATTTAACTACTATCTGCCTCAGCTTTGTCATCTATAAAATGGGAGTTTTATCAGAATAAAAGGAGTTAATGACTGTAAAGCACTCTGTAATCATATGTATTATATATATTATTGTTATTAGAATTTCTGTTCTTTTATGGGAACTCATTTTCTGTTTTTGTATGTGAAGTACAAAACCAGTTGCCCAGAGAACAGAGGATGGAAAATGAAGGTTATCTCAGACTGAAAGAAGTGGCTAGTGGTTTCTACTCCAATGGGATTGGGAAATGCATAGCTCTTAAAAATCAGAATAGCCTCAAAAAAAAACTTATTAATGACAATCAAATTCTAAATACTGTAGTACTCTCAAAAGGGAAATGATAAATGAAAGGATGCCTGCCAAAAAAATTGATGAAGTTTTGTTGTTTTTGTTTTTAAAGGATATCATTGTTAGAAAGAAAATAGGAGGGCACTTGCTTCAAACACTTTGCTGACTGCCTGTTTCTCAAGGCAAGGTTTTCTGTGCCTGGAACATATGATTCAGTCCATTTCCCAGAATGGTTTTTCAGGCTGGGTCATTGCTGGACCTTTGAGACATCCGTTTACATGTTAATTTCAGACCGAGGCTCAAGTCCTGCGCCCCAGACAGAGAACTCAGAGCCGAAATAGAAAAGAACAGCCCAACAATAAAACTAATACCAGTACTTCTGAGGAGTCCCCCCGCTAAAAATCCCGGTTTGGCTCAAAAACATCTCCCACAGCTTTTGCTTACCCAAAGACAAATGTCTTCTTTTATTGAAATCCCCATGTGTTAAATCATAGGACACCGCCAGGTTCCTTTCTTTGTTGCTTAAATTTAATCTGCCTGACCTTTAAAGAGAAAAATACCTCCCGAGCTGGCTCCCGCCGCTGCCACCGCAGAAGAGTAAGTGCAGGGAGTGCCCTGGATTAAGTCATGCAACGCTGAGGTGGTTGTTTTTCATTGCAAAATCGTTTTCTTTTTAAAATATCTCTCCTCAGTCATCAGTGACACCAGAGCGGCTGGAGGTGGTCTGATCGTTCCAGACAAGCAGAGAAAGGAAGTGGGCGCTTATTCAAAGCCGCGTGTGTCACTGGGCCAGGGGCTGGGGCTGGGGGCTGATTCGCAGGGTAAGCGGGAGCATCGGCCCGAAAATCCCTAATGCGGCATCTAGGCCCCGTTGCCAACGTAATGATCGTTCTTCCAACGCTTGCTAACTCAGAGCCAAGAAGCCCCCCAGGTAGAAGTGCAAGCCATTTATTGCGTTTAGGGACGTCTCTAGAAAAAGGCAGGGAAGGTGTGTGGGCTGAGTCTTGGGGTCTCTTCCAGTGACCAGTTTAAAAGTTACAGCACAGCGCTCAGTCCTGTGTCGTGACTGGACCATCTATCATAGGAGAGGGAAGGGAATTGGGGACTAGCACACTTCGAAACTTTTCACCAAAAAGTAGAAAGATGAGGGAAAACACATCATATATCTTGGGAACAGTAATGTCCTGTTATTGTTAAAAACTGCTGGGACCTCATTAGCGACTATGAAAACATCATCTGTAAGTACTGAAAGGCCATAAATCTTCTGTGTCCAAAAAAGAAAGTGAGAGTGGGGAGGGATGAAGGAAGGGAACTGATGCGAAATGGGAGGGGGGAAAGAGGAAAGGCAGAGAGGAGGAGGAAAGCAGAACCAGAGAATTGCCACTGATTTGTCATTTTTAGGGCCAGACTATGAGTAATTACTTTCCACCTTTGCCTGACAGTTTCCAGAAACTATTATGTAAATCAATGGCTCACTAATGGATAAGATAATGGACTTACATAAAAAATTAACCCCCAAATAAGTTTAAAAAAAAAACCCGATAGGATTTGAACTTCTAGGATTAAACCCAAATTCTACCATTTGTCACGTAAAGTCCTCCCTCAGAACCTGGCTTCCATTTTATTATACATTTCTCCTCTTCTCAACTCTTAGTTTAGCCAAACTGATCTTCTTGCTGTCCCTCACATACAACGTTCAAATTTCAGACTTCATGCATTTGTCCTCAGTGTCCCAAGTCTCCTCACCTCTGCTTTTTAGCTTCTCTCAGCTCAAGCACCACCTCTTCCATCAGGTTCTTTCTGACCATCCCCAGTTGCTATTACTCTCTGTGGGAAATCAAAACAAAACAACCAATTTTTTTTGTGTGTAGATATAGAAATATTTTTATTTTATTTTCTCCAATTACATGTTAAAACAATTTTGAACATTTTTTTTGTTTTGAGTTCCAAATTTTATCCTTCTTTCCTTCTCTCCCTCATCTGAGATAGTAAGCAGATATATATTATACATGTACAATAATGTAAAATATTTCTATATTAATCATTTTTTATAAGAAGATTCAAATAAAAGAAAATAAAAATGTTTCAGTCTCTATTAAAATATAATTATATTTTAAATAGAGTTTGCATATATTTATACTGGGTGTCCAAAAGTATTAATGCAGTTTTAAGCTATTAAAAACAAACATTTTAAGTTATTAAAACTTAGGGGGTCTACCCACCAAGACAAATCCAAGAACTATATGAACACAATTACAAAACACTTCTCACACAAATAAAATCAGATCCAAATAATTTGGAAAATATTAATTGTTCATGGCTAGGCTGAGCTAGTATAATAAAAATGACACTTCTGCCTAAATTGGTCTATTTATTCAGTGCCATTCTAATCAAACTGAACTAGAACTAGAAAAAATAATAATAAAATTCATCTGGAAGAACAAAAGATCAAGAGCATCAAGGGAATTAATGAAAAAAAATTACAAAGGATGGTGGCTTAGCAGTACCAAACCTAAAACTATATTATAAAGCAGCAGTAATGAAAACCATTTTGTACTGGCTAAGAAATAGAGTGGTGGATCAGTGGAATAAATTAGATGCACACGACACAACAATCAAGGTGTATAGCAATCTAGTATTGGATAAACCTCCAAATTCCAGCTTCTGGAATAAGAACTCTCTATTTAACAAAAATTGCTCGGAAAACTGGAAAATAATGTCAGAAACTTGGCATAGACTTACATCTTACACCTCATACCAAAATAAAGCAAAATAGATACATGATTTGGGCATAAAGGATGATACCATAAACAAATTAGAAGAACAAGGGGTAATTTACCTATCAGATCTTTGGAGAAGGGAGGAATTTATGACCAAAGAACAACTAGAGAACATTATGAAAGGCAAAATAGACAACTTTGATTACATTAAACTAAAAAGGCTTTACCAAACCAAACAAAACAAAACAAAAAACAATGGAAACAAGATTAAAAGGGAAGTACAAAGCTGGGGAAAAATCTTTACAGCCAGTATTTCTTATTAAGGATTCATTTCTAAAATATATAAAGAACTGTGTCAAATTTATATGAATGAGTCATTTCCCAATTGATAAATGGTCAAAGAATATGAATAGACAATTTTCAGAGGATGAAATTAAAACTATTTGTAGTCATATGAAAAGGTGCTCCAAATCACTATTGATCAGAGAAATGCAAATTAAAACAACTCTGAAGTACCATCTCACACTTCTCAGATTGGCTAAAATGACAGGAAAAGAAAATGATAAATGTTGGAAGGAATGTGGGAAAACTGGGACACTAATACAGTGTTGGTAGAGTTGTGAAATGATCCAACCATTCTGAAGAGCAATCTGGAACTATGCCCAAAGGGCTATAAAACTGTGCATATCCTTTGAGCCAGCAATGCCATTACTGGGTCTGTATCCAAAAAAAAAAAAATCATAAAGGAGGGAAAAGGACCCACATGTGCAAAAATGTTTGTAGCAGCTTTTTTTGGTAGCAAAGAATTGGAAAAGGAGTGGATGCCCATCAATTGAGGAATGGCTGAACAATTGTGGTATATGAAGGTAATGGAATAATATTGTTCTATAAAAAATGATGAAGAAGCTGATCATAGAAAGCCTAGAAAGATTTATATGAACTGATGCTGAATGAAACAAGCAGAACCAGAAATACAGTGTACACAATAACAGCAAGAACATGTGATCATCAACTATGTAAGGCTTGGTTCTTTGGACAGAAAATGCCATCTGCATCCAGAAAAAGAACTAAAGAGACTGAATGTAAATTAACACGTGGTATATTCACTTCTTTTTTTCTGGGTTTTTTTATCTTACCCATGATTTTTCCCTTTTGCTCTGATTTGGTCTCCCAATATGATTCATAAAGCAATGTGTATTAAAAATAAATAAATTTACTACAGTAAATAATGAAAAATAAAAAATAAAATAAAAATCTATATATTGTCTCTCTCAACAGAATGTATGCTTCTTGAGGACAGGGACTAAATCATTTTTTAACTCCTTTACCTGACATGGCCCCTGGCATCAATAATTAATAATTGATTGACAAAGTCTGATGCTTAACAAATACTCGGTGAGTGATTGATATTCCACAATTTTACAAAGTAATTTAACTCTTTTTCTTCTCTGGAGTTTTTAATTCTTTCCATAATATAGGCCTATGACAAATTTAGGTATCTTTCCATTAAGTGGAAAGAAGAATATGTCAATAATAGAAGATCCATATTTTAAAGTTATTTTTAAATACTCTACTATCTTTCTTTCCAGAGCTGCTGGCCACAACTCCTCCAAAGGACATCTTTCTTTCTTTTCTTTTCTCTTTAAATAAATAGCATTTTATTTTTCCAATTACTTGTAAAGACAATTTTCAATATTTATTTTTATGAGTTTTAGTTTCAAATATTTTCTCTCCATCCTATCCTTCCTCCCCAAGACAGCAAGCAATCTAATATAGGTTATATATGCATAATGATATGAAACATATTCCCACATTAGTCATATTGTAGGAAAAAAGTATGTAATAAAGAGTCCTGAGACTTTTTATTCAATTATATAAAGTCATTTTAAAATCCTCCTTTACAATGGTTCACCACTCATTAAATATAAATATTAATAATAATAATAATAAGATAGTGACCTCTAGATTCTTGGGGCAGTTAGGTGATTCAGTGGAGAGAGCATTGGGCATGAAGTCAGGAAGATCTGAGTCTGGTCAAATTTGGGCTCAGACACTCACTAGCTGAGCAAGTCTTTGCCTTAATTCACTGGAGAAGGAAATGGCAAACCACTTCAATATCTTTGCCAAGAAAAACCCCAAGAATGATTTTGTTCCACAGGGTAACAAAGAGTTGAATACAACTGAACAACACAATTATTTGTACTAGGACAGTTTCTCTCTGAACTCCATTGAACAAGATGAAAAGAACATGATTAATAAGAAGAACAGCATAATGGCTGAAGATTAAAAAAAAGGAGGGCTATAATATTCTGGGGGGAATCACTTCTCTGATAAAGTTCTCACATTCAGGATATATAAGCAATGGGTTCAAATTTAGAAAAACAAGCACTATTTCTTAATTGCTAACTGGTCAAAAAAATACAAAACAATTTTCCAAATCCAAACTATTAATAGTCATGAGGGGGGGAAATGTTTGAAGTCATTAATAATTAGACAAATGCAAATTATAACAACTCTGGGATCCTATCACATAACCATCATATTGGAAAAGATGATAACAAGGAAAATGAAAATTGTAAAGATTATTGAAAAACAGGCACCCTACCTAATGTACTGCATGTCACTATGAATTGGTCTAGCCATTCTAGAAAAAAAATTTTTCTAATGTTACTAAATTGATAATACTCTTTGACTGTAGCACTGGCTAATATGTTTCTTGAGAGCCAATTATTAAAATTTTCATTGTAATCATCACCCATAAATCAGCAGATGCTATAAATCATAGCTAGATTTATTATTGTACTGATTGTCTATTGATTACTTAAGGAAGTAATAGAGAAAATGTTAATGATGTAGATTTCACTTTAAAATGTGTTGTGCATACTGCTCCCACCCCCACCCCCAGAGAGCCAGTTATTAAACATCTACTAGTACACTCTTACTTTTAATCCAATGATACTATTACTAGGACTATACTGCAATGGATCAGATCTCATACACAAAATTACTTGTAACAATGCTTTTTAAATGAGAAAAAAAAGTGGAATATAGAGGTGCCCATCATTTGAGGAGTAACTAAGCAATTGATTGTATATGAATATAAAATGATATTATCATGTCACATTTTCAGAGAGAAAATTGATCAGATTCGCATAAACTGATAGAGAATGAAGCAAGCAGATCCAGGAAAACAGATAACTACATAGTCACCATATTGTAATAAAAACTACTGTGAAAGACTTAAAAACTTTATCAATGCAATAACAAAACAGAATTCATAAGGAAAATTGAAACTTGCTATCCACTTCTTGACAGAGAACTAATATACTTAGATTATAGAATGCAACATTTTTTTTGGAGAGGACCAATGCAGGAATTTTCTTTGACTATATATATTTGTTAAGAAGGTTTTAATTTTCTTTTGTTGTTATTTATTGTTGTTCATTTTGGGGAGAGAGTAAAAGGTAAAAGAGATTATAAAATTTTGTTCATTGAAAAAAATTAATTTAATTTTAATATGCAAAAAGATCCACAGCTGTAAAAAACAATTTTTGATTCAGTAATTATTGAACAAGCTGACTGAATACCACCTTTAATGACTGCTGAAAAGCTTTTATTGTAGACTGGGCTTTAGGTTTAGTTTACAATGGAATGAGATGTTCAAAAGAGGTCTAACAATTCTGATAATTCACCAAAGGATTTTTTGCTTAGAATAGATCATGGAAAGAATATTCAGCAGAGTTGCTGTTCGTTTAGATGTTTCTTTCTTGCCTCTGATGCTTGTCCTGCTGGTCTCATGCCAGAAACCTAAGGGAAAAGAGCCATTCTGGCCTCCTTATGAACTGGCCTTTGTAATAAGGCCACCAGAAAAGTCCATCAATAGTCCAGACCTTAGTGTCCCTGAGCCAATTAAGTCTCAAGGACAGTTCTAATACCTTTTAAGGAAAAACTAGACTAGTCCACATGGAAGATATTGTTCTTACCACAACTTTTGACTCAATTCCAGACTCATAGCTTACTAATGTGTAATAGAGAGCTTTGAGAACTCACTAGCATCCTAAGGGTTCTAGTTCAGAAAGACAAGCATTCCTGTCTCAGAGCTGAGTGTAATTTAGAATTAGTTCAGTCTTTGAGACAGAAAGCAGAATTGAGTCATACCCTAACACATGTTAAGGCACCACAGTAGGTGCTAAGATACAAGCACATAGTAAAAACTGCCTTCAATAAGTTTACCTTCTACAAAGGTGAAACAATATTTAAATAGATAAATAAATACAATTCAAGAAGGGAAAGAATATCAACAATTAGAATAAAGATAACAAAAGTTTTCCCATTGGAATTCACAGCTGAGTTGAGATTTGAAAGAAACTGAGAAATTTAAAAGACAGGGATGGAGAGGTACATTCTTGGCATTCAGTTCAGCTTGTTTAAAAATATAGATTCAAGTAGTGGAATACCCTCCAAAAAATAAGGACAGTTGGATGAGGGATGAATGGAAGATGGATAGAGAATAGGAGAAGATGGTTAGAGTCTCTTTAAAGGAGATGGCATAAAGAAGAAAAGAGTTTCCACAATAGACTTTTGAGAGACACCCATTGTTAGGGGCAGAACACAGATGATAACTCAACAAAGGAAACTAAGGAATGATAAGACAGGCAGGAAGAGAAAAAAATCATTTATTAAATTTAATTTACTTATGCACAATGGACTGTCACAGGCACTATGGGAATCATAAGGCATGATCTGTGCCCTTAAGGGGCTTTTAATGTAGTAGGAATTCAGAGTCTAGTAATATCACCAAGAACTTGGGAAGTAAGAGGGAACTTATGGAAGAGAAAAGAAAAGATACATAAGGGAGGGATACAAAGACAATCTCTTAAATTTTGTCTAGAGTCTAAGACTATTTCATGCATAGTCACATTACTGTCATTCATACTCATACTTAGAGTTTCCTAGTCTTGCTTACTCCCTTTCCTGAGACAAAGTCACTGATTTCCTAAAATGAAATCTGCAGAAATTTTCTGTTAAGATATAAAGGCTGTAATAAAGTTTCTACATGCAGAAGGAGAAATAGGACACAGAACATGGTACAATCCTTTAGGGCATTCACTCATCACTCACTTATTGGGACTAGAAGTATCAGTGAATCCATTCTACTTTTCTCAAGGCTCCCCACACTATTTATCATCTCAACTTACTCTCTCCCATTCTCTCTATTCAATTATTTTTCATATTCACTCCTCCTACTCTTCAGTCACTGCCCACTCCAAGACTCATGCTGACTCATTCTTTTTGAACCAACCAGACTTCTACCTCACATGCAGGAACTAGTTTCTTTTACCACACCAGAGCAACAACATCAAGGGTAAAGCCCCATATTTCATTAATAAGCTCAGGAGAAGATTTTTATGCTGTATAAAATAGAGGTACGGCCCAATCTTTCATAGGAAGCAAGATTGATTTCATATCAAATTATGAAAATCTGGGCAAAGGAGATTGTAGCCATTCATAGCTTCTGATTTTCTCCTGACACTGTCATTCCTTTTTGCTGACTGATCCTTACAAAGACCACTCCCTTACATTGACTTCAATACAATAGTCTACTTTAATATAGAATACTGAATGAATATAGCCCTGGTCATTGATTGACCCCTGGCTGGGTAAGTAAACTTCACTTTGTTTATTGATAATAGAACAAAATAAAAGAGGGAAGACAGGAAACCAAAAGCATGTTTGAGAAATGGTAAACAGTTTAGGTTGGCTATAGTTTAGGGTGTATAAAGAAGAGTAATAAGAGACAGGGTTGGAAAAGGTATATTAGGACCAAATCATGGAAGGATCAGGGATCTTATTTTCTTTCTTTCTTTTTTTTGCTTTTTGCTGAGGCAATTAGGGTTAAGTGACTTGCCCAGGGCCACACAGTTAGGGAATATTAAGTGTGTCTGAGACCAGATTTGAACTCAGGTCCTCCTGACTTCAAGGCTAGTGCTCTATCCACTGCACCACCTAGCTGCCCCTGGGATCTTATTTTCTAGGAAATGTGGAATCATTCAAGGTTTTTGAGTAGACAAGCTACATAATTAGAACTATGTTTTAGGACAGTTAATCTGGTAGCAATGTATAGGATGAATCATAACAAGACCATTTTAGTCCCAAAATGATACTTTGCAAAGGTGGACCCTTGAACATGAAATCTTGGGGCAATAGCTCAGCCCATCATGGCTAAAGCCTTAGGCAAGAAGAATAGGCAAAAGAGAAGGCTGAAGTGTTAGGGGACAAAGCCCCAGAAGAACTAAGTAGCAATGAAATAAAAGTCTGGAAAAATGAAGTTTTGTCTAAGAAGGACAAATCAATGAACAAGAATTTAACAAATACCTACTATGGCAGGCACTGCAGTAGGTACTTGAGCTATAGATATGAAAGTGAGATCATTCCTACATTCAGCTTATATTTTGCTAGGTAAGACAACACAACTCTCAGGAGAAGGGAGTATTGGTCTAGGTTATTCAGAGACTTCTGAGTTGAACTATAGATTAGTAGATTATCATGCTCATTCTAAAAGTAAAGATAAAATTGATTTTATTATTGTAGGCCCTGAAATCCTGGTGAATGACAGTATCAGATGAAGTATAGTCTCAGTGTATAAAGATCAGAAGCTGACTAGAAGTAGAGAGTTGGGGCTGGCATTCATTTAGTCAATATTCATGCCCTTTGATTTTCTGTCTTCATCCTTTTTGTTTTATTCTATTATCGATGAACAAAGTAAAGCTAAGTGAACCTCACAGGGATTAATCAATGAGTATACTGACAGATGACCTTCAATCTGGGAAGCTTCACTCCAGTCTGAATCACAAAACTGAATGGATTAGCTCTCCTTGGGGAGGGGATTTTGAATCTCTAGTGGTCTAGCTCAAGAGGATTACCCTGAAGTAGCAAAAATGGTCAGCTGCAGATCAGATTGTCACCTATTCTAGATAAGCTCCAGTATCCTGATGGGTGAATGAAGGAGTCATAAGGTAGGGGGTCTGCTAAAAACATAGAACTAAAGTAAGGAAGAAAGAGAAAGGTTAAACAAAAAAGATTAGTTACCAGAAGAGCAAGCACACTAAATATAAAGGGCTGGAAAGCTTTAGGCAAAAGGCAAAGGTAAAAGAGAAAGCGGGCAACAAAGCATCACAGGATACAGAAGACAGAAAAAAATACAGTACAGGTCAAACTGGAGTTAAAGGAAACCTGTTGTTGGTCTCAGTGTGGGCAAAGAAAGTTTATTTAGAATTTATTGCACTAAAGGTAAGTATACCTATATATTTTCAGTGCCTCTCTGTTACTTTGAAAAATTCTAGCTGTGGACAGCTACTGAACATGTCTGGTGTTTTAGTTTTGGGAACACTTCTGTCTACTTGGCAGTAGATAAAGAGGCCTTTGCAATAATGGGAACAAATAAAAGAAAAGAAGAATCTAACCTAGAAATTGAAAGAATGGCATAGTATCAAGATTGACTATCAGGGTAGAGTGGGAAGAATTTGAAATGGAACCAGGTAGCAGCATTTTGTGATTTTTTCCAGCCCCTCTTATCAGCCCTGAAAAAAGAAAAGAGAAAATGGCAGAGTTTATATTAGAGTTAGGGATATGTAAGACATACAAGATAGATAGTCAAGAAAAAAAAAGATTCAAATACTCAAAAGTCTATTTCAACATTCATTAAAGACCTATTATGTGAAATGTATTATGGTAGGTACTGAGAATATAAAGATAAATATCTATTTATTCTGCTCTCAAGGTACTTACATGCTAGTATAGGAAAGTAGGGATTGTGGAAGAATGACATGTATTTAGTAAAGTTGACATGGCTGATCATAACTTAGGTGAGAAAAAAGCAAAACCAGGAGGTGGTTATTGGACTAGAAGGAACAAGCATTTATTAAACACATACTATATGTCAGGTATTATGCTAAGCAATTTACAAATATTAACTCATTGATGCTCACAACAACCCTGAAAGGCAGATGCTATAGTTATCTCATTTTATAGTTAAGGAACTAAGGCAGACATATTAAGTGACTTGCCCAGAGTCACTATCTGGTCTGAGAACAGATCTGAACTCAGGTCTTCTGGATTCCAGGCCCACTATTATATCCACTGTACCATTAACTATCTCTCATCTCCATTGAAAGGCAGTGTGGAATAGAATAATAATGTCACGGTCAGAAGATATGGTGGTAAATTCTACCTCAGATTAATAGAAGGAGAATGATCATGGGCAAGTCATTTAACCTGTGGGATTCTAATTTCCTTATCTGTAAAACTGGGAGAATACTTATACCACCTACCTCAACAGGATTGCTGTCAGGTTAAGTATTTTGCAAACTTTATGTCCCAGAGAAATTTGCTTCCTTGTTATCATTGTGAAGATTTGTGAGAGTAGAACTACCACACCTGGAGAGCCAAAATATTTTTAAGGAGGGGAAGTAAAAAGATATTACCAGATACAAGAAATGACAAGCAGGATATTCTCAGAAAAACCTAGAAAAACATATATAAAATAGTGCAAAGTGAAGTGAGCAGAACATTGTGCACAGTAACAGCAATATTGTAAGATGTTCAACTGTGAAAGACTTAGCTATTCTCAGCAATGCAGGGGATGCTAGACAATACAAAAAAAACTTATGATGAAAAAATGTTATTTGCCTTGATAGAAACAATTGATATTGTCTAAATACAGACTTTAGCATACTATTTTCTTCTTCTTTCCTTCCTTCTTTCTTTTCACTTTCTCTTCCTTCCTTCCTTTTTTTTCCTCCTTCCTTCCTCCTTTACATTTTTCTTTATTTTTCTTTCTTTCTTCCTTCATTGCTTTCTCTCTTTCCTTCTTTCTTTCTTTTGTTCAAGTTTCCTTGCACAAAATGACAAATATGGACACATTTTACATGATTGCCCATGTATGGCCTACATCAGATTGCTTACCATTGCAGAGAGAGGGGACACAGAGGAGGGAGAGATAGAATTTGGAACTTAAAATTTTTTAAATGTTAAAAATTGTTTTTATATGTAATTAGGAGGGAATTAAAATATTAAAGAAAAAAGATCTTAGCATAGTAAGTTGAAGATGAAACAGAATTTGCTTTTGATATAACAGGTATCCAAAAGGCACAATGGAAGAGCTGCCATGAGGGAGGAAGAATGGCCAGGGGAAAACTAGGGTTGAACTGAATGAAGACAGAAATATGGGAGAAACTATCAGGATAGTTCATCTAAAGATAATAGGGGTAAAGAAGGCAGAGTTGAGATAGTATGTAGAAGAGACCTGATTGAAATGAAAAGGAGGAGGAGTGCTGAGTTGGCTGAGTTTTGTAAGTGGAGGAGTGTGTAGAACTAAATGCAGCAATCTAAAATTCATTAAGTCAGTCAATAAGTGACATTTAGACCTAGTCATATTTATGACCAATTTCACATGCCATTTCCTAGGCACACAGATATCCCATGGGCAAATCCTATTGACTTCAAAGGAATGTTGGCCCTGAGAGAGAAACTTAATAAGGATTTAAAAAAACAAAATCAGGAACAGCATCAGCATGTATGTCAAGGCCTTATCTTACAGCCTGTCCAGATTCAAGGTCTTCAAGTCTGCAATCTTTCAGGAAATTCATCTATTGGTTTATATGTCTTGTTGAGAGTCATCAGAATTCAGAAATTCTGTCCACTACTCATCAATGATCTGCAGACATGATTAATGTATGAATAATTGAATAATAATACATGACCTTTAATCATCTGTACCACAAAATATATGTGTGTGTAAAAAGATACACATGAAAGAGAAATGAGGTTTTATAATGGTAGACCAAGCACTAAATTTACACCTATATAGTAATTTCATCCATTATGAAAGAAATTATGATTTGAATTTTATATTAAACTCATCCAATGCCTAAGTAATGGGATCATAAAATTTTAAAGTAGATTGGATCTTATTCTCTATAACTGATGATAGGTTTATAGAAATATGCAAGTAAATAGACTCAGAGCTTGGTGAGTTGAAAATGAAGAATGTCATAAAAATTTTTTTTTCTTAAAAATGGATGAGTATGAGCGCTAAAAGGGATTTTAAAATATGGAATGACATAAAGAAGATACATTAGCAGCATCTGCTTTGTCTCTATGCCCTAAAACCCACTGGCTTTTTTCAAGTAGATTTGCAGCTAAAACCTCTTATGTGTTATCTCTTCCTATTAAAACATGAACTACAAGGGAAAATGACTCCTTCTTTTCTATTTACATTCTCAGCATTTAGTGCAATGTTTTCAAGCATTGAATAAATATTTTCTTTTTCATTCATTCATATAACTGAATTCTATGGTATTTAATAGAAAAGGACATGGGGAATTTTAATGGATTTGAAATACAATTTTTCTTAAATAAGGAAAATATGTATGTAGCAAACATCTCTAGTGGACAGAAGAGGAAAATATGAGTTGCTCAGGCTAGAAAGGGAAATAGGCCCTGTGGAAGAATTCACATCTTTTTGTTGAAGAAGTACCTTATGTTCAGGTTGGAGCAAAAAAAAAATCATGGTAGGGAATTGTCTCACATCATCTTAACAAATGTTTTGATGTTGATGTGTGGATTGTTGCCAAACTTGTCTGACCTACTTAATAAACTTTATTAGAAAAGAAGTAAGAGAAGAATGTTGGTCAAAGAAACTTAGATTCTCTTCTCACTAATATATTCTGTAAGTTTGCAAGGAAAGTATTTCCATTTCCTGTTGTATTTCTGTTCATTTCCCTAAAAATCTTCTACTGCCTAATGCCAATCTTATATTAAAACTAGAAGCAGATAGAGTAAGGTATGTGCACCTAGCCCAATTTAAGGCAGTGATATTTAGTAGAGAGGATCTCAAACATAGAGTTAGAGAGCCTTGAATTCAAATTTCATCTCTAGTACAACTAGATGTGGCAAACTGAATGACTAAATTGGTGAAAAGAAGAGAGCCTTAGAAAAGGGGGTACAACTGAAGAAAGTACAAGGGTAAAAAGCAATGACAAGAAGATTTCTTAGCTCTTATATCTGCATGAAAAACAGAAACAGTGCAATAATTTACAAAAGAGTTAGTAAAAGAGTAGAAAAGAAAGAAGTTATTCAGAGACAGTGTCATTTTTAGCCTAATTTCCTTTTTTTACAGGAATTCCAGACTTTTGATTCAGAGATATGCTGTAGAGTTTACATAGATATTATATAGATATCCACATAGATATCAATTCATTTGACAAAAGCTCTCATGTTGTTCTTCTAGGAAAAGATTAGAGAAGTGAATTAGGTGATTGAAACCTATTTAAACAGCAGGCAATATTGACTCAGTCAATTAACCAATCAACAAGCATTTTCTTTTTAACAATAATTTCTCACCATTTTATCAGTATACAACTGAAATAAAAAGAATGTGGTAAACATTTGTAAGAAAAAAAATAGCAACAATAAGAAAAAGAATGTGTTGGGTGAACTTGTTTTTTGATACAAAATTCCTCAAATTATGGTATCTTTTATGAACAGACAATTTTCAGATGAAAAAATTAAAGCCAGTTCTAGTTATATGAAAAAAATGCTCTAAATCACTATTGATTAGAGAAATGCAAATTAAGATAACTCTGAGGTACCATTCCAGATCTCTCGGTTTGGCTAAACTGACAGGAAAAGATAATGTAAATTTTGGAAGGCATGCAGGGAAAACTATGATACTAATGCATTGTTGGATTTGTGAACTGAGCCATTCTGTAGAACAATTTCAATCTATGCCCAAAGGGCTACAAAATTGTGCATATCCTTTGATCAAGTAGTGTTTCTATTGGATCTGTATCTCAAAGAGATCGTAGAAGAGGGAAAAGGTCCCACATGTGCAAAAATGTTTGTGGCAGCCCTTTTTGTAATGGCAAAGAACTGGAAATTGAGTGGATGCCCATCAGTTGAGAAATGACTACATAAATTATGGTATATGAATATAATTGAACATTATTCTATAAGAAATGATGAACAGGCTGTTTTTAGAAAATCCTAGAAAGATGCTAAGTGAAGTGAGCAGTATTAAGACAACATTGTACATGGTAACAAGAAGAGTATGTGATGATCAACTGTGATGGACTTGGCTCTTTTCAACAATGATATGATTCAAGACAATTCCAATAGCTATGTGATGAAAAGTGTTCATCCAGAAAGAAAACTATGGAGACTGAATGTGGATCAAAGGATAGTATTTTCACCTTTTTGTTGTTGTTGCTGTTATTTGTTTACTTATTTTTTCTTTCTTTCTCATGTTTTTTTTCCACTTTTGATTTGATTTTTTTTGCACAACATGAGAAATATGGAAATGTGTTTAGAAAAATTCCACATTTAATGTATATCAGATTGCTTGCTGTCTTGGGGAAGAGGGAGTAGAAGAGAAAAATTTGGAATGCAAGGTTTTACCAAGGTGAATGTTGAAAACTATCTTTGTATGTATTTGAAAAAATAAACTAACATAAAATTTTAAAAATAGTATTGTAATGCTGGAGAAACTGAGGCAGGATAGAGATAAGAGATTTTTAACAATTTAAATAGTGGAGAGTTTGGACTGGCAGCTATATTAGCCAGCCATCTGGATAGTACTCTTGTCTCAAAGTATCCAGCAACAAGGGAGGGACTCCAGAGATTCTTATAGGGCTCCAGCAATCAGGGAAACAAAGGCAAGGGGTGAGGGTAGAGCACTGTAGGGATAGAAGTTCCAGGAAAAGACCATAAATTCAGTTCCAACAGGTCAGGAGTATGGAGGAAGGATCATAAATTTTGATAAGTTTTTGAAGAAGCTAGAGACAGGGAGTCTGAGACCAGAAAGATGCCCAAACATTGGAGATAAGCCATCTCGAGTTTTATGACTCTTTGGAATGCCAATGGTCAGAGCTACCAGCCCTAATGACCAGGAAAGGGGTGTTGCCACCAGGGAAATTGAGGCAGAACAATTAAGGGAAACTGAGACGGGAACTGAGGCATAATATTATCTAATGAATTGCAACTCAATTTTTTTTCAATTATTTGTCTCTAAATTTTTTTCTTGCATTAATCTATCCCAGCCACTATTCCAACTCTTCTCTCCACTGAGCAAAAATAAAATAAAATAAAATCTTCAATGTATAACTACATAATTCAGTGAAAATATATTCCCACATTGGCCATGCCCAAAATTTGCAAAAATCCAAAAGATTGCAAAATCTCTCTGGCAGGAGATGATTGACATGTTTCATCTTCACTCTTTTGAATTTGTGTTTTGTCATTGCTTTGATCAGAGTTCTCAATTCTTTAAAAGTTGTTTTTCTCTATAACGATGTTATCATTGTATAAAATGTTCTTCTAATTCTGTTCACTGTACTTTGGATTGATTCATAGAGATCTTTTCAGTTTCCTTTAAAACTAACCCTTTTGTCATTTCTTATGATGCAATATTCCATTACCTTTATAACACAATTTAGCTATATTCTAATAGAAAAACATTCTCATATCCCAACTTTGGGATATAATGAAAAGAGTTTTTGTACATATATGTCTTTTTCCTTTTTCTTTTAATTCTTTAGTATATAGGTAGCCTAGTAGTGATATAACTGTCAATAGGTGTGCCAAATTTGGGCATAAATCTAAATTACTTTCTCGAGTGTCTGGACCAATTCACAATTTCATCAAAAGTTTACTAGATACCTATAAAAAGCATTTACTAAGCATTTACTATATTCCAAAAGAGTAGAAGGAAACATTTATTAAGCACCTACTGTGTGCCAGGCACTATCTTAAGTACCTTACAAATATTAACTCAATTTGATACTCAGAACAAACCTGGTAGGGAGGGAGGCACTATAATTCGCATTTTGCAATTGAAAATACTAGGCAGATAGTGATTAAATGTTCAAAGTCACACTAGTAAGTGACTGAGGTTATTTTTGAATTCAGGTCCAATGCTCTCTCTACTGCATCACCAAGCTGTTATCTTGTCAAGTTCAAAATTTCTACATTAAATACACCCAGAAATTTGTACTTGATTGTGTGCTGTTTAACTTTTTTTTAAATTGATGACTTAGATAAAAAGTATATATGTCATGCTAATGAAATCTGAAGATGGCACAAAGCTATGAGAGATCAACTGCTAATGGGATGGAAGCAAAATTCAAAAAAAGATTTTGACAAGCTAGAGCATTGGGCTAAAACTAATAAGCTGAAATTCACAGGCAGGTAGGTAGCATTATAGATAGTTAGGTGGGACACGAAAGAGGGCATTGAGTCTGGAGTCAGAAAGAATTCAAATCCAGCCTCAGGTGCTTATCAGCTCTGTGATCCTAGGCAAGTCACTTTATCTCATGTTTGCCTCAGTTTCTCTATGTAAAGTGAGGATAATAATATCAATTGCCTCAGAGGGCCAGCATAAGGATCCAATGAAATAATATTTATAAAACATGTAACATAATGGCTGGCACAATGTAGCCCATTTATAAACATTGACTATTATTATTACCTTAAATGTGGAATCTTGCAAGGGGGTCCAAAATCAAATTTCACAAGCACAAGATGGGAAAAGGTTTGACTAGATAGCCAATCATCCTTAGAAAAGTTGGAGGTTTGTGGTTTATAAGCTCAATGTGAGTCAAATTATGTATGATATGGCAGTAAAGAAAACTAGTGAAACTTTAGACTACATTGAAAAACATAGTCCCAGGGCAGCTAGGTGGTACAGTAGATAGAGCACCAGCCCTGAAGTCAGGAAGACCTGAGTTCAAATCTGGCCTCAGACATTTAACACTTCCTAGCTGTGTGACCTTGGGCAAGTCACTTAACCCCAATTGCCTCAGGAAAAAAAAAGAAAAGAAAAGAAAAACATAGTCCCCAGGTCTAGGAGAAAATCTGTGAAATATTGTGTCATTTTTTTTCCGGGTATGACATTGATAAGCTGGAGAACATCAAAAAATATAAATAAAAAATAAAATGGTAAAGGGATTATCATGCCAAGCAAAGATAATTTGAAAGAACCAGAGATATTCAGCCTGGTAAAGAGTGGTCTCAAGACAGAATGATGGTTATCTGTTAAGATTGAAAGGCTATCATGTGGAAGAAAGATTTGACTTGTTCTGCTTGACCCCAGCACACAGAATTAAAAACAAAACAGTGAAAGTTGGGGGGAAAAACAAACAAATTTGGGCTTTATATAAGGAAAAACTTCCTGACACTCAGACTTGTTTAAAAGTCTTGTAATGTTATGTATTTTCATTCATGGAAGGTCTTCAAAGATTAACTAGATGAGCACATCTTATTGCAGAGATTCATTTCTAGTTTTGGACTGGAATACATGACTTCTGAGGTCCCTTCCAATGCTGATATCCTATGATGCTTTTGATAATAACTAACTCCCTTTAACCTTAGTTTCAAAATTTGTGAAATAGGAACAATAATGATTTAATGCCTGTATAGCTCCCAAGAAGGTTGTTAAAAGGATCAAATGAGAAAATCTGTGAAAAGTAATTGCAAAAACTTTAATTTTTTAAAAATCCAGATATTTTATTTCATTGGTGTGGAAAATTTCCATTGTGAAAACTCTTCCAATGCAAATAAGCAATTTTTGTATGTGTTATAGGAGAGAGTTGCCTGGAGGACTAAGGGGGCCTGGAGGACTAAGGGGCGTGGCAGTTACACAATCAGTATGTGTTTGAAGCTGGACTTGAACCCAGGTATTCTTGGATCCAAAATCAACATTCTATCTAGTATACAATCATTCTCCTTGCAAAACTTAAAATGCCATGGGACTTCTGGGAGCAGAGCCAAGATAACAGAGCAGAGAAGCACTCAACTGAGCTCTCTCAACATTCCCTTTCAAACAATTTTAAAATAATACCTCAAATCAAATTCTGGAATGGTAGAGCCAACAAAAATTCAAAGTGAAACAGCCTTCCAGCCCAAGAAAACACAGGAGGTCAGAAAGAGATATCTGTGACATGAGCGAGAAAATTGACCCAGAACTTACATGGATAAAACACTATTGATAGGACTAGCTGGTGGTGACAGAAGCAACAGCAGCTTCAGGAAGTTTCAAGCCAGAGACGGTAAGGGGACCTGACAACTAGTCAGAAGGAGATTACAGGATACCTAGAATTAGATGTAGAATCAGATGATAATTGCCAACTTCATTGCCTAAACCTACTTTGGAGTTATAGCTCAAGGGTAGAGAGGAGCACTTTCAGTCAAGAGGGAGAAGAAACCCTGAGGGGTAACAACACAAAGATCAAGGACCCTGAAGAACAATATTGTTTCCAATCCCAAGAGAAAAGGGACCCTGAGAATAAATATTAAGTGCAATCCCAATACACTCGATACCTTTCCTGAGTAAGGACCAGAATACAACCGGAAAAGAGCAATGACCACATCACTCTCCAGATCATATCACCTTGGAACCACCAAAAATATCCAAATCCCCACAACTAGTCTGAAAACAGCAATGCAAAAATGTCTAAAGTTTGAATCAATTTTTCCACCCCCATATGGGGTACAGAGCTCAACATCAGCATAAAGTTCCAAATCAAGAAATAGGGTGAGAATATGAGCAAACAACAAAAGGAACCGGATCATTAAAAAAGTACTATGATAACAGAAAAGACACAAACTCAGAAGAAAATGAAATCAAAACCTCTCAGAAAAAAAGTGAATTAGACAAAAAGTCAATAAGAATTATTAGAAGAGCTAAAAATTTATTTTTAAAATCAAACAAAAGCAAGCAGTGGAAAAATTAAGTAAAAAAATAAAAGCAAAGGAAGAAAATTACAAAAAAACAAAAACAAAAACAAAGAAGAGCTTGATAAGAGACCCAAAAAGTAATTTTCTTAAAATTAGCCTAGTGGGAAAAGATGTTCAAAAGTTCACTGATGAAAAGAACATAGAAAAAGAGATACAAAAGTTCACTGAAGAAAATACTTATAATTCAGCAAGTGGAAGCTAATGACTATATGAGACCTTAAGAGACAGTAAAACAAAATATAAAGAATGAAAAAATAGAAGAAAATGTGAAATACCTTATTGGAAAACAACTGACCTAGAAAATAGGTCCAGGAGAGATGATTTAAGAAAGCCTAATCAAACAAAGAGCCTAAATATAATATCTCAAGAAATTATCAAGGAAAACTGACCTGATGTCCTAGGAAACTTGGGTAAAATAGAAACTGAAAGAATCTACCAATCACCTGAAAGCGATCCCAAAATGAAAACTCCAAATTCAAGAGATCCCAGATCAAAAAGAAATTTTCATTATCAAGAAAAAAATCTATTTTTAAATTTTTTTCCATTCTCATTAATCTACATACTTTATACTACTACCACATTATCCAATGTTACTCTTTCCCTCCCTCTTTATCCTTTTCCCATTAATCTACATACCTTATCCCATGCCATAAATCTACACATACTTCTATACCCCACCTTATCTTAATCCTCGTAAAGATTTTGGAGGATGCTATATTCTTCATGATATGTATAAAATTAATATTTGATATTAGCTTTTATATGTTAAATTTTCTGTTGAATTCAGATTTAGTTGAAATAAAGTCCTTACAATTTTCAGATGATGAAATTAAAACCATCTCTAGTCATATGAAAAGTTGCTCCAAATCACTATTGATCAGAGAAATGCAAATTAAGACAACTCTGAGGTACCACTACACCCTTGTCAGATTGGCTAAAATGACAGGAAAAGATAACGATGAATGTTGGAGGGGATGTGGGAAAACTGGAACGCTGATGCATTGTTGGTGGAACTGTGAATGGATCCAGCCATTCTGGAGAGCAATTTGGAGCTATGCTCAAAAAGTTGTCAAACTGTGCATACCCTTTGACCCAGCAGTGTTTCTACTGGGCCTATATCCCAAAGAGATCTTAGAGGAGGGAAAGGGCCCCACATGTGCAAGAATGTTTGTGGCAGCCCTTTTTGTAATAGCTAGAAACTGGAAACTGAATGGATGCCCATCAATTGGAGAATGGCTGAATAAATTCTGGTATATGAATATTATGGAATATTATTGTTCTGTAAGAAACGACCAGCAGGATGATTTCAGAGAGGCCTGGAGGGACTTGCATGAACTGATGCTGAGTGAAATGAGCAGAACCAGGAGATCATCATACACAGCAACAACAGTATTACATGATGATCAATTCTGATGGGCATGACTCTCTGCAACAAAGAATTGTCTCAAACCAGTTCCAATTGTTCACTGAAGAAAACCATATACACCCAGAGAGAGGGATATGAAACATGGACCACAATGTAACATTTTCATGATCTATATTGACATTTGCTTGCATTGTGTTGCCTTTCTCTGATTCTTTTTTTTTTGCAGATAGGATTTTTCTTGCATAACTTCTCAAGCATTTCAACATTATTAACATGTAGTGGACTTCCTGCCATCTAGGGGAGGGGAGGGAACTGGGGGTAAAATTTGTAATGGAAAGCTTTGTAAAGATCAACGCTGGGGAACTACCCATACATATGTTATACAAATAAAAAGCTTTAATAAAAAAAAGAAAAAAAAAGAAAAAAAAAGAAATTAGTCCATAGTTTTCTCTTTCTATTTTTATTTTCTCTGATTTATGTACCAAGATGATATTTATATCATAGAAGGAATCTGAAAAACCATTGAACTAGTAAATAAAATAAGGAACTGATTTTGTAGGGAAAAGATAACAATAGATCAACTATTGGTTAATTTAACTTAAAAAACCAAAACAAAAAAAGAAAAAAAAAAGGTGAATTAAAGCAATCATTAGGAGTTATTTTGCTCAATTATATGCCAGTAAAAGTGACAATCTAAGTGAAATGGATGAAGTTTTGCAAATATATAAATTGACCAGATTAACAGAAGAGGAAATAGGATACGTAAATAACTGTTTCTTAGAAAAAAGAAATTGAACAAGCCATTAATGAGCTCTCTAAGAAAAAAAAATACAAAGAACAAAAGATTAAGAATGTTGAGAAATAATGAAAAGAAATGTATGAAGGAAGGTGGTCTAGCAGTTCCAGACTTCAAACTATATTACAAAGCAATAGTAATCAAAATAATCTGATATTGGCTAAAAAATAGAATGGTAGATGAGAGGAATATATTAGATACACAATAGCAAATTAGTTTTTGATAAACCCAGATTCAAGCTTTGGAGATAATTTGAAGATAAACTCACTATTTCACAAACATTGCAGGGAAAACTGGAAAGTAGTTTGACAGAAATTAAGCATAGAGTTGTTGAACTTATATACCTATATAGGGTAAAAATGGATAAATGATTTAGACATAGAGGGTAATATCATAGGTAAATTAAAGGGACATTGGAAAATGTGCCTGTCAGATCTATAGATAAGGGAAGAGAGGGAATTACCAGAAGTACTAACGATAATTCTGTTTACATGAAATTAAAAAGGTTTTGCATAAATAAAACTATAGCAGCCAAAATTAGAAAAAAGTGGAAAACTGGGAAAAAATTTGCAGCAAGTATCTCTGATAAAGGTATCATTACTCAAATATAAGGGAAAAGTATAAAATACTTGGGAGTCCTACCTGCCAAGACAAACCCAGGAACTATATGAGCACATTGCAAAACACTTTTTGTACAAGTAAATACAGATCTAAACAATTGGATAAACATAAAATTGATCATCAGTAGGGCAAGTCAATATAATAAAAATGACAATTCTATCTTAATTAATTTACTTATTTAGTTCTATATCAATTCAACTGCAAAATAATTATTTTATAGAGCTTTTTGCTTTTAATTGGATTAATCTCTTCTTTGGTTTTCAGGATTTCCATTTTGATGTTTAACTGGGAATTTTAAATTTCTTTTTTTCCCTCTTAGTTGCATGCTCAATTCATTGATCAACTCTTTTCTTTCTTTTATTGATGTATACTTTTAAAGATATAAAATTTTTTCTAACTACTATTTTGGCTGCATCCCACAAATTTTGGGTGTTGTCTTGTTGTCATTCTCTTTAATGAAATTATTTATTGTTTTTATGATTTGTTCTTTCACTCACTTATTCTTTAGGGTTAGATTATTTATTTATTTTTATTTTTATTTTTTTTTCTTTTTGCTAAGGTAATTGAGGTTAAGTGACTTGCTCAGGGTCACACAGCTAGGGAATGTTAAGTGTCTGAGATCAAATTTGAACTCAGGTCTTCCTGACTTCAGGGCTGGTGCTCTATCCACTGCGCCACCTAGCTGCCCCTTAGATTATTTAATTTTCAATTAATGTTTAATCTGTTTCCATGTTCCTTTAGTTAATTTAAGTTTTACAATCTGTTCTGAAAAGGATGCATTTAATATTGCATATTTTCTACATTTGATTGTAAGGTTTTTGTATATTTTATATTGTGAGGTTTTTGCCAATCCATTTTTATATGGTCAATTTTATGAAGTGCCAAGTACAGCTAAGAAAAAAATATACTTTTCTATTCCCATTCTTTTTTTTCCTCCAATGGGAATACTATTTCTAACTTTTCAAAGATTCTATTCATCTCCCTTGAATTCTTCATGATTTATTTTATGTGAGATTTATTTAGCTCAGAGAGGGAAAAGTTGAAGTCCCCTACTAGTATGATTTTATTGTCTATTTTATTCTGTAATTCTTTAATTTTCCTTTAGGGATTTGGATGCTATGCCATTTGGTGTATATATGTTTAGTATCGACATTACTTCATTGTCTACAATTCCTTTTGATAAGGTGTAGTTTCTCTATTTCTTATAATTAGATCTATTTTTGGTTTTGTCTTGTTTGAGATCATGATTGCTACCTCTGTCTTTTTTATTTCAGCTGAAGCATAATGGATTTGGCTCCAATATTTTATTTTAACTCTGTGTCTCTCTCAAGTGTGTTTTGTGTAAACAACATATTTTGGGATTCTGTTTTCTAATTCATTCTGCAATTTGCTTTCATTTTAGGGACATGTTTAAACCATTTACACTGTTATGATCACTAGCTATACATTTCTCTCCGTTCTATTTTCTTATGTTTATCCTCTTCTTTCTTTTTATCCTGTTCCTCTTCTAAAGTCTATTCTACTTATTATCACCCCCTTCTTTTGTCTGCTCTTCCTTTTATCATTTCCCCTTTTATTATCCTCTTCCCCTCCTACTTCCCTATTGGGTATGATAGATTTCTATAATCAGTTGAATATGTACATATACATATCTATCTATATCTATATCTATGTCTATATCTATATCTATATATATATTCTCTTTTGGAACAAATTTAGATGTGAATGAAGCTCAAGCATTGCTTTCTTTCCCCACCATTTTTCCTTTCACTATATAAGTTCTTCCTAGCACACCTCATTCTGGTTTTTTAAAAAGCTTTTTATTTTCAAAATACAAATGTAGATAGTTTTCAGCATTCACCGTTGCAAAACCTTGCGTTCCAAATTTTTTTCCCTTCTTTCCCCACCCCCACTCCCTAGCAATCCAATATATATGTTAAACATGTTCAATTCTTCTATACATATTTCCACAATTATCATGCTGCACAAGAAAAATCAGATCAAAAAGGTAAAAAATGAGAAAGAAAACAACAAGTAAGCAAATAACAACAAAAAAGGAAAATACTGTTGTGATTCATATTTACTTCCCACAGTTCTTTCACTGGCTGCAGATGATTCTTTACTTCAGAGTCCATTGGAATTAGCTTGCATCACCTCACTGTTGAAAAGAGCTACATCCATCAGAACTGATCATCATATAATCTTGTTGTTGCTGTGTACAATGTTCTCTTGGTTCTACTCACTTCATTTAGCATCAGTTCATGTAAGTGTCTCTAGCCTTTCTGAAATCATCCTGCTGATCATTTCTTATAGAACAATAATATTCTATTACATTCATATACCATAAATTATTCAGCCTTTCTCCAATTGATGGGCATCCACTAAGTTTCCCGTTCCTTGCCACTACAAAAAGGGCTACTACAAACATGTTTGCACATGTGGGTTCTTTTTCCTTTTTTTTATCTCTTTGGGATACAGTCCCAGTAGAGAATCTGGGTGTGCATAGTTTGACAGCTGTTGGGCATAATTCCATATTGCTCTCCAGAATGGTTGGATCAGTCCACACCTCCACCAATAATGTATTGCCCCGGTTTTCCCACAATCCCTCCAACATTTAACATGTTTTCCTGTCATCTTAGCCAATCTGAAAGGTGATAGTGATATCTCAGAATAATCTTAATTTGCATTTCTCTGATCAATAGTGATTTAGAGCATTTTTTTCATATGACTAGAAATGGTTTCAATTTCTTCATTTGAAAACTGTTCATATTCTTTGAGTATTTATCAGTTAGAGAATGGCTTGTATTCTTATAAATTTGAGCCATTCTCTATTCAGTTTAGAAATGAGGCTTTTATCAAAACTC
Source organism: Myrmecobius fasciatus (assembly GCA_023553655.1). Lineage (NCBI taxonomy): Eukaryota > Metazoa > Chordata > Mammalia > Dasyuromorphia > Myrmecobiidae > Myrmecobius > Myrmecobius fasciatus. The sequence continues at coordinate 27,679 of JAJPUD010001537.1, read as the reverse complement.
TTGAATGTAAAATTTTTTTCTGAGTTTTCTACTTCCCTTCTAATCTTGGTTTTGTTTGTACAAAAACTTTTTTAACTTAATATAATAAAAAAATTATCCATTTTGCACTCCATAATGTACTCTAGTTCTTCTTTGCTCACAACTTCCTTCTTTCTTTACAGACCTGAGAGATAAACTATCCTTTGTTCTTCTAATTTGCTTATAGTATCACTCTTTATATCTATATCATGAACCCATTTCAACCTTATTTTGGTATGGGGTGTTGTTAGATATGGATCAATGCTAAGTTTCCACCATACTAATTTCCAATTTTTCCAGCAATTTTTGTCAAATACTGAGTTCTTATCCCAGAAGCTGGGGTCTTTGGGTTTATCAAACAGTATGTTACTATAGTCATTGACTATTGTCAATTTGTGAGATAATTTCTCCTATTTCTTCTCCTTTCTTCTTTTTCCAGGACATTCCTTTTTCTTGCCAATCCATTTTTATATTATTGCAACATAATTGATTCATCCCCATAACCTTTTTTCTATGTAGCATCTTACTAACTAAAGTTTCTAGAAGATATAAATATTGTCTCCCCAGTTAAAAATACAGACTATTGAGACCACAAGAAAGACCCCTAATCTAGGGTTTAATTGGCATGATATGTAAACACAGAAACCTTAAATGGGAGCCTTGGGGCCAGCTGGGTTCCAAGGTAGCCTCAGTCACAACCACATGAACTTTCATTTATGGGACTACATGGTTTATCAAGGGTCTGAGTCCAAAAAGACTGAAGAAGCCTGATAAGGAATGCCAGGCTCAGCTATGTTGTAAAGATGTGGCTCTGTGTGAGAAAAAATCAGCACACCCAGTGAGTACAGAAACAATGAGGGAAGCTGGTGGCTGTAGGTAGGAGAGTGGAGTATTTGGTTTGGGGTTCCAGGTCCAAAGGGAGAGCTGAAGTGAAGTCAGAGGCACCATCTTTCCTCCCTTCCCCAGGATTAGAGGTGTTTACATTAATAGTACTCATTTTTTTTAAAAGAGTAGACAAAGGAAAAAAAAAACTTATTATAGGAATAAGGGAAGAACTGCATTCATCTTTAAAGGACAGTGAAGTAAAAAAAAGTCTCTTCTACTTCAAAGAGTAACATTAAATGGCTACCTACCCAGAAAGAATTTATAAAAAAATTCAAAAAATATTGTTAAAATAAACAAGAGATTTTTATAAAAAATAGATAAAAACAAAAAACCCTAAAAAAAGAACTATTCAAGAAAAATAAAATTATGGGGCAAAAAGTTAACCAACTAGAAAAGGAGATGCAGAGTCTTAAAGACAAAATTAATTCTTTGAAAATTAGAATTGGGCAAGGGGAAGTCAGTGAAGTTTTAAGAGCCCAAGAAATAACAAAACAATAAAAAGAATGAAAAAATTAGAGAATGTGAAATATAATAAAAACATCTGAAGAACAAAACAAAAAGAGAAAACATAAGAATAATTGGAGTACCTGAAAACTGTGATCAAAAAAAGAACCTTGATACAACAATATAAGCAATAATCAAAGAAGATTGTCTTGGAGTGATTGAACACAAGGGGAAAATAGAAAGAGAAGAAAATCTATCAATCACCATCTCAAAGAGATCCTCCAAGGGAAGTACATGGGAGTATCATTGCTAAATTCTGAAACTTCCAAATTAAAGAGAAAAACCTACAAGAAACAAACAAAGAAAAACTAATTCAAATATGCTGGAGCCACAATTAGAATTGTACAGGATTTATTAATAGCTACAATAAAAGACCACAGGTTCTGGAATAATATATATTGACAATCAAAATATCTAGGCCTTTGGCCAAAAATATATCCAACAAAACTAACTATAATATTGAATTGGAAAAAAA
>JAJPUD010001537.1:0-20797 GCA_023553655.1 Myrmecobius fasciatus | reverse complement strand
TCTCAACCTGATTTAGCCTATCTATCAAAATGATTTACCATGATGTAATCACTGTCCATGCTACAGCTTCTTGGAGCCACCGATGAGAATTAAGTGGCTCAGGTAGGCACTAAAAGTGTCCAGAAAAATTATTTTATGGAGAACTCAGAGCAAAAACTCACAAGGTGGTCAGAAAAAGCAATACAAGGACACTCACAAGGTATCTCTTAAGAACTTCCAAATCAATTGTATGACAGAGGAGACACTGGCACAGGGCCATCCAGTATGGTGTGCCTTCACTTGAAAAGATGCTATGCTCTATGAACAAAGCAGAATTGAATTAGCCTAAAGGAAACGCAAAATGTGCAAAATTAGAGAAGCTACTTCAAATGTTCATATGGATGATGGGTCCAATCTCTGTCAGATTATTCCAAATTCATATTGGTCTGATCACCCACAATGTATGGACACAATGTAGCTCGATTCTAACATCGTGATGCTATTTTGCTTCTCAATGAAGTATAGCAACCAACCAACCAACTCCTCCCTAACACTCTTTGAGCTAGTGACAATGGCCTCCTGGTTATTCCTCAAACAAGACATTGCATCTCTCCATTCTTGGTGTTTTCTCTGTCATCCATGCCTGGAACACTCTCCCTTCTCAATTTCTTCCCTGGCTTCCTGTACCCAATTAAAAACCCATCTTTTACAGTAAACCTTTCCCAACTCATCTCAATTCTGGTAACTTTCTCCTGTTAATTATTTTCTCTTTATCCTGTAAATGGCTTGTTTTGCATATATTTTATATGTTGTCTCCCCCATTAGATTGTAATCTCCTTGAGGATAGTGAGTGTTCTTTACTTGTGTTATACCCAGTGCTTACATAATTCCTGGCATACATAATTATTCAGTCATTCAGTCACATTCAACTCTACATGACCCCATAGACTTGTCCATGGGGTTTTCTTGACAAAGGTACTGGAGTGGCTTGACATTTTCTTCTCCAATATGTCCCCATTTTACAGATGAAGAACTGATATGGGAAGCAGTGGTCCAATTGAGTCAGTGTAAATTGTCATAGTTCACTGATGTAAATCTTTCTGCCTAGAGTAAAATTAGTATAATGTTCAAAAGAGAGAGAGAGAGATTTAGATTTAGAATTACTTTTATTTTACCCAAAAACAACCAAGTGATCTACAGCAGTAATAATTACAATATAATAACTCTGAATTCTTTCTTTACAAACTCTGTCCTCCAAAAGAATTGACTTATTTTTAAAGAATTAAATTATGCACATTTATTGAATACCCACTGTGTATAAGGCACTGTCCTAAATTCTAGGAATACAAGCAAAATAGTTTCTGCTACAAGGAGTCCAAATTTTATTGAAGGCTAAAACACATTCAAAAAGAAGTAAATAGAAGGAAAAGATCACTAACTGAGTGTATCTGGAAGGTTTCATAAAGGAGATCATTCATGAATTGAGCCATGAGAGAATTATCAGTGGAAGAGGCACCTGAAGGGAAAGATTGAGATGTAGGATACAAGTGGCCTTGGCAAAAAGGGTCACATTCATGAAGCCTTCCTATAGTGATAGGCCTTAATCAGGGAATCACCAGCCCATTAAGTCCTTTCAGTATCTAAAGCATATAACATTTGGACTAACCAGGTATGGTGCCAAAATGGGTCTATTTGAAATTCTTTCCTTGTCTTTCTGCTACTTTTGATAAATGTCCTTGTCACATTCATAGTTCTTAAAATTAGTAAAAAAAAAAAAATCCTATCCATGCATATCTAGGCTATAGCTATGCTATAAAAATGTTCTTTGAAAATATATAAAATTGGGGCAGCTAGGTGGCGCAGTGGTTAGAGCACCAGCCCTGAAGTCAGGAGGACCTGAGTTCAAATCTGGTCTCAGACACTTCCTAGCTGTGTGACCCTGGGCAAGTCACTTAACCCCAATTGCCTCAGCAAAAAGCAAATATATATATATAAAATTGTATAAAAACAAACTAGTCTTACTCAATGCCACATGCCTTGTACTTTTATTTATACTCTTATTTGTTGTTGTTCAGTCATTTAGTAATGTCCAACTCTTCATGACCCTATGACTCATAGCATACCAGGCCCTTCTATGCTTCATTATATCTTAAAGTCCATCCAAGTTCATGTTCATTGTTTCCATGACATTATCTATCCATCTCATCTTCTGCCGTACCCTTTTTCTTTTGCCTTCAATCTTTTCCAGCATCAGGATCTTTTCCATTGAGTCCCATTTTCTCATTAAGTGGCCAAAATATTTAAGCTTCAGCTTCAGTATTTGACATTCCACTGAACAGCCTGAATTAATTTAAATATTTACTGATTTGATCTTGCTGTCCAAGGGACTCTCAAAAGTCTTCTCTAGCACCACAATTCAAAAGCATTGATTTTGTAGTGCTCAACTTTTTTCATAATCCAGCTCTCACAGATGCTACTAGAAAAACAATGGCTTTGACTATGCAGACTATTGTTTGCAAGACAATGTCTCTACTCTTAAGTATACTGTCCAGATTTGTCACAGTTTTCTTTCCAAAGGACAAATCTCTTTTAATTTCATGGCTGCAATTATCATCTTCAGTGATCTTTGAGCCCAAGAATACAAAATCTGATATTGTTTCCATTTCTTCTCTCTCCTTTTTGCCCCGAAGTGATAGGATCATATGCATAAATTGATATAGTTTTAACTACATGAATCTCCGCCACTGATTTTTCTTGATGCAACCAACCTTATATATAGGCATGAGTGCACAGTCACCTCCTTGGATTAATTGGGAAGACAGTAGTCATATTTCCCCTCAACTACCACTATTTAGACACTGTTTTCTCCCATTCCTGTGTCTGACAAGTATGGGTTGACCATCTAGGAAAACAAAGGAGTTTCAATTGAGGGAATTAGATTGTGGAAGCTTCATCCCAGAAACATTTCAAATAGAACCTTTGAACATCTTAGCTTTACAGACCATAAACACTTCTCTTTATTCTCGTATTCCTCCTTTTTTACCAGGTCACCTCATGCCATCTTATACCTAGAACACTGGAAATTGAAGGAATGCCCATTAATTAGGGAATAGTGAACAAGTTATGGTATATGATTGAGATGTAATATTACTGTGCTAAGAAACAAGCTCAGTAATTTTAGAAAAATATGAAAATACTTGCATGAATGAAATAAAATAAAATAAAGCGTAAAATAAGCAGAACAAAGAATACATTGTATACAGTAATAGCAATATTGTTTTAAGAATGACTTAAAGTAAATGTTATTTTATCTATTATAAATGCCCAAATTAGCTATAACCATCTGCTTCCAAAGAAAGAACTGATAAATAGAAGTATATATAGAAAAAAATTAAATATGCGTGAAGATGCACACACACATCTATTTGTATCTAATAGTAGCCAAATCTATGGTGGGGGGAAGGAAGGAAAAAAAAGAGAAAAAAGGCTAATGATAATTTTGTCCTATATTTGAAAGGAATAGCAAATTGTGCATAGTAGATTTGCAGTTTAATGTACAATCATTTTTATTGTGCTCTGCTACAGAAATGCTTGCTTTATCCCATATTTTTAAAAAAATATTGATTGAGAGGTATAAGCCCCATTCTATAGCTACTAGATAATTCATCTCATCACATTCCTGTTTCTCCCAGCTCCACTCCCCCACCTACCCCTTTCATTGCACAGTTTAGGTTTCCTATCTATTCCTTTGGTAAGAAGTTAGAAGTTCACTTTCATCTGGAACCTCTTCCTCTTATAATCATTCTACATCATCACTCAAGCCTGACTTTCTTCTGAGGTCTTCATATCTACAATTGCCTTCTCTAATCTGGCCATCCCTTTCCTCAATTCTACTTTGTTATAGGGTCCATTAGTGGATGCAACATATTCTGGGCTTTTACCATTTCCAGAACTTTACCTTACCAAAATCATGCAAAAATCTCTCTTTTGAAGTTCATATCATCCAACTGGACCATATTTTTTCCAGATTTCCCATCAATTTCCCATCTTTCTCGATCATCATAGGCCCTGAATCACCTTCTTTCCTAAGATTTCTTCTTCATTTACAACTTTCTCAGAAAATTTAATATCTACATAAGTGACCTTTCTAATACCCAGTACTTTTGAACCCCTCATCCCATATGACCTTCAGATCTACACAACCACTAATTAGGGTAGTCACACCTTATTGCCCACTTCCATTTGAAATTATTTAGCCTCCAAGATTTTGACCTTTTAAATTCCTCTCTCTAATTGCAAGTTCCTCTTTTTTTACTTCTCTGACTCCCTTATTCCTCATATAGGTAATGTGATATTGTGGGAAAAGGAGAAAATTTGGTGTCAGATGACATAGGTTGAAATCCCAGTTCTGTCACAACTCTTTGTAGGGAAGGAGCAATATTTACTGGAATCCCTTCCATGTAGAGAGAAGTTTTTCTCAAGAAGTCAGGAAAACAATTTCAATTTGATTAGTCCAGGGACTAAGGTCAAGCATAAATAGTCCAGCCCACAGTAAACAAGTGCCCCTCAGACTTGATGGATGTCTCACTGCCATGAGTGTCAACACAACTTATAACCAAACATTTCCATATGGAGACAAGAGGTGGTAGGTCTATCTGAATCAGTGTTATATTGTTATTGAATACTCTTCCTGTATTTTCTATTGCTGTTAAGTATACTTTTTTATTAAATATTAGGTGATCTGGAAGTGTCTCATTTGACCAGTCAGAATCAGACATGGCCTAAAACATTCCCTATGTGACCTTGGCAAGTCACAGACTTTTTGGGCTTCAATTTACTCATCTGTACAGGTAAAGAATTAAATTAGATGATCTCTGAGATCCCTTACATCCCATATATGATTCTATGATATGTCTGCTATTTGCCTTCTTTAAAGTTTTTGGTCCCTCAAGTTTTCTCTGTTCCCCCAAAGGGAGAACATGAACAATGCTATTCTAAGTTAACTTTCCTCCTCAATCAATACTGGGCAAATGTTCAAGCCTTTCAATAATGGAATTCATATATTTTGTCCTCACTGGTTTTGTCCTAATTGCCCCAAATCTGGGTAAATCATACCATCTTACTCCTTTTTTATGTCTGCCCAATACTGTTAGAAGAAATTATATCATTTATAATATATAATTTACTTTATAATTATATAATAATAAAATGCCAACTAAATCCATTAGAAAATAATGCTATATAACTACTTGGACCCTCACTATGGCACAAAAATCATTTTATTCATCTTTTATTGACTATCAAACTCACCAGAGTAGCTATTCCAAACTTCATCTCTGATCAAACCTTGAACTTCACTCCCTTCTCCTTCAGCCTTCTTGAATATTCACCTTCCTCTTTACTGAGGTTATTGGAACCAATTTCCCTTTCTTTTTCTTCATCAAATCTTCTGAGTATCCTTACTCATCTACTCTTGTGTATTTATTCTCCTCATTTTTATCTTTTATTCCCCAAACTTAGCCCAGTACTCAGCACATAGTAGGAGTTTCATAAACATTTATTGAATTGAATTGCAGGAAACTGACAATTGTTTGCAGTTTAAGTTGCCATTCTCAGGACTCTAGAGTCAGGCTAGGCTTGAAAGGATACTAGTTTGCTCACCCTACCTAAGGTAACAAGTTGGGTTTTGGCAAAAATTCAGATCTTCTTGAACATTCTGTTTCATTTATACTCTAACCTTAGACTAAGCTTCCTGTTTGCACTTTGGATTTTTGTTTTGTTTTACTGAGACAATTGAGGTTAAGTGACTTGCCCAGGGTCACACAGCTAGGAAGTATTAAGGATCTGAGACCAGATTTGAACTCAGGTCCTCCTGATTTCAGGGCTGGTTCTCTATCTACTTCTCCACCTAACTGCCCCCATTTTGGATTTCTTTACTGACCTACCCTTAAGTACCCAATGTCTCCTGCCTCAGACAACCATTTGCTTGTATTTTATGATCACTTAACTGATAACTGACTTTCATACTCCAAATGATCTCCACCTCTTATTTCTAGTTCTACATAAACTGAGACTTGATTATTGTGAACTCCCCTTTTTTCCCAGACAGATCAGAATTGACTGTACCACTGCTATTATATCTCAGTCAAAATCAGGGAGAATTCTATGCCATTGCTATTGGAAGGTATGATTGAAATAGTCTAATCTCCACCTAAATTTCACCATTAGGGATTCACTTTTTTCAGAGGTTTAGAGATTTCACTTTTAAAGTCCTCTAAAAAACAAAAAAGGTAACTCTAGTAAACAAATCTGTCTGCTTCACAATTTCATCCAAGATCAACCCTGTCCTTTGACACTTAAATGACAATGGAAAAACACACAAAGTTAATTTTCTTTCACAAAAATCTCTAAACTAAAAATTATTTGCACACCATAATCTCAAAAATATGGCCCAATGATAATTAAAGAAACAGGTCCTCATAAAGAATAGTCACACTTATTATTCTCCAAAATGAAACTGAAGGAGCCATATTTGATCATGACCAAAAAAGTATGAATATGAGCTCACTTAGATCATATATGGTTGTGTAATATAATATGCAGAGTTTTTTAAAAAAAGCTATGTCTCCATCTCTCAAGGTCATATACTGTAAAAATTGTATGTCTTGCAAAATGTCTTTTGACTTCTCTTACTGCAGAGAGGAATGGGAATAATCAATAAAAATAATACATAGTACTTATTAAATGCCTTACAATTGTTATTTCATTTGATTCTAATAGGTAGGTTCTATTACAATGCCCATTTTACAGTTGAAGAACCTGAGAAAAAGTGACTTGCTGTTGTTGTAGAACTAGTTCAGTGTCTGTGTTCCAGACTGCAAGACCCAGTACTTTATCTCCTGTTCCACTTAGCTACCTCTGGGAGGAGCTGGTTTATATTATCCCTTTCCTAAAAAGCTTTGTGGGGAGGGGCGCATGAAAGGACATATTTTAAGAAGGTTTGGTTTTATCCTCTCCAAGAACATCTTGGAGCAGTTCTTGAAAGAGAGGTAAGAAATACTTTTCCTGAGGAAAGGGACCCAGATGTGCAAGAATGTTTGTGGCAGCCCTTTTTGTAGTGGCTAGAAACTGGAAACTGAATAGATACCCTTCAATTGGAGAGTGGCTGAATAAATTATGATATATGAATGTTATGGAATATTATTGTTCTGTGAGAAACGACCAGCAGAACAATTTCAGAGAGGCCTGGAGAGACTTGCATGAACTGATGCTGAGTGAAGTGAGCAGAACCAGGAGATCATTATACACGGCAACAACAAGACTATATGACGATCGATTCTGATGGACATGGCTCTCTTCAACAATGAAATGCTTCAAACCAGTTCCATTTGTTCAGTGAAGAAAGCCATATACACCCAGAGAGAGGGATGTGAAATGTGGACCACAACATAACATTTACATCCTCTCTATTGATGTTTCCTTGCATTGTCTTTCCTTTCTCTGATTTTTTTTTCTTGTAGATAACAATTTTTCTTGCACAAGATAAATGTAGAAATATGTATACATATATTTGATTTGTCAAGTATTTTAACATAATTAACATGTAGTGGATTTCCTGCCATCTAGGGGAGGGATGGGGAGTAGGGGGGAAAATTTGTAACGGAAAGCTTCCTAAGGGTCAGTGTTGAAGAATTACCCATACATATGTTTTGCAAATAAAAAGCTTTAATAAAGGGAAAAAAAGAAATACTTTTCCTGGATCTGGAAGACTCCTTTGGAGACATTTGGCTAGCATTGCAAAAAAGTTTCAGTACCAAACACTAGATTGAGAGTGAGTCTGGGAGTTGCACAATGTCAAAATCTACCCAGAAGGAAATTCTGTGGAAAAGCACTAGTAGGTTTGGAAAGGATGTCCCAGTGGCAGGAAGTCATGGTTGGAGAAACCTACAACTTCATTCCTAGGAAAAGAGTATTATTCCAGAAGATGTGGACATACGAGTGACACCCATGAATCATCTTGCCTGAGAGAAAGAGTATGGGTCAAAGGTTAATGAGTAAACATAAGATACTTCAATTTTACATCTCAGGACATTGACAACCAGAAGTCTGATCAAAGTTTTGGTGCAGAGTTGCTCCTAAAATGTTCTCTCATATATACTTGCTTGCTAATAGCATTCATTTTACTGAAGGCTTCCTCTGATTTTATTCTCCTTACCTATTTCCAGGCTCAATTAAAAAAGGGGGGGTGTTGTTTTTTTGCTGAGGCAATTGGGGTTAAGTGACTTGTCCAGGGTCACACAGCTAGGGAATGTTGTGTCTGAGACCAGATTTGAACTCAGGTCCTCCTGACTTCAGGGCTGGTGCTCTATCTATTGTACCACCTAGCTGCCCTCCAAAAAAAAAAATAGAAGGATGCATCTGGAAATTAGCATCAATAAAAAGGCATTTATGCTTCATTCCCTGATAGTACCTTAATTAGTGGCATACAGTGGTAGTTAGCAAAATCTATCTCCTATCAGCCCCCATCTAATATACACTGGGAAATCTTAAACTTTCTACTCACAACCCCTTTTCACCAGAGAAAATTTTACATGATCCAAGTATTTAAGTATATAAAATAGATATACAAATCAAACATTTATTGATAATAAATTATTATTCCATGACCCCTACATTCAGTTACAAGGATATAGATAATATATGTACAGCCTGTTTTGAATACTTTGGATAAGTTTACTTAGGCAATATATTTTCCAGGGATATCCACATAGACGATGAGATGGATGAGCTAGCTAGAGCTAGTTCAGTGTTTGGGAGGCTCCAAAAGAAAGTATGGAAGCTATTAGAGTGTCTAATAAACTGGAAGTTTATGAAGTAAATTGTGCTGACTTCATTGTATGGCTATGAAATCTGGACAGTATACCAGTGTCATGCTGAATGGCTTTCACTTGAATTGTCTTAGGAGGATTCTGAAGTTCACCTGTCAAGATAAGGTACCACACACCCATGTCTTTTCCCAAGCTTCACTGCCAAACATTCAAACTCTACTGTAGAGAATGCAACTCAGATGGACTGGCCACAAAGACAATTTCACAAAGAACTCACACAAGGCAAATCACATGGTGGTAGAAAAAGGGACACAATGACTCTCCCAAGTTCTTTCTGAAAAACTTTAGAATGGCTTGCATGGCATGGGAAATACTGGTAGGGACCATCCAGCATGGCAGACCCTCATCAAAGAAGATGTTGTGATACATGAGCAAAGCAAAATTGAAGTAGCTCAAATGAAACACCAGATGCTCAAGTGTAGAGGCGTCTCCACACCAAATGTTCATGTGGACTCTTTGTGCCCTACCTGTGGTAGAGCCATCTGAGCTCATGTTGGTCTGATTAGCCACATTCAGATACACTGTACCTTGATTTCAACATAGTGAAGCCACTTTGACCCTCTTGAGTCTGAAGGACAACAACCAAACAACAGGCGAAACCATCAATAAAATGATTCTTACAGAAGAAGAAATAAATAGATGGGCATTTTTTGCATATTGTGCACAAACAATGGTGAAGACCAAGATAATGGAGAACAGAGAGTGTCAGTTACATTTTAAAATCAGGTAAGGTTGAGAAAACATCACTCATTAACTTTATCCAAAAGTCCTTGATAGAGAAGATGGAGTTTTAAGATTTGAACATAAAACTTAAATTTACAGGACAGGGTTACATGAAGCAACAGGGTGGGAAGGGGGTAAAGCCTGAAGCCATATGCTGCACCAGAAATCAGAGGATACATATTTGGGACCTCGTTCTCCCATTTATTATTTGCATGACCTTAGGTAAATCACTTACCCCTCTGACCCATACATGTAAAATGAGGGTCAACTAAATAACCTCTGAGGTAATTTCCAACTCTAAATTTATGACTGTGACTATGACAACCTCTGTAACTTTGGGTATCTATGAGCCTTAGTTTCTTCATGTGTAAAATGAAGTTTGGACTAGCTTACCAATCTCCCCTCCATTTATAATTCTGCAATCCTATGTTAACACATGGCTGATAAATATAACTGACATTCAGCTTCCATCTGTAGATTAAATTACTTTAAATTGTCCCAAGTATGTCATTTTAATCTTTTTTTTCTTCCTACATGGTACATTACTATAGCTGCTTAGAAGAGTTGTGAGTTACCAGTATTTGTTGTACCCTAGCATTTGGGGTCACAGGCCCATGAAAGGCTATATTTTAAAAATGATGATCATCAAACCAGATGCCAAAACTCAAGACACTCTATAATTCAAATGCAGGGACCCTCAGGCAATGTATTCATTTATATTTTAAGGACAGTCCCACAATAAAAATATTATAAGTACTTTTCCCCTCAGGCTTTCATAGGACTTACGTGCCCTTGCACACACACACACACACACACACACACACACACACACACACACACACAGATACTCTGTCATTTGTGAGCAGGCAAGGGTCAGGAACCTGTCTGAGCCCAGAAAGAGCCAATGCTTTCTTGAAATCCTTCCTTGTGCCAGGAAATAGTCACCACACCCATAGCTCCAACAGCAGAGGCCAAGGTGTTCCAGGGACACAGTCTGTCATATAAGGCACGCCTGTGGAAAATAAATTCTTAAATGCGTATCCCATTTCTTTAATCTTCAATTCCTCAAAGCTGAAAGGAATGAAAAAAAATTAAGGTAATTTGATGTGTGTGCTTTTTAAAAATGAGGTGTGTTTTTTTCTTCTTCTCTCTGTTAAGACTTCCAAAATTTGAAGGGTCAAAAGAAAACTTTTGATTTTATTCATATCCCAGATTGGTCAGGATATAAATTTGCTTTCAGTGGAACATTATTAATGTTGACCATGTTGACCTACCTATAGGAAAGTAAAGAAGAGAGAGAGAGAAGTGGTTGGGGTGGGGAAGTTGAGAGAGGGAGAACAGGAAGAAGAAAGAGAAAGGGAGGCAGAGAGGGAAAAAAAGAGTCAAAGAAAGCAGAACAGAAGAAGAGACTAAGAGAGAAAAAAGAAGAAAGAAAGTTTTCAGTAGTAAAGTTATCTGTGAAAATGTTTAGGTAAACACTAGTTCAAATATCTAAAGTTAAAGAATAGAAATATTTTGCATTTGAATTCAGCGAATGTCACTCTTAATTTGTATATTTTTATTTTTCTACATTTCAATGACAGTTCTATGAGTCAGAGCTGTAAAATTAACTAATAGTGCTTTATTGCCTCGGGTTAGGTTAATTCCATCACTAAGCCAAAATTAGACAGAAAGAAATTACCTGCTTTAATTTTAAAAAAATAAATTAAAACCATTGTGCAGAATTTCTTTTTCCATCTGAGATTATTTCTTCATGCTCTTGGGAATGTAGAATGGTTGTTCTCATTCAGGAAAACTTCTAGCATCTTTCTTGTATCTTCTGGGCCAGAAATGTTCTTGAACTTCTATGCCTCATATGTGTTCAGTGGCTTTGTTATTCTATTTTTTCATTGAGATTAGTTGTTTATGCCACCCACAAAAATGAAAAGAAAAAGATTAATGAAATTTTCCAGAAAAATCAAACTAAAATTACTGTTTTTTGAATTTTTAAGGCAAAAATCTATTTTGATTTGAAAAGCCTACTTAAAGTGCTTTAATTCTTTACTACAGGTTGCATGTTGAAAGGTATTTTACTTTTTAAAAATCGCATATTTTTTTCAATAAATAATCATTAAAGAGACAGGTTCATATTATAAAGAAAGTGACAAAATGTTATATATGAATTCCATGGAATACTGTATTGCCATTTTGTTGCAGTTGTTCGGTTATATCCAACCACTTAGGTTCCTTATTTGGAATTTTCCTGTCAAAAATACTGTCATGATTTGTCATTTTCTTCTCCAGCTCATTTTACAGATGAGGAAACTGAAGCAACAGGGTTAAGTGACTTATCCAAGGTCACACAGTTAGGAAATGTCTGAGGCTGAATTTGAATTCATCTTCCTGATCTCAGGCCCAATTTTCTAAACATTGCACCACTAATTTGCCCAAACTATGCCATAGGAAATGACAAAGAGAAGTTTCAGAGAAAAACTGGGAAGACCTGCATGAACTAATTCAGAGTAAAATGAGCATAATCAAAAGAACAATTTATACAGCAACAACAATGTAAAGACAAACAACTTTGAAAAACTTAAAAAATCTTATTAATGCAATCACTTACCATTATTCCAGAGAACTGATGGTGAATAATTCCCACCTCCTATTACTTCAAAGTGATAGTCAAGATGTAGAAAGAGACATACATTTTTAGACATGGATAATATAGGAATTTTTTTAACATATTTATTAAAGCAATTAGTTCTGTTTTTCTAATGGGAGAGGAAAGAAAATTAATATTTGTTAATTGACAAAAAAATAAGTTTTTTGAAAAACAAAATGAAATAGTATAAGTATTAATTACAAATAAGACTTTGATGGAGTCACTGTTTCATGTGGAAGAATACTCCTTATATTCTTGCAAAGCACAATCCATTTTTTCTCATACTATGTGATTTTCAACTTTGTCTTTCCATGTGTTTTCCATAATGGATTCACCAAACATAATAGAGATCTTCCTCTGGCTCTTTAACCAAATTGGAATAACCACTGTACCACTAGTGTCATCTATTGTCTCTGATTTACTTGACTGAGCTTGTCTAGTCATAATATGGCTTTGAAAATGAGTTACTTTTCCCATAGGCTGTTATTGGTAACATACTGAATTTTATTGACTACTCTGTATTTTTATTTTACTCTTCAGATTATTTGTATTTAAGAGATCCTAGATTTAGAACTGGAAGGGACCTTAAAAGTTATCCAATTATTTTACAGATGAAGAAAATGAGTTCCAGAAAATTGAAGAGATTAGTCTAACATCAGAAATGTGGTGTTAAAACAAGAATTTGAAATCAGGTTCAATTACTATAAGTTCATTATTCTTTCCACTCTACCACATAATTTTGATGCTTCCTATATAATTTGTCATTTTAATTATCAAAAAATCTAATTCTTTCAATGTTTATTTATATTTAGAATGCAATAATATAGTATTTTATTCCCTGTTCTTTTTCATTAAATAGCATTTATTGCCTGCTCTACTCCTTTAAAAAAAAATCAGTTCATAAAAACCTGATGCTAAATTCAGAAATAAACTAGAACAAATCAAATAAATTTACTTCCATTACTGACATTTTTTTAAATGCATAGAATATATAGTAACTGTTTCAGGCAACAGCTGGAAATTATTGCTCTCTTGATAGAAGTTACCTTAATTGTGAAATAATTCCCAAAGCTGGATATCATCATTTAAAGTTACTTTCCAGTCCCCTGGGCAACATTTTACTACTCCTTTCTCTAACTAATAGAGGTTACATCAGTTGTTTACAGTTATTGCTGTCAATTGTCAAACCTATAAAATACATAAAATCTATTATTTATCACAAGAAATACATGTGGTTTCATAGCCATATGTGGTGGGTTTTAAAAATGCATTTTATAGGTTCTGTACCCAATAGTAAAACTGTAAACAAGTCAGACAGCCTCTACCCTAAGGGCACCATTTTCCAAATGCTACTTTAAACATGAGTCATGACACATTTGATAAGATTTTTAACTGTGTTAAGAATATACCTATAATTAGCATATCACAACCATATGAGAAGTCAATGTTCTCTGATTGTTCTAAATAGCTTAATGGAGCATTAATTATGTGCAACTGCAGCCTCTATTCACATTGCAACCTTTTAAAAAGAGGCTGTTATAAGATTGACCTGTCAGTCCTTTAAAAAAAAAAAAAACTCTTTTTCCTGGGAGTTTACAAGGTCTTTGGCTAAAATTGCAAAGAAATAGAAACACTTCACTGGAGGAATGCCAGCAGAGGATGCATACATAATTGAATTAGACTGTGTCTCATTCACTCTAGTTCACTTTGTGCATGAAGACATGGGCTTAAACATGCATACAAATAGAATACACATGTCAACATGGTCAAAGGCTGTATCTACATGGCACAAAGGAAGCAGGAAAATTGGTAATTGTCTATTTAATTTGGTCAACTACATAGCCAATCCACTTTGAGGAAGGTCTGAACTATCAGATTGGCAGCCTTTCCTGAATATTTTCTTTTAGCTCTTCATTTTGTGTAATGTGGACCCAGCCTTAGATCCCGTTAGCATATGTCACATTTCTGAGCCTGCCTAGATACTTTAAAACAAATAAACAAAGAATTCCCCCGATTACAGAGATAATTGGGGTAAAAGGGATAGATATCTTTATTTTAACATTTATGCTTTGCATGAATAGACATGGGCTATAAGTAATAAAATTGTTTTTCACAAATGGTTTTAGAAGATCTTTTTGGATAAATGAAGCCATAGTCAGAGGCTACTTAAAAATGTCTGATATTCCATATAGTACATATCAATTAAGAACAGACTTGGCAGTTCTCTTTCCCTCAACCCCCACAATTAGTTTCAAGTCCTGTTGACTATACCTCCACATTTTCTCTCACAACTGTCTCCTCCTTTCTGTTCTCCTTGCAACCATTAATTCAGGCCTTATGAACTTTAAGTACAGGATTCTATCCATAATGCTATCTGCCTGCCAGGTAAAGCAGGAGACTGAGACCCAGATCCAAGTATGGGTAATGCAACAGGAGCAATAGTGCCCCTGGTGCCTGCAAAAGGGGTTTTAATCTTCTAAAGAGTTTTCTGCTCCCTTTAGGATCTGTGTGTTGAGAGGTCTGTGGTCACTGATTCAGTTACCCCCAAGGACTGTGATGATTTGATGGGGTGGGGGTACACTGGACTGGCTCCACTCTTACCCCAGACTTTTTCTGCCACTCTTTTAAGTTGTCTTGGGCTGGTAAATTATTTCACGCTGTTCTTTTGTAGGTTCTGTGGCTCCAGAATTTGTTATGTATCATTACTTAGTTACATGGAGGGATTTAGGGGAGAGCTCAGGTGCCTTTTTTCCACCACCTTGGCTCCAAGGTGCATGTAGTCTCAACCAATTGGGCAGGACTCAATTGGCAGCAATTAGAGATTTCTGCACAGATCCCAGATGGCTTTGGGTATAGCTCCTTGCTTCTAGATTCATCTCTTTAGGTCTTTCTGTACAACTTTAGCTCCAGTCTGCAACAGTAAGCCCCTTAGAAGCTGGTTAGTATCTCTTTCTTCACATTCACCACACCTGACTAACAAAAGCCACACAGGTACCCAGAGGATAAAATGAAATCTTTTCTCTTCTACCGCTATCCCTGGAAGTAGATCCAAACTCTCTGTTACAAATAATGATTAGATTTTTTCCAAGGTTCTTTCTGGCCTAAATTTGCATGCAAATTAATCTGAGCCAGAGCAAAAAGTAAACTAAAGAGTGAAGACTGATTGCTCTTTACCTATTTCCAAGACTACCTCTATTATCCATATGCACTGACATCAAAGCCCCATTGCTTTGACTGTACTTGGCCAGTGAAAAACCTTGCTGTCCCCTTACATAGATAATAAACAAAATGAGCATAAGATCCTAATGCAATCCTCACCAGTATCACTGAGACATACTGGGTTGAGACCCATGACAGGAGGGTATATACCTTACTGCAAAGCAACAAGATAAGTCAAATGGCAAGGGCAGCTTGCATTGTGGATTAAGTAAAGAAATCCTAGAGAAAAGAAGCATGGCAGTGATCATTGGAGACAGAAACAAATTGTCATCAGTATACATTGCAGACCACATGAATAAAAAGAGGAATTAATAACAATAATTATTTTTATAGCTAATATAACTCAAGCTTACAAAGTCCTTTATGCTGTATATTTATATATGTGTGTATACATTTATGTATATGTGTATATTATGTATATATTTTACATATATGTCATTTATGTGGAAAATTTCTTCTAAAATAGTTCAAGAATGGATAGGATACAACACAGGTCTGGTTTGAGTGATGGGTGTAGGAATAATAGGAAATTTCAATTTTGAAGATATCTACTGATATTCTTTCTCTGCCAAAATCAGATCAGTTAATTTTTTTTACTTGCTTAATGATAAATGTCATCCTTCAAAACGTGAAGGAATAAATTCACAGAACTATATTTGATCTGATAATTGCCACAAGGAGGAATTGGTTGCTAGAGTAAAAATTATGTCAATTCTGTGAGAAAGTGATAGTTAAATCTTAGAATTTGTGATAGAGAAAGTTAGGGAAGGCAGCCTGACATGTACCCTATATTTTGGAAAAACATTTATGATGGAATCAGAAAAATGATAAGAAGGATCCTATTTCCAATCCCATTCTACAGGTAAAATTCCCAAGAAGGAAGAGGAAACTCAAGAATAAAATTCTGAAGACACAAAGAGAAACAATCTAGATGAAAAAAAAAAAAGAGTATTAGTCTAAAGACACCAATGTGGATGCATAGGGAACCTGTAGATAAATTTGGAATGTTCAAAGATTGTACTGAAGATGGATACAAGCACAGGTAGTTGAGGATGAATACAAAAATATTACAGTGTTTTATAAAACTATTATCAGGAAAGCTAAAGCTGAGAATGAATTGAGGCTGACAAAGGAAGCTAAAGATAACAAAAATGATTTTTTAAACTATTGGAGTGGGGATGGAGAGAAGGATAAACAAAGAGATATTTGGAAAATGGAGGAAGTGTAATAAGAGACAGCAAAGAGAAGAGGTGTTTAATTTTATTCTTTTGCTTCTACTTTCTCTGTCAAGAAGTATTTTGTTTTGAAAAAGACAGAAAGTTTTTATCCAGATCAGGAGATAACAAGAGAGGACCTACTGCATCCTATCAGTTCCAGATCTAGATGTATTATATCCTAAGGTCAGGACAACTGGTAATGTTATTTCTGAGTCACTATCAGTGATATTTGAATGTTTCATTTTTTAATTGTGTCTTACTCCTCATGATCCCATTTGGGGTTTTCTTGGCAAAGATTCTGGATTGGTTGGCCATTTCCTTCTACAATTCTGGATTTAGGTTGGTTAGATGATAGTACAATTAGGTGGATTTGGAACTGGTCCAATGACTAAATGCAATAATTTTTAATGATTTGGTATCAACTTGAAAGGAGTCAAAAAACAATCCCTGCCCTCAAATAGCTTACAATTTAATGAAGGAGACAATATGAAATAAATATATACAAAGCAATACACACACACATATATATATGTATATATATGCATATATATGCAGGATATATATATACATACATATATATATGCAGGATAAATAGGAAATAATCAACCAAGAAAAGCACTAAAGAGGAATTAAGAAAGGTTAATTTCTTAATTCTGTAAAAATTCTGTAAAAAAATGAGATTTTAGTTGGTAATTATAGAAAGCCAAGAAATATCCTATAACTATAACTATAGGAAGTTATAGACAGCAGGAGTTGAGGAAAAGAACATTCCAGGCTTGGGGACAGACAAGAGAAGTCACTGGAGTGCAGAGCACATTGGGAAGGGTAAGTATAAGAAAATAGGAGAGAGCAAAATGATGAAGGTCTTTGCCATGTAAAAGATTTTATATTTGATCTTGGAGACAATTTATTGAGGGGGTTTGGGGTATGACAGAATCAGATCTGTGTTCTAGGAAAATCACTTTGTAATTGAATGGAGGATGAAGTGAAGTGAGGAAAGACTGGAGGCAGGCAGATCCACTAGCAGGTTTTTGCAATGGTTCAGGTGTGAGGTGATGAGAATCTGAGCTAAAGTGATAGCACTTCCAGAAAAGAGAAGGGGACATTCAAGAGATATTGAAATTCAAGAAATATTGAAAAATCAAACAATGCAAAGACCATTTTTCTCCCTTTCAGACCAGAGAAGGCAATAAAGGATAACAAAGAGACTTCTGAGAGTTTTCCTTTCTCCCAGTGGCACTCAGGAGCAATAATCCCTGATCATTTCAAGTTAGAATTTGCCTCTCTTCCAATGAGCTTTCAGCAGCTGCTTCAGTCTCTCTATAGCCAATCAATAAAGTTATGTTTTTCTTCCAATCAGAAAATGCTCAGCAAAGAATCTGAAGAGGCAGTTAACTCAACTAGAAAGCTTCAATCCTTTCTTGTCTTCTTATGACTTCTATGCTCCTACTTATTTTGTCTCCCATTATATCTTCTGCCTTCTAATGTCTGAAATCAGAAGTTCGTGGCCAGTGACTCACCTTAAGAGATAAAACTCAATAAATTTACCTATTTAGCAGATATGAAACCCACAATTACATAATCTCCCATTATTTAATTTACAATTTTGTTAATTCTAACTTTTAAAACTCTAAAAATTGTTATATGCAAATAATCTGATGAGTCATAATACCTGGCAGCCATTGTGAATTTTGCTTTCAAATGAATTCTTTAAGTATATTCTTGTGAGAGACAATTCTCTATCTGGTTCTCAGTCTGTGTCTGAGACTGTTTCTGCTCAAAATGATTTTTTTTTCCATTGTCCTTATACAAATGTATTTTTCCTTCCTCTTTCAGAAATCAATATATATGTGTGTGTGTATGTGTGTGTGTGTATGTATTTGTACTCTACATATACTACATATATAGAGAGAGAGTCAGTATTTTATAAAATAAACATATAGTACAGATTATCAACAGGTTTTTGTGAAGGGGGCTTTTGTTACTCTTGCTGTTCATATATGGGTTGGCCCTGAAGTACTCCGAAGTCCTTTTCAAATCTGACCTCTCTTTGAGTGCCGATTAGATTCCACTAAGGAAGCCTACCACAAAAATTGTCCAAATAAGTGATCTAGCTAAAAGTATCAACAGCTAAGAAAGCACTGATGAACTCATTGGCCTAAAGAAATTCAGTTCTTCAGATAAAGACATAGCAAGCATATTGGGGAAATGATGATTGTTATAAAACCAAAAGATACAAATAAGCAGAAAAAAGACTAATTTTCATAATTATCAATTTTTTCCTTTTCATGTCTTAAATAAATTTCACAGAATGAAAGGAATTTTTTTCCGTAAAATCTCAATGATAACAATTTGTACAGAAGTTTCACATGGACTCTCAAACTTATGGTATGAATTAGGTATTTGGTTGAATTTACCTTGAGTATTGACAATCCAGATCTAGAAAACTCACCCTAAACAGATTTTCAAAAAGTAGAAAATTCACATCTGAAGAATACTTGAGTTATTTTCCACTCTTCTATTTATATCATTCAGGCTCTGTCTACATCAGGAAAAATGTATCATGTACCATGTTATTTGCCCTAAATCATCTTTTCCAAGTTCCATATTCATTATCTCCATGAGTAAGCAAAGACTCTGTTTCATAGCACAGCTGTCATTCACACTGCTAATTGGTATCATTCATGTTATGCATCTTAGAGTTTCTGGAAATAGTATATGGTGGAGGACAGAGGAACCTATAGAAAAGTTTCAATTGTCCATTTCCCAAACAACTCTGGATAGCCAGTGGGAACAGACAACTTATTGTGAAAACCATTTAGGACTTGGGGTTCCAAGCACCAATTGAGAAACTATATGTTTAAAGTTTCTCTTTCCTTATCTGAAAGTCAGGATTTGGGAGAAACGACTTGGGTTCAAGTTAGTGTCCTGACCCAGGCTGAAGTTACTGGTTTTGTCTGCTTCTCCTTTGTCTGCCCACTCCTGGCTCAGGTCCTAGCCCATTCAAATGATCTTCATTTTTCTGGCACTTGAAATAGCCCTGAAACAAGACATTTCTAAAGAGACATAACCCAAGAGTGTTTTTATTTACATTATGATATTCAATACTTCACTTCTTTCTTAATTTATGTAAGTTGGAACCTTTTAAACTTCAGATTTTAGCATAAAGTGATATTCTGCACACTGATTAGATTGTAACTGCAGAATTTTTTCTGCCTGGTTAATTTCAATGCAATTTACTCCTTCAGAGAATTTTTAGTTCCATTCTGAAGGTAAAACATAGGGTAGAAGATCTGGCAAAGAGCCTGTAGCCTTAAACAAGAATTTGCTGTCAAAACTGAAGATTGATTATTGCAGACACAATTTCCTCAGTAATGATTAGATTCTGCCTATTTTTCTCAGTCAATTAGGTCACTCTTCTTAGCAGCAAGGATTAGACACTATTGACCTGCTTTGGAAAATCACAAAGATTAACCAAAGAATCCTTCATTTCATAAACTTAATTTGAACTTTTGTTTCAATCTGAAAAAGACCTTTCTAGAGCAATTTGAGACTTGCTGAAAACTTCCAAACAATTAAATTGAAAAATGTCCTCTGTTTAGGATTTATATACACTTTTGAAACGTTATTATTGTCTGGAATCTTTTTTCATAAAATTGGGAGCACCATTTTTTTTCCTTCTACCCAGAGAGAAGTTGCACAATTTTATTTATTTCACCCTACACCTCAAATCATCTTGTCAGAGCTTCATCTCATGATCATTTACAAAGGAAAAGACAATAATTAGATATTAACTACAAGTTTATCATTTTAGGTATCCAAATTTTGAAGTTTTACCTTCTTTAGTTACTTTTTTTAAAAGAACACATCCTACTAGAGATAGAGGTTCAGTTAAAGCCATTTCATTTGCTCATCCTAAATGTCCCTCTGCCTTCATTGTAAATTGTCCAGTTCTCTTACTGGCTAAAATGATATTATTGGTGAAAATTGCCACAATACATGTGCTGCTTAAAAAAGAGAGAAAATAGTAAATAATTTGAATTCACAAAAATAATCTCAGAGTACATGTA
The DNA here is from genome assembly GCA_023553655.1 of Myrmecobius fasciatus. Taxonomy (NCBI): domain Eukaryota; kingdom Metazoa; phylum Chordata; class Mammalia; order Dasyuromorphia; family Myrmecobiidae; genus Myrmecobius; species Myrmecobius fasciatus. The sequence goes on along the minus strand of JAJPUD010001537.1, from coordinate 60 downwards.
TTTCAGGCACAATACATCTGGGGAAGTGATCAAGGAAAGCGCTCATGAGACATAGCAGTT
>JAJPUD010001536.1:410386-424110 GCA_023553655.1 Myrmecobius fasciatus | reverse complement strand
TTTTTTTTTTTTTGATTAAGAGATTTTTAGGATTGTTCTTGAAATTTTATTTTCAAACAGTCTGGCTAACCAACAATTCCCAGTGATTACACTTGATTTTGGTTACATAAGAACAATCTTAGGGAAAGCTCTGAATTTGTACTATTTCTGCTCAAGCTGAGCTGTTTGATGGAATGAAAAGAGCTCTCCTGAGAAAAGGAGAGCTTAGTTTCATTTATGACAATTGAAACATTATGAGTATGGAAAGGACTCAGCATCTCCAGGGAATGTTCCTTTGTTTTTGTTTTTTTTTTTTGAAATTCAGGTTACATGTAGTTAGGGGGCTTATATGAGATTACAGTAAAACAATCATTTGACACAGGAATCAAAGGATACTATTAAAATGTAGAATAGTAGAATTATGATTGTGGGCAGTTAGGTAGTGAAGTGAATAGAGACTTGAGTTCAAACGTGGTCTCAGACACTTACTAGCTATGTGACCCTCGGCAAGATCCTATTTGCCTGTTTCCTCATATGTAAAATGAGCCAGAAAATAAAATGGCAAATTACTCCAGTATCTTTGCCAAGAAAACCCCCCAAAAGGGTTGTAAAGAGTCAGAAACAACTGCCAAAAAACTAAACAACAAAAGAATGTGATTGGGGGAGGGGCACAGGGTAGACAAGTATGAAACTGACAGGTTTAGATGCAGTGTCCTGAAGGGCAAATAGAGTGAGCCTCAGACTCAGGAAAAATTAGGCTCAAGTGTCATGCCTAACACCTCCAGTGGCTGCAAGTCTGCAAACAAGTGATTCGAACTGTCAGGCAGCTTTTTCAGATAAAAAGTTGAAGAGTAGGTGGCAATATTGGTAGACGGGGGTTTCCTCACTGGGAGTTCCCAAATGAATAGAACAATAGGTCCACTCCCCAAAACCTAACCAAATCAAAGCAAAATAATAATTAAAATTTGTTATGCCCACTATGTGTGCCCACAACTATGGGAGGTAGGTGCTATTATTATCTCTTTTTTACAGATGGGGAAACTAAGGCAAACAGTGGTTAAGTGACTTGACCAAGATTAACACAGTAAGTAGCTGAGGCTGGATTTGAATTCAGGTATTCCTGAGTTCAGGCAAATTATGTAACCCTTCAGTGTCCAGGTAACATAGTCAAGATATATCAGCAGCAACACTTGAACTCAGATCCTCTTGACTACTGGTATAATTTGTTACCCATTATGTCATACTGTTTCTCAATATGGCACATTTTCTGTGAACAGAATGCTGGACCTGGATATAACAATAGAATCCTGGATATAAAAATGAGTTAAGGGAGAAACATTAGGCCTTTGTTCTAGTTTATGTTTTCTAACTATCACATTCAGAGATGTACCCAACTCTCTACCTTCTTTTCCGAAAGCAGAACCAAATACAACACTGAATTTTTTTCAATAATAATTCATTGCTCATATTATTTTTTTGTAAACAATTCTATTCCTTTTGCTAAAAAGTTAAAAGATAGTAGAAAATGCTTTGAATAGGAGAATAATTCAGTTCCTTTTCCTAGAATATATTTAAAAAGAACATTTGATGAATCAGAGCTCAGGAAAATAGAATTTAAAATCTCATATAGTTCTACATGAGAAAGATTCTTTTTTTTTATGATTCTGATGAGATTAACCTACAAAGCTATGTAAGACAAGCATTTGGGGATGTACCTCAAGGTTTTTTTTTCTTTTTATACTTTTGGAATATTTTTTAATCATATTTTAAAAATTTCTTCAAAAATCTCTTTTCCTATGAAATGAAGTTCAATTGTGCCTATTTGTGCAAAATATGACACAATGGGGCCCATGAGATTTCATCAGCTTTTTCAAGATCTGGACAATCTACTGGCTTCCATTTTGTTCTTTCTATTTGATTTTTCTCTGAAGCCCAAAGCAGCAGTGAGGACTTCTAGAAAAAGAATAATGAAAGAAGATAGAAACAGCACACATTTACTGCAGTAGAAATCTGAGTGATTTAACCTGTACTTTATAATCAAAGTTGATTGATTGCATGAAAAAAAATCAATAAGTCTAATGCAAGATTAAAAGTAAATGAAATTATATCGCAAAGAGATCTTAAAGGAAGGAAGGGGACCCACATGTGCAAAAATGTTTGTGGCAGCTCTTTTTGTAGTGGCTAGAAACTGGAAACTGAAGGGATGCCCATCAATTGGAGAGTGGCTGAATAAATTATGGTACATGAATGTTATGGAATATTATTGCTCTGTAAGAAACGACCAGCAGGATGATTTCAGAGAGGTCTGGAGAGACTTGCACGAACTGATGCTGAGCGAAATCAGCAGAACCAGGAGAACATTATACAAAGCAACAAGACTATACAATGATCAATTCTGATGGACATGATTCTCTTCAACAATGAGATAACTCAAACAAGTTCCAATTGTTCAGTGATGAGTAGAACCATCTACACCCAGAAAGAGACCTGTGGGAATTGAGTGTGGATCAAACATAGCATTTTCACACTTTCTGTTGATATTTGCTTGCATTTTGTTTTCCCTCTCAGATTTTTTTTTCTTTCTGGATCCGATTTTTCTTGTGCAGCAAGATAACTGTATAAATATGTATACATATATTGGATTCATCATATATTATTTAACATGCATTGGACTACCTGCTATCTAAGGGAGGGGGTGGGGAGAGGCAGAAAAAAATTTGGACGAGAAAGTTTTGCAAGGGTCAGTGTTGAAAAATTACCCATGTATATGTTTTGTAAATAAAAAGCTTTAATAAAATAAATAAATAAACAAATAATTTGAAAAATAGTAAATGAGAAAAGCTACTTTAATTTTAGAGTTTGATTTGCAACTGTGTTCCCTTCTATGGGTTTGAGTTATGATAGGCACAACTTTTCAAATTAGAATTTCAAATAATAGATAAAATTTAAGATCTTTTTTAATTTTACAAATGTCTTTTAAAGTAAAAATATTTAAACAACCTTAAAATTTACCAAGTTTTTTACAAAGTGGTTTCCTTTTTGGAACCTTACAACAATCTTCTTCTTTTCTTTTTTTTTTTAATTAAAGCTTTTTATTTGAATAACATATGTATGGGTAGTTTCTCAGTATTGATCTTTACAAAACTTTCCATTCCAAATTTTACCCCCAGTCCCCACCCCTCCCCTAGATGGCAGGAAGTCCATTACATGTTAATAATGATAAAATACTTGACAAATTGTTATGCAAGAAAAATCCTATCTACAAGAAAAAAAAATCAGAGAAAGAAAACACACTGTAAGCAAACATCAATAAAGAGCATGAAAATGTTATGTTGTAGTCCACATTTCATATCCCTCTCTCTGGGTGTATATGGCTTTCTTCACTGAACAAGTGGAACTGGTTTGAGACATTTCTTTGTTGCAGAGAGCCATGTCCATCAGAGGTGATCATCATGTAATATTGTTGTATAATGATCTCCTGGTTCTGCTCATTTCACTCAGCATCAGTTCATGCAAGTCTCTCCAGGCCTCTCTGAAATCGTCCTGCTGGTCATTTCTTACAGAGCAATAATATTCCATAACATTCATATAACCGTAATTTATTCAGCCACTCTCCAATTGATGGGCATCCCTTCAGTTTCCAGTTTCTAGCCACTACAAAAAGGGCTGCCACAAACATTCTTGCACATGTGGGGCCCTTTCCTTCCTTTATGATTTCTTTGGGATATAGGCCCAGTAGAAACACTGCTGGGTCAAAGGATATAAACAGTTTGATAACTTTTTGAGCATAGCTCCAAATTGCTCTCCAGAATGGTTGGATCCGTTCACAGTTCTACCAGCAATGTATTAGTGTCCCAGTTTTCCCACATCCCCTCCAGCATTCATCGTTATCTTTTCCTGTCATTTTAGCCAATCTGACAGGAGTGTAGTGGTACCTCAGGGTTGTCTTAATTTGCATTTCTCTGATCTATAGTGATTTGGAGCAACTTTTCATATGACTACAAATGGTTTTAATTTCATCATCTGAAAATTGTTCATATCCCTTGACCATTTATCAATTGAAGAGTGGCTTGAATTCTTATATATATGAGATAATTCTCTATATATTTTAGAAATGAGGCCTTTATCAGAACCATTGAATGTAAAGATGATTTCCCAATTTGATGCTTCCCTCCTAATCTTGTCTGCATTAGTTTTGTTTGTACAGAAACTTTTTAACTTAATATAATCAAAATTATCCATCTGGTGTTCAATTAAGAGTTCCAGATCTTCTTTGGACATAAATTTATTCCATCTCCACAGGTCTGAGAGGTAAACTATACTACGTTCCTCTAATTTGCTTACAATATCACTCTTTATATCAAGATCATGAACTCATTGAGATCTTATCTTGGTATGTGGTGTTAGGTGTGGGTCAAGCCCTAATTTCTTCCACACTAGTGTCCAATTTTCCCAGCAGTTTTTGCTGAATAGTGAGTACTTATCCCAAAAGCTGGGGTCTTTGGGTTTATCAAACACTAAATTGCTAAAGTTATTGCCTAGATTGTCCTGATAACATATCCTGTGCCACTGATTGACTGCTCTATTTCTCAGCCAGTACCAAATAGTTTTGATGAGCGCTGCTTTATGATATAGTTTTGGAACTGGTACAACAAGGCCACCTTCATCTGCCTTTTTTTTCATTAATTCCCTTGAAATTCTTGACCTTTTGTTTTTCCAAATGAACTTTGCTACTATTTTTTCTAGATCTGTAAAATTTCTTGGGAGTTTGATTGGTATGGCACTAAATAAGTAGATTAGTTTGGGTAGTATTTTCATTTTTATTATGTTCGCTCTGCCTACCCATGAGCACTTAATGTTTTTCCAATTGACTAGGTCTGATCTTATTTGTGTGGAAAGTGTTTTGTAGTTTAGTTCGTATAGTTTCTGACTTTTCCTTGGCAGATTGATTCCAAAATATTTTATACTATCAACAGTTATTTGGAATGGAATTTCTTTTTGTATCTCTTGCTACTGAACTTTGTTGGTAATATATAAAAATGCTGATGATTTATATGGATTTATTTTGAATCCTGCAACTTTGCTAAAGTTGTGAATTGTTTCTAGTAGTTTTTTAGTTGAGTCTCTAGGGTTCTCTAAATATACCATCATGTCATCTGCAGAGAGTGATAATTTGGTTTTTTCATTACCTACTCTAATTCCTTTTATCTCTTTTTCTTCTCTTATTGCTAAAGCTAACATTTATAATACAATATTAAATAGTAATGGTGACAGTGGGCAGCCTTGTTTCACTCCTGATCTTATTGGGAATGGTTCTAATTTGTCTCCATTACATACAATGCTTGCTGATGGTTTTAAGTAGATGCTATTAATCATTTTAAGGAAAAGCCCATTTATTCCTATACTCTCTAGTGTTTTCATTAGGAATAGGTGTTGGATTTTATCAAATGCCTTTTCTGCATCTATTGAGATAATCATATGGTTTTTGTTAGTTTGGTTATTAATATAATTGATTATGCTGATATTTTCCTAATATTGAACCAGCCCTGCATTCCTGGTATAAATCCTACTTGGTCATAGTGTACTATCCTGGGGATGACTTTCTGTAATCTCATTGCTAATATCTTATTTAAGATTTTTGCATCAATATTTATTAGGGAAATTGGTCTATAGTTTTCTTTCTCTGTTTTCACCCTACCAGGTTTAGCTATCAGCACCATATCGGTATCATGAAAGGAATTTGGTAGTATACCTTCTGTCCCTATTTTTTCAAATAGTTTGTATAATATTGGAATTAATTGTTCTTTGAATGTTTGGTAGAATTCACATGTAAATCCATCTGGCCCTGCAGATTTTTTTCTTAGGGAGTTGGTTAATAGCTTGTTCTATTTCTTTTTCTAATATGGGGCTATTTAAATAATTTATTTCCTCTTCTGTTAACCTGGGCAATCTATATTTTTGTAGATATTCCTCCATTTCATTTAGATTATCAAACTTACTGGCATAAAGTTGGGCAAAGTAACTCCTAATTATTACTCTAATTTCCTCTTCATTGGAGGAAAGTTCTCTCTTATCATTCTTAAGACTAACAATTTGATTTTCCTCTTTCCTTTTTCTTATCAAATTAACTAAAGGCTTATCTATTTTGTTGGTTTTTTCCATAGAACCAACTCTTAGTTTTATTTATTAATTCAATAGTTTTCTTATTTTCAATTTTATTAATTTCCCCTTTTATTTTGAGAATTTCCAATTTGGCATTTAATTCAGGGTTTTTAATTTGTTCTTTTTCTAGTTTTTTTCAATAATAAGCTCAATTCATTGACCTTTTCTTTCTCTATTTTATGCAAATAAGCATCTAGAGATATAAAGTTACCCCCCCCTTATAAGCGCTTTGGCCGTATCCCACAAATTTTGGTATGTTGTCTCCTTATTGTCATTCTCCTGGATGAAATTACTGATTGTGTCTATGATTTGCTCTTTCACCCATTCATTCTCACTCCCACTTCTCGCCCCCTCTGCCCGACTGAAGCAGACCTTTATTAAGTTCTTCAAGGTAACTTCAGCAAGCAGAATTTCTTAGTCCAAATATTTCTGGGTTTGTTGACTTAAAGATCAGTTCAGAGGCTTATTTTACTGTTGACTTGAGAGAAGGTCGGAGGAGGACACAGAGCGTCACTCACTCCGCCATCTTGGCTCTGCCCCTTCTGGAACCTTACAACAATCTTGTGGCATAGTCAATTAAAGATATTATTACATCTGTTTTACAAAATGAAAAAACCAAGGCTTAAGGAGATTGAGACACTTGCTCATAGTAAACCAGCTATTAAGTGCCTAACCCAGTTACTTCCTCTTGCCAAGTCCAGTACCATCTGGTAAGCATGCTGCCTCAGGTAATCATTGTTCTTTATATAGTGCTTTCAGGTTAACTTTTTTTTTTTTTTTTTTGCTTTTTGCTGAGGCAATTGGGTTAAGTGACTTGCCCAGGGTCACACAGCTAGGTCAGGTTAACTTTTAAGGCTAACTGAAATTCAATAAAACTGTAAAGCTATAATTATAGTTATCATATAATAATATATGATTACATTATATATTATGATAATATATAATATATTAATAAACAATGTATTAATAATATGTAATTATAATATAATAATTGTAGGTGGCTTTAACATTCCTCTTTTAAAACTTTCATTACAGGAACCAAGATGTTATCATTCTGAACAGACAGTTGAATTTGGTCATTTTGGAATTTTGCTTACTCCATCAATATCAGTGAGGTATAGTGCAAAGATCTCTGATTGAACCAGAACAATTGGCTTTAGGCCATGGTTGAGCATAACCTGGCTGTGTGACTTAGAACCAATTACTTAATTTGTCTGGGTGTCAGCTTCCTCTTTTGGGGAAAGAATGCTTAGTACTATATTCTGAAATTCTGAATCCAAGTATGATAAGAAATGGACAAATACCTATTTCCCATAGATGAGAATTGCCTTGTTTTGAAGCTATTATATATATATATCCCCAGTATACTTATAGTCTTACTGCTTTTATCCCTCTTACTATAAGATAAGCTCCATGAGAATGCCTTTTTAAACTTTCTAGTTCCCCAACATGCCAACTTAGTGCTTTGGATCCTTTAAAAAGCTAACAAATGGCATGTTGAATTGAATTGCAAAGATAAATCCTAGTGCTGTAGGACAAAGACCCTAATGTTAGACCCTAATGATAGAGCTATTGTGTAGTAGACTAGGTTTAAAAAATGTCATTCCTCTCTGTATCCTCAAAGTCATCATTTATAGGATGTTTCAAAGGATTGGAAGGATTTTAAAAAATGGAGAAAAGAGGAAGGAGAGAAAAAGAACAAAAGAAAATAGAGAGTACTTGTATGCTTCTTGAAAGCAGGAAGCATCTTTCTTTTCGTCCTTCCTTCCTTTCTTTCTTTCTTTCCTTTTTGTATTTATATCCCCATTGTCTAGGACACTGTCTGGTACATTTTAAGCACTTAATAAACACTTACTGCCTGATTTGTTAAGATTGATGAAGTAAATTGCCCAATTCCTGAAATAACTCAATCAGCAGAATTGCCCCAGGGGAAATTAAAGCAGCTGTCCCACCTTTGCCTTAAACAGACCTCACACCTTTAAAAAAAAATGAATAAAAAACCAAAAAGAGCTCTCACCATAGGCAACTTTTATGGAGACAGGGAAGAACAGACCTCAAATCCTGAGGCCCCTAAAGGTAAAGCAACTCCAGAAAAAGCCCCAAAGAGAGACATAAACTGGTCTCCATGTCACAAGGCTTTCTTTGAAGATTGCATAAAAAATCTTAAAAGAGAGTTAGAAGAAACATGGGGAAACGAAATGAGATCACTGCAAAATAAAATAGAAAAAATGAAAAAAGAATTCAATGAAGAAAAAAATGTAAATGGTCAATTGCAAAAGGATCTAAAAACAGTAACTGAAGAAAATAAGACATTAAAAATTAGAATCGAACAATTGGAAATGAATGACTCATCAAGACTTCAAGAATCAGTCAAACAAAAACAAAAAAATGAAAAGATAGAGAAAAACATGAAATATCTCCTAGGAAAAACAACTGACCTGGAAAATACATCTAGGAGAGACAATCTAAGGATTATAGGGCTTCCTGAAAGCCATGATGAAAAAAGAACCTAGACACTATCTTCCAGGAAATCATAAAAGAAAACTGCCCTGATATTTTAGACCCAGAAGGCAAAATACTCCTTGAAACAATCCACCGATCACCTCCTGAAAGAAACCCAAAAATTAAATCCCCCAGAAATATCGTGGCTAAATTCCAGAACTATTATACCAAGGAAAAGATATTATGAGAAGCCAGAAAGAAACAATTTAAATATCGGGGAGCCACAATTAGGATCACACAGGACCTAGCAGCTTCTACTTTGAAGGATTGAAGGGCCTGGAATCAGATATTCCGAAGGGCAAAGGAACTTGGATTACAGCCAAGAATAAGTTACCCAGCTAGAATGAGCATTATCTTCCAGGGAAGAAGATGGTCACTCAATGATATAGGAGAATTTCACCTATTTCTACTGAAAAGACCAGAACTGAACAAAAAATTTGATCTACAAACACAGAACACAAGAGAAACATAAAAAGATAACAAGAAAAAAATAACTCTTGAGAACTATATTTATGTTATAGATACTTATAGAATGAGGGTTGATTTTATGAATCTATTATTACATTCTGATTATGATATGATTACTGTGATTTTATGATTATTATGATATGATTATTGTGATTTTATGATTATTATGATATGATAAACTGAAAAAGAAATTAGAGGTAGAAAAGGGATAACACTGGAAGAAGAGGAAAAGGAGGTAAAATAAGGGAAATTACATCACATGTAGAGGCAAAGAAAACCTATAGTGATTGAGGGGAAAAAAGGGAGGGGAATGAGAATTGGGTTAATCTCCATCTCATCAGATTTGGCTTGGAGGGAATAATAGAAGTACTTATAAGGAAACAGGAGGGAAAGGGGGAAAAAGGGGTGGGTGGGGCTCTAAAGGGGAAGGATTGTTTGAGGGAAGTGGTTATCAAAAGCAAAATCGTAGGAAGGAGGGAAAGGGGATAACAAGGAGAACAGCATAAGCTAGGGTAAATAAGATGGCAGGAAATACAGAATTAGTTTAACTGCGAATGTGAATGGAATGAACTCGCCCTTAAAGCAGAAACAGATAGCAGACTGGATTAATAACCAGAATCCAACAATATGTTATATACAAGAAACACATCTAAAACACAGAGATACATACAGGGCGAAGGTAAAAGGCTGGAGAAGAATCTATTATGCTTCAGGTGAACAAAAAAAAGCAGGGGTAGCAATCCTGATCTCAGACCAAGTAAAAGCAAAGATAGACTTCATTAAAAGAGACAAAGAAGGAAATTATATCTTCCTAAAGGGTGCCATATATGATGAAGCAATATAAATACTAAACATATATGCACCAAGTGGTATAGCATGGAAATTCCTAGAGGAAAAGTTCAGAGAGATGCAAGAAGAAATAGACAGCAAAACTATAATATTGGGGGATCTCAACCTCCCTCTCTCAGAACTTGATAAATCAAACCACAAAATAAATAAGAAAGAAGTTAAGGAGGTAAACAAAATGTTAGAAAAGTTAGGTATGATAGATCTTTGGAGGAAATTGAATGGAGACAGAAAGGAGTTTACTTTTTTCTCAGCAGTCCATGGAACTTATACAAAAATTGACCATGTGTTAGGACACAAAAACCTCAAAATCAAATGCAGGAAGGTAGAAATAATAAATGCATTTTTTTCAGATCATGACAGAATAAAAATCACATGCAATATAAGGCCAGGAGAAAATAGACCAAAAAGCAATTGGAAACTAAATAATTTTATCCTAAAGAATGAATGGGTGAAACAGCAAATTACAGACACAATTACTAATTTCATCCAAGAGAATGACAATAATGAGACAACATACCAAAATTTGTGGGATACAGCCAAAGCAGTAATAAGGGGAAATTTTATATCTCTAGATGTTTATTTGCATAAAATAGAGAAAGAGAAAATCAATGAATTGGGCTTGCAACTAAAAAAGCTAGAGAAAGAACAAATTAAAGACCCCCAATCAAATACCAAACTTGAAATCCTAAAAATAAATGAGAGATTAGTAAAATTGAAAGTAAAAAAAACTATTGAATTAATAAATAAAACTAAAAGTTGGTTTTATGAAAAAACCAACAAAATAGATAAACCTCTAGTTAATTTAATTAGAAAAAGGAAAGAGGAAAATCAAATTGTTAGTCTCAAAAGTGAAAAGGGAGAACTTTCCACCAATGAAGAGGAAATTAGAGCAATAATCAGGAGTTACTTTGCCCAACTTTATGCCAATAAATTTGATAACCTAAGTGAAATGGAGGAATATCTACAAAAATATACATTGCCTAGATTAACCGAAGAGGATATAAATTACTTAAATAGTCCCATGTTAGAAAAAGAAATAGAACAAGTCATTAATCAACTCCCTAAGAAAAAATCCCCAGGACCAGATGGATTTACATGTGAATTCTACCAAACATGTAAAGAACAATTAACTCTAATATTATATAAACTATTCAAAAAAATAGGGAATGAAGGACTCCTACCAAACTCCTTTTATGATACAGACATGGTACTGATACCTAAACCAGGTAAAACAAAAACAGAGAAAGAAAATTATAGACCAATCTCCTTAATGAATATTGATGCAAAAATCTTAAATAAAATATTAGCAAAGAGATTACAGAAAATCATTCCCAGAATAATACACCATGACCAAGTAGGATTTATCCCAGGAATGCAGGGATGGTTCAATATTAGGAAAACTATTAACATAATTGACTATATCAATATCCAAATTAACAAAAAACATATGATAATCTCAATAGATGCAGAAAAAGCATTAGATAAAATCCAACATCCATTCCTATTAAAAACACTAGAGAGTATAGGAATTAATGGACTTTTCCTTAAAATAGTCAGTAGCATCTATTTAAAACCATCAGCTAGCATCATATGTAATGGTTTTAAACTGGAACCATTCCCAATAAGATATTTGGGCACGGCTCTTTGGAGAACTTCATATCAGGTTAGTCGGACTCGGACAGAGAGATAAATAGACTACAACTGTGCAGGCCGGAAGTGAGGGTGGGACTCAGCTCGGCTCATCGTGGAAGAAATTCCAAACTCCAAACTCCAAATTCCAAACACCTGGAGTTTATCTGAGGCACTCGGGACACTCTGCCCTGATTGGGGACAGGTGTTCTGGCAGACTTGCCTTGTTTAAGGAGTAATTCGGGCTTAGTCCTAGCCCCCACCGGCCCAGTGCCTTAAGTCAACTCGCCGAAGTGCCCCAGGACAAAGCGTCTTCAGCCGGGGGTTTTTTTTTTCCCCTACCTTAAAGAGATATCCACTCTGTCTAAAAAAAAAAAAATGATGAAGAAGCAAAAGAGAGCTCTCACCATAGACAGCTTTTATCAAGGCAAAGAAACGACCTCAGATACAGAGGTTTCTTTAGACAAAAATCCAGAAAAAAACAGCGACCATCACTGGTCCCCGTTTCAAAAGGCCTTTCTGGAAGATTGCATAAAGAACCTCAAAAGAGAGCTGGAGGATAAATGGGAAAATAAATTGAAATCAGTGCAAGAAGGATACAGTATCTTGCAAGAAGGATATGATGCTCTGCAAAAGAGATATGAAAAAGACACCAATTTATTAAAAAATAAAATTAGTGAAGTGGAAAAAGAGTGCAGTGAACAAATTGGACAGTTACAAAAGGAACTTAAAAAGGTAACTGAAGAAAACAACACCTTAAAAATAAGAATTGAACAAATGCAAGTGAATGACTCTCTAAGACTTGAAGAATCAGTCAAACAAAAACAAAAAAATGAAAAATTAGAAGAAAATATGAAATATCTCCTAGGAAAAACAACTGACTTAGAAAATAGATCTAGGAGAGACAATCTAAGGATTATTGGACTTCCTGAAAGCCATGATCAAAAAAAGAATCTAAACACTATCTTCCAGGAAATCCTGAAAGAAAACTGCCCTGAGATTGTAGAATCAAAGGGCAAAATCAGCATTGAAAGAATTCACCGATCACCTCCTGAAAGAGACCCCAAAATTAAAACCCCAAGGAATATCGTGGCTAAATTTCAGGACTATAGCACCAAGGAACAGATTCTGCTAGCAGCTAGAAAGAAACAATTCAAATACCGAGGATCAATAATTAGAATCTGTCAGGATCTGTCAGCTTCCACACTGAAGGATCGAAGGGCCTGGAACCAGATATTCCGAAGGGCAAAGGAACTTGGATTACAGCCAAGAATAACCTATCCAGCTAGAATGAGCATTATCCTCCAGGGAAGAAGATGGTCATTCAATGATATAGGTGAATTTCACCTATTTCTAATGAAAAGACCGGATCTGAACAAAAAATTCGACACCCAAACACAGAACTCAAGAGATGCATAAAAAGGTAAAAAGGAAAGGACTCTTGAGAACTTTATTTTTACTAGGGGGATACTCAAAGTTTGGGGGTATAATTAACTAAATATTACTTTGATAATATGAAAAAGAGAACTAGAGGGGAAAAGGTTGTCATACTGGGGAAAAGAGGGAAAAAGTGGTAAAATAAGATCTAAAAAAAAGGAGGTAAAAACAAGGTAAAATCACTTGAAGAGGCAAAGAAAACCTAATATAATTGAGAGAAAGAGGGGAGGGAGACGGGCACTGTGTAAATCTTACTCTCATCAGGTTGGGCTCTAAAAGTGTATATCAGACATTTGATTTCACATAGAAACTTGTCTGTTGCTAGAGGGAAGTGGGAGGGAAAAGGTTGTCATACTGGGGAAAAGAGGGAAAAAGTGGTAAAATAAGATCTAAAAAAAAAAGGAGGTAAAAACAAGGTAAAATCACTTGAAGAGGCAAAGAAAACCTAATATAATTGAGAGAAAGAGGGGAGGGAGACGAGCACTGTGTAAATCTTACTCTCATCAGGTTGGGCTCTAAAAGTGTATATCAGACATTTGATTTCACATAGAAACTTGTCTGTTGCTAGAGGGAAGTGGGAGGGAAAGGAGGAAAAGTAAGGGACAAACTAATAGAAGGGAAAATAGAAGAATCAGGGGAAAGGAGTAAAAACAGGGGGAAGGGATCTAAAGGGTGGAGTATTGTTTGGGGGAGGGGGT